>JAQPZY010001635.1:5706468-6315437 GCA_029931535.1 Margaritifera margaritifera
AGCTGACAAAATCTGCTGATTTCTGTTCTGTTTGACTTCATATAACTGAATGTGTATTTCTCTCTAACTGAAGTAAAAACAGCTGTATTGTTAAATGGTCTCTCAGTTACTCGTTATGCGTGTTGGGCGTAACTATGCCGTTTACAAAACGGAATAATAAGAATGCCTTGTAAATAGGGATTATTAAAGTCCACATAAATATTTTAGCCACCGATGGTTAACAAAATAAAAGATTTTGATAAAAAGAGTCTGACTTGTCATCATTTGACATTTTTTTTTATCCCAATTAAAATAGTTGCATTCATCCTGAAAGTCGAAATGTACAGTGATGGCGAAAACTGGTACTGTGACGATCAAATTTGAGCAAAAATACCGATTTATTAAATGCTTCCCAGTAACGAAATGCATTATTTTTGTTTGGAACGATACTAAAAAAGACATTGATAGAAAAAGCCTATTTTTGTACAACAATTTTACCTTCACCAGGCTCTGTATGATCTCGGAGTAAACTCGACAGACCTAGGAAAACGTGACGGCAATTGGTTTGCAGGCCAGTAAGGCTTTAATTTTCTTTGGGTGTAAAAGCCATGCATTCGGGGAAAATGTTTACTTTTCGAGCGATCCAGCAGGCTTGATAATCTGACGTAAGTTCGAAAAAGTGATATACTCCAAGATCAATGCATCCATGTTTATTTGCGAATCATACAGTGCAACTCCATACTTCATAACGTAATTTTGTCTGGTTCAGGTAATAAATGCAGGGCGGTATTCTTGGTAGAGAAAGCATCACTCATTGAAGAAATCTGCAAAGGCCACGTATATGTATTTAAAGATAATATGAAAAGAGAAAGAAAAAAAGAGGGTAAAGCTGAGGGTGCAATGCCTGCAGCGGACAAAATTGGCACGGCACTAATTTTTAAACACTTCCAGGTCTACATAGAGATGTCATTGCATCAGAAGTTGTCGAACTGGCTGTGAGATGGAAGTCGACTTACTTTGTGGTGTAATTTTGGATGTTCAGATATAGCATGAAATTTTGATGTAGGTAAATACGGTACAATAAAGACTGAATAAACTGACAACATTAAGCCATAGTATACTCCATACAGTACAGGCATGGTATACCCCATACAGTATAGCCATGGTATACCCCATACAGTATAGCCATGGTATACCCCATACAGTATAGCCATGGTATACACCATACAGTATAGCCATGGTATACCCCATACAGTATAGCTTGCCCAAAGGAGACATTTTATCGAACAAGAGTATACCCTCATTGAGAGATTCCTTATCTGAACATGACACAAGACTATTTTCGTTAATTTAACATATCTCGTCTTTTAAGTGTGGTCCATTGTTTATATATAGCCTAACACAGTGGCAAACAAAATAAAACTTGGCGAAAAGAATTCGGTGGTATTGTTTCATGTTGGTGGCGAACCTCGACTTGTATTCTTCGTAGATTGGACATAGTTTCAAATATGATTTAAAATACTCACCTGCAGCGAGTAATTTGGAACAATGTCCGCAATTACTTTGTCTTTAGAATGTACTGACTGAAATTGTTATTCATCTATCAAACATTGTATGTGATTTCTGTTGAAAGTTTAGCGAGCACATATCATAAAGGATTTCTTTTCGTGTTCGCTGTAATTTTTTTTTACCCTAGAATAGGTACATATATTTCTGATTAGTACGACAATTATCTCCCTTACTACTATAAAATTTACGTGTCAGAGGCAAGAAGTCGGGGCAGTCCGTTTGCATATGTACCATGTAGTATATTGATAAATAGCAAAGTTTAAAAACTGACAACAAAAAACACCCGCATCTCAAAATGAAATAGACAGGCATAAGGACAAAGGAATATAATAAAACATCGCTCTTTCAGCCTAAAAATGCAAGAAAAAACTTGATGTGTCGGTCTGACGTTAGGGAAAATTGTTCTTAACAAAACGATACAAAATCTCATTATAGCACACTGAACTGATATATTGTTCTTCAATAATCAATATCTTTAATGCCTAATTTCAAATGAAATTCATATTTCGGGAGCTGAACATGACACATTCCCAAGTCGTTCTATATGGTCAAAGTTGCGTCTAGTGTTTATTAAGTAGGTATGGTGTGTGTCCTTTTAAAATAATAGGGTAAAGTACAGTATGAACAATTTGCGTGGGTCTTGCAACTAACACAAAACTGACTTGGTATTAGTAATGTGACACATGACCAGTCTACATAGAGACTGACGTGCTTTGTCGGCAGATACTGTGACCTGCTTCAAGCTTGTGAAGGGCTGAAGTTATGGCAGATACTGTGACCCTCTTTGAGCTTGTGAAGGCCTGAAGTTGTGGATGATACTGTGACCCTCTTCAAGCTTGTGAGGGGCTGAAGTTATGGCAGATACTGTGACCTTCTTCAAGCTTGTGAAGGGCTGAAGTTGTGGAAGATAATAGTGTGTAGATTAGTCATTAAATCATAGCCAAGATCAACACAAAAGTAATGAAAGTGGAAAGATAAAACATATATCTTATTACTCTCTTACTCTTACCATGCATACATACATACATACATACATACATACATACATACATACATACATACATACATACATACATACATACATACATACATACATACATACATAGGCCTACATACATACATACATACATACATACATACATACATACATACATACATACATACATACATACATACATACATACATACATACATACATACATACATACATACATACATACATACATACATAGGCCTACATACATACATACATACATACATACATACATACATACATACATACATACATACATACATACATACATACATACATACATACATACATACATACATACATACATACATGCATTGCTCTTATGAATATTTAGTTGTTCGTGGTGATAATCAAATAACTGGTGATTTTCTGAAATCACTGGATAAAACAAATGAAAAAATTTAATGAATTTTTGTACCAAATAAGAATAACATGATACAGACTGAAAAAGATATTTAAAAAATACGAGAACGCTAAATGATGCTACATTTGTGAAAAAGAATTCAGTGATGTTAAAGTTATCGATCAATGTCATGTAACGAAAAAATATCGAGGCGCATCTCTTGCTTATTGAATTTACAGTTACAATTTACAATTAAAATTTGCAATTACAATTTACAATTACAATTACAATTTACAATTTATAATTACAATTTACAATTACAATTACAATTGCAATTTACAATTACAATTTACAATTACAATTTACAATTACAATTACAATTTACAATTACAATTACAATTACAATTTACAGTTACAATTTACAATTACAATTACAATTTACAATTACAATTACAACTTTATGAAACAAAAATTCCAATAATTATTCACAATCTGAAAGGGTACTATTCACATTTGATCATTCAGTACTTTACTAAATCATGTCATAAACGAATCTCCTGCGTGGCAAAAACTTGGAGAAATATTTAACATTTCAAATTGACCAATTGAAGTTTATTGACTCCTTTCAGTTTGTTCAAAAAAGCATGAAAATAATAATAGCTGACATTTATAATTATATGTTACAAGATCACGAGTTTTTGAACTGGTTTGATACATCTAAATGTCTAAAAGATCACCCATTAAACTCAATAAAAAACGCAGGTAAAATGTTTAAATTTAAAGATGAAAGTAATGGTAAATTTATGACTGAATTTATTGGCTTAAAAGTAAAATGTATTCACTCAAAATAGGTGAGGATAATAATGAAACGATTAAGTAGAGCAAAAAGAATTACAAAGGCTTTCAAAAAGAATTTTCCTCATTTTCCTCAATGGTAATCCTAGCTATTTAAAAAAACAAACAAACAAAAAAACGTATATCTGAAGTATTGTTAAAAGAACCTTCGTTTCTCTTTATTTTTGGTGCATGATTGATGGGAGTAATTTGGGTTGGAGAGTATACAACCTGGCCTTACTTCAGATGTGCATCTATCAAAAGACTGCTAGCTACGCTTGGTCATTTTCACTTCCTGGATTTCAAAGGCAAATTGAAGAGAAAAAATAAACTTACTTTTCATACATTTTATAATTCATTTCTTATACTTTCAGAAGCGGGTATTGCCTACTCTGGCAAAATTCATTTTCCCTGTTTTAATAGCTGCTAAATTTAGTGTACTTTGGACTAGTTCAAGTTCATTTTTCGAGCACATGGGAGGAGCCATTTCGATCAGCTGCATGCTTTAGATAGTACATGATTTGCATAATTACCACATGTAAAGAAATTTCAGTCATAGTACATGAAAGTAGCGTAGAGGTATGCCAACATTCTCTTCGCTATGCATGTTGCAAACCTTAAAAGCTTTTTTTCCAAATCATGCTGCCTGCAACAGCAAGAGCAGAGTTTAATGTGGTAAACTGTGTTGATAATGTTTTTTGTTTCACTCGGCATCTTGCTATTTATTACCTGAAAAAATGAGTGATTTGATTCTACATTTGTTTGTACTGTGTTAACAATTTTGTTAGGTAAAGATCCATGTGTTGTTAGGTAGTCATGTGCACACTGGTCTTTATTCAGAAGGTGTTTAAATTGTTATCATATTGACTGATTTTAATTAATTATATGGTAATTCTTTATGATTGAAGCCTTATGGATCAGTTAAAATTTTTGATGGCAAAGTTTAGTCCAGGACAAATGTATAGTTGATTGAATATTTAAGTGAATCGATGCTAAACCGTCTTTAAATGAAAGGACTATATTGAATAAGGGCCGTTTTGTGCCCCCTCTCCAAAATGTATCTTTTAAAGGACTATATTGAATAAGGGGCGTTTTGTGCCCCCTCTCCAAAATGTATCTTTTAAAGGACTATATTGAATAAGGGCCGTTTTGTGCCCCCTCTCCAAAATGTATCTTTTAAAGGACTATATTGAATAAGGGCCGTTTTGTGCCCCCTCTCCAATTTTCTTTATTTGATATATATTACGAGTATGAGGTAGTTTGTTTTAGTTTCTGATATAAGTTTTGTGTTCTCATGCTGGTTGCCATGGAAACCGTGTGTTAAGAAATATTAAAGAAGATAGACAGATTTTTCATCTTTTCCATGTATTTCTGGTTGATACTGTCTATCCATAAACTATTCACTAAATTTAAAATAGCATTATGTATTTGTATTATTTTTCTGGTATAAAGTTGCATAAAATCAAGTTATAATTTGTCAAAAATAACCGATATAAACGCTAGTAACCCATGACAAATAAATCTAACTTACGAGTCAACATGAAACTATTCTAAGCTCCGTTGCAAATATAAGACAGTCACTGATCAAATCAAAAACTGTGCCTGTTTGAAATATTGTTTAATATTGTTGGCTCATGTGATTGATAATGAGGCCTTCTAGAATCTTCTGAGTGCTCTTGGTAACCGAAAATATTGGTGTTTGTCCCCTTGCTCCTGGAAACTAATGATGTTATATTTATAATATTTTCTTTAATTTCGAGGCAATGTACTCAGACACACACACACATGCACGCACAGATATTTTCACTAAAAATTTTCTCGTTGCTCTATCTCATCGATCTTAAAAATGAATGCCAATATTCATTAGCTTGTTTCAAAGAAATCGCTGAGCTGGCCTCTCCAGTATTAAAAAAATTTTCAAAAACTCTTTCAAAAAGGTTTTTTGTCGGAACCCGAATCTGATACCAAAACAGATGTAATATTTGTTGTTACTACACGTTAGTATTTGTTGCTTACATTAGTTAAAAAAAACATATAAAGAAAATTTAAATTTTAAAGATTTAAATTACCCATTCCATAACTTGGATTGTTTGTCTTATTACACAATCGCACAAAACTAAATGAGTGGCCACTGTTCATTCAAATAGCCTGTCACTGCTATAATCGCCTTCAAAATCTAGACATTTGATTGTAACAATTGCTTTCACAATTCATCCACTTAGTCCATACATCACAAGTTAATGTTTTGATTTTTTTTTTCTTCCGTGTTCAGTGCCACTTTTATTCTATTGTTTTTCTTGTTGTAAATATTGCTTTGTCAGGTGTGATCTCTACGCATTTACTTATTTTGATTTATTTCTTCCGTGTTCAGTTTAACTTTTATTCTATTGTTTTTCTTTGCTGTAAATATTACTTTGTCAAGTGTGATATCACCACATTTACTCAATTGTTATCAGTGGTATGTATGACAGTAACTGATACTGAATTGAACTTTGCCCTGCCTGCAAATAAAAAAATCCAATAAAAAATAACGAAATAAACGTCCACGGGATGTGACATACAGAAGAAAAATATATATTTACATCATAAATGATATGTATTATGTATCTCTCTCTCTCTCTCTCTCATGATTACAGATGCACATACAAAATACACACAGATGCACATGCTCCATGATGTTATCTGTAACAACTTCAAAACCACATCTGACAAATATACGCGTGGTACTGAAAATGTGCATGTATACTCATCATTTTATTCATTATGTAGGTGAGATTCATGTTGATTTCGAAGGAATAGTCTCTCTCTCTCTCTCTCTCTCTCTCTCTCTCTCTCTCTCTCTCTCTCTCTCTCTCTCTCTCTAATTTGAGACATATAATAGCGCAGTGAAACATTCAATAATACATCCAAAATCTACGTTATGTATTCAGATTTACACACGCGCACACACATCTCTCTCTCTGTATATATATATATATATATATATATATATATATATATATATATATATATATATAGAGAGAGAGAGAGAGAGAGAGAGAGAGAGAGAGAGAGAGAGAGATAGGTAGACAGATTTCCTCTGAGACACTTTATAAAAATAAAAATTCAACCCTGGTTAACATTGACTGAATTAGCATCTGATTTATTCGTCGCAGATAGTCAGTGGAAATGTTATAGGAAAGAAAATATCTTTTACGTTTGTTACGACTCTATGGTCTAAGAAAAATGTAACAGAAAGAAAGTGAAACTAACAAATCAAGTAAAAATCAACATGCAATTTATTACTAGATAATTAAAATGAAAAATCAAAAAGTCACTTACAGTAATGTGTTTTGAAATCCTAATAATCCAATAAGAATGATTGTTCTAATCACAAGTCCTAAATATAGAATGTTCCGAATTCACGGCTGTGTCCTTGAATGTTATGATGTGCTAATGGTCTCCAAAGTCCTGATGTACTAGTAATCTTGATGTGCTGATGTCAAAATGAAGTATTCCAAAATCTCTGCATAAGTTCAGTTAAATTCCAAAAGCATTAATTAAAAATCCAAAATCCAACAGTTTATGAGCACTGTTATAATCCAATGAATATTAAAAATAATTCCTTTCTTAGAATTTGGAATGAATTTTCACAACTGTAATAGCTCTTTACAAGACTGATGGTAATGTCAAAACTGAATAAATGTCCACCAAACATGGTATATATAAAGATTGGTCACATGACAGAATGTTCTAGAACATGTGTCATCCTAATGGAATTTTACTTGTAAGCAAAAATCAACCTTGACCTTCAAATTGAGAAAACATATTAATCAAAACAACCTAATTCAAGGACACTAGTTAAACATGTTTTTCCTGATAAACATTAAGATTTAAGCAAATATTAAAGTGAAGAAACATTTATAATTTCCTAAAATATTTATAATATTATATAAAGATCATACATAACACCTCCCCTCATAAAGAAAAAGAAAGATTTATATGATAAACTTGTGAAGTATGCAAAGGAGGTATCAGTATTATTAAAATTGGACAGTCTTGCCTTTTGGGCATGCATCTGCCATGTGTAATATAATATAAAAAAGAAACACAAATTCCTCAAAATCATTACTTTCCCTCTCGTGTATGCATACATAGGGCAGTTCGCAGAAAAATTATATATCTTGCTGGCATGGGCGTCCGCATGAAAGTTTCAAACTTATTGCATTCCCACCCCAAAAAAAATAAAATAAAATAAAATAGCAAAACTAAAATGAAACAGAAAATTCACTTTCATAACCTGCTGAACTTGGGTCAAATAACTATTGAAATAACGTATAAAATCCTTTAAAAACGACAACAACAACAAAAAAATGAAAACAACAACAACATTTTGGAACTATGTGAAAGTAGACGGTGTCAAGTTGCTGGGCAGGCAACAATTTCGAATGCTGAATAGGACCTTAACCCACACATCGATCCATCCACTCCAATCCGTTAGAAGACTACCCCTCATGTTCACTATTCATCATATCTGTTAAAATATAATTATTGCAAGCAAATTTTAAATTTGCACTCGCACACATTAATTCGCTTTGTTTTAGAAGGTGAATCTCTACATGTTTTTTCTTTTCCAAATATTTATTTGCTTGCAGAAAATTCAGCAATTATTAAAACTTAGGTTATAATCTGTACATTTGGAGGTATTTGCCACATTCAAAAGGTTAGTAACAAAAAAGGGAAGAAACAAATATATTCCCTTCCGTGAATCGAACCTGGTTTTTTTCTGCTACTTGTACAAGTACTATAAGTTAAATAATTATATTGGATTACACGGTCAATCTAGAGTTTGACGTCTACTTCTGTTCCGCAATCCCTGTTTTAAATGACCACTGTAATGATTTTTCCTATATCTTTTAATTTTGTGCATAGTTTTGGAGAAAATGAAGTACCGTATACACATTTGCTATGCGGCAGATTTAGTGCATATTATATAGTACATTTTAAAACATCCTTTTCTTGTGTACTCCACGGAAGTACGGTACAGTATAGACCCCACCATCACCACCACCACTATCTTTTTTTTAACGCTAATTCTGTTAAAACAAGAAGAAAGATTGACTGAATTAAATCTTCTTAAACGTATTTTGGCTTTGACCTATATAGCAAGTTGTATTTTAGGATATGTATGTGTGTGTATGGGCGAAGAAATGCACCACAAGTAGACTCTACCGTATGTTTAATTTCTCCCACATGATGGGTTGTCTCAAAGTATAATTGAATATAAAACAATAAATTCTTTTGTTATACTTTATTTGTAAGCAACAATATATCTACTTATATTCATCTTTGTTATGGCATCCTTTGTGTGATAAATTCGCAATGTTCAGACACGTTCAACAATACAATATTACTTAATATAGGCGCCTCTCAGTTTCTGTTTATTTTTTTCTGAATCCCCTCTGGCGCGTCTAAGACAAAAAAACAACTATGTGCGCAAAGTAAGTTAAAATTTAGAAAAGATAAATAATGTCAAGAAATGAATAAGATTGTTTAAAATATCGTTTTGTTGTTTCTTCTGAATATTTTGAATACAATTCAGGTAGAATAGGATAAAATGCGGTAGAAAATGCAGTTTTATTTCTTTACGCGTAGCGGAGATCGAGGTTCCAACAGTGCAACAGGAACAAAATGCTAACGCTACGTAGACAGTAAAACTCATGATGATTTTCTGAAGACAAGTTTTCTTATTAGAAATACACAGTATGCTGAAATGTCTTCGTGGAGCAAAACTGCGCTTGTATCTAATTTGGAGTAGGAAGTTGCTAAGCGCAGCATTTATTTTGCAATTTTCAACACCTGCCATTTTCAAGGATCGTTTTTTGCTATGAATTGGAGATCTATACACATTGTGAATGTAGATGAGTTGCATTTTTATCTTAAATAGCACAATTAGACAAAGAGTTATGAAACTGAACAATATTTATTTTTTCACAAAACAAGGGGGCAGAAAACTGCTTTTATTCAATATAGTCCTTTGCATGAAGTTTAAATGTTCTCGTGATTGCATCAAGATCTGTGATTTTCATTTTGTTTCATCTTATTCAAAATCTTGCAGACAGGCTTGTAGTCTTTTACATTTGTTGTTCAGCTATTGGGGATGTAGTTGGAACCAACTTAATATTTTGAATGTGATCTCGTTATTGGGGATGTAGTTGGAACCAACTTAATATTTTGAATGTGATCTCGTTTCATTTTTTCTGCGATGTCATTTATTACCAATGATAGGACATTTCCTACATTGCAGTTATTTATTAACAATGATAGGACATTGCCTACATTGTAGTCATTTATTACCAATGATAGGACATTGCCTACATTGTAGTCATTTATTACCATTGATAGGACATTGCCTACATTGCAGTTATTTATTACCAATGATAGGACATTGCCTATATTGTAGTCATTTATTACCAATGATAGGACATTTCCTACATTGCAGTTATTTATTACCAATGATAGGACATTGCCTACATTGTAGTCATTTATTACCAATGATAGGACATTTCCTACATTGTAGTCATTTATTACCAATGATAGGACATTGCCTACATTGTAGTCATTTATTACCAATGATAGGACATTGCCTATATTGTAGTCATTTATTACCAATGATATAACATTGCCTATATTGTAGTCATTTATTACCAATGATAGGACATTGCCTACATTGTAGTCATTTATTACCAATGATATAACATTGCCTACATTGAAGTCATTTATTACCAATGACAGGACATTGCCTACATTGTAGTCATTTATTACCAATGATAGGACATTGCCTACATTGTAGTCATTTATTACCAATGATATAACATTGCCTACATTGCAATCATTTATTACCAATGATAGGACATTGCCTATATTGCAGTCATTTATTACCAATGATAGGACATTGCCTATATTGTAGTCATTTATTACCAATGATATAACATTGCCTACATTGTAGTCATTTATTACCAATGATAGGACATTTCCTACATTGCAGTTATTTATTAACAATGATAGGACATTGCCTACATTGTAGTCATTTATTACCAATGATAGGACATTTCCTACATTGTAGTCATTTATTACCAATGATAGGACATTGCCTACATTGTAGTCATTTATTACCAATGATAGGACATTGCCTATATTGTAGTCATTTATTACCAATGATATAACATTGCCTATATTGTAGTCATTTATTACCAATGATAGGACATTGCCTACATTGTAGTCATTTATTACCAATGATATAACATTGCCTACATTGAAGTCATTTATTACCAATGACAGGACATTGCCTACATTGTAGTCATTTATTACCAATGATAGGACATTGCCTACATTGTAGTCATTTATTACCAATGATATAACATTGCCTACATTGCAATCATTTATTACCAATGATAGGACATTGCCTATATTGCAGTCATTTATTGCCAATGATAGGACATTGCCTATATTGTAGTCATTTATTACCAATGATATAACATTGCCTACATTGTAGTCATTTATTACCAATGATAGGACATTGTTTACATTGCAGTTATTTATTACCAATGATAGGACATTGCCTATATTGCAGTCATTTATTACCAATGATAGGACATTGCCTATATTGCAGTCATTTATTACCAATGATAGGACATTGCCTACATTGCAGTTTTTTTTATTACCAATGATAGGACATTGCCTATATTGTAGTCATTTATTACCAATGATATAAGATTGCCTATATTGTAGTCATTTATTACCAATGATATAACATTGCCTACATTGTAGTCATTTATTACCAATGATATAACATTGCCTACATTATTGCCTATATTGCAGTCATTTATTACCAATGATAGGACATTGCCTATATTGCAGTCATTTATTACCAATGATAGGACATTGCCTACATTGCAGTTATTTATTACCAATGATAGGACATTGCCTACATTGTAATCATTTATTACCAATGATATATCATTGCCTACATTGTAGTCATTTATTACCAATGATATAACATTGCCTACATTGTAGTCATTTATTACCAATGATATAACATTGCCTACATAATTGCCTATATTGCAGTCATTTATTACCAATGATATAACATTGCCTACATTGTAGTCATTTATTACCAATGATAGGACATTGCCTACATTGTAGTCATTTATTACCAATGATAGGACATTGCCTACATTGTAGTCATTTATTACCAATGATAGGACATTGCCTACATTGTAGTCATTTATTACCAATGATATAAGATTGCCTACATTGTAGTCATTTATTACCAATGATATAACATTGCCTACATTGTAGTCATTTATTACCAATGATAGGACATTGCCTACATTGTAGTCATTTATTACCAATGATAGGACATTGCCTACATTGTAGTCATTTATTACCAATGATAGGACATTGCCTACATTGCAGTCATTTATTACCAATGATAGGACATTGCCTACATTGTGGTCATTTATTACCAATGATAGGACATTGCCTACATTGTAGTCATTTATTACCAATGATAGGACATTGCCTATATTGTAGTCATTTATTACCAATGATAGGACATTGCCTACATTGCAGTCATTTATTACCAATGATAGGACATTGCCTACATTGTAGTTATTTATTAACAATGATAGGACATTGCCTACATTGCATTCGCTTTATCACATTTTTCACGTGTACCATTTTGTTTTTTAACTGTGTTCTTTTTGGATGTACTTTCTTCTCTCCATCTGATTTTGCGGTCAATACATATGCACATGGTGTGAATGTTTAAATCCTTCATTTTCTAATGCGCTCTTCTTACCACACATATTACATTCTAGAAAATTGTCATCTTTCAAAAGGTCAAAGTTTTCTTGCTTCTTAATACTAATATATGTATAGCTATCTATCTATCTATCTATCTATCCATCCATCCATCCATCCATCCATCCATCCATCTCTCTCTCTCTCTTTCTTTCTCTCTCTCTCTCTCTCTCTCTCTCTCTCTCTCTCTCTCTCTCTCTATATATATATATATATATATATATATATATATATATATATATATATATATATATATATACAGTGCTTCCGTCATTTATTTTAATAGAATAATGTTTTTTGCTGTTTTCCAACTTTCAAACGATTCATCATATAAAGTACATCATTTTTACCGTTCAATATTATGGTCTGCATAATCGTTTCAACTTTCTATGTGTCATCTTGTTTTGCCTATAGATATAACTCTTGTTCGTAAAACATGCCGTCTCTCTTTAAGTCTTTAAGTTTGCAAACAACCGGATCACCTTAAATTAATTGTCCGATTTATAATATTTCATAGGTAACGTCAGGAAGATAGCCCTTTGCAAATATTGTTTATTATTTTGAAATTCTGACTATTCCACCAATGTTTAATTTAGGATCTCAAAATGTTTTAGTTGTCAAATAACCGAATAGATTGACCCATACTTTTGATCTGTTTTCTTCCTCTCTGGATTTAGCTGGAGTCAAGTCTATTGATTTATGATAAGTATTACTGCATCCAAAAATTAGCTTTGGTAAAACGTCAGCCAATTTTCTGATTTCGTTTTGAGTGAAATGCATACATATCAGAATTCTGTTATACCTTTCCACTACAGGTGCTTTTTTTGTCTGAGTAAGTTACATAATGTTTTCATTTTCTAGCAAGTCCTTAACTTTTTTGCTGTAAAACTATTTTTACCCTTTCAAACTGTATCTTTTCAGGTTTTCTCTTTCTGACGATTTATCTGACATCATCGTTTATGTCATGTCCATTTTACGTTTATACTTTCTCAGTTGAGTCGTATTTAGAGAGAACATCGATGTGTTAAGATGCATTTGTATCATTGTTGCATTTTTCTTATGATTGTATGTCAACAATGTCTGCTTGCCACTGGTCATCCACGTGACTATCATGCACAGTTCTGGAATGAAATCTTTTTCTCGTCTACTTAAGTAATGTGTAGGTAGACTATTCAGTTAACCATTCTTTGACTACAGTGTGTTTACCGTCTTTTTGTGCCGTTTAATTTGTTCCCACAATTGACTGATGTTTGCATAAGCAGCTGGAATTTCAGGACCGTAGTAAAGATGTCTTAAATGCAATTCTTTGTCAGTCTTTTATGATTTCAGTCATATAAATGATTTCAGATTTATGTCAAATTTTGCCATATGTCATATGGATTGATTCAAAAAGAAGATTTTTCATATTATTAGTCACTATGTGCTGTTTTAAATCGAACTTTGTTTTCCATAAATTCTTTGATTTTGTCGAATCATTGTAGATTACTTTGTTAAGTTTACCAGATTTTTGAATTGTACTATATATTTATCCAAATACAAGTTGTGCATTTACTGACATGAAATACGTAATTTAATCCTTCTTCATACCGTACTGTTTTAATAAGATTTCTATCAAGACTGATGATGCGTATTTCAATGTTATAATTATTGAATGTAATCTGTCAATTTTCATCTTTTATGAAACACTGCATAATATATTTTTGCTTTTAATGGTTGAAATCAACAATTCAACATTTGTATTCTCCTGTTGTTGTTTTGTTTGTTTGGTTTGTTTGGGTTTTTTTTTGTAACACATCTAGCTTTGACCGCACTTTTATGCCTGTAATAAATTCAAACCTGTAATAAATACATATTATATCTTGATACTGAAATCTTTGCGTTTATGTTAAACTCATTAAATACTATTTCACCTGTCTGAAAACTGTTGAACCTATCACAATATACCTTTGTGCCATTATTTGTATGTTTTGCGCAATTGTTTCATTTATTTTTACCTTTTTTTCACTACTCAATGCACAATCAAGAAATTATTTTGTGGTGTTAGAAATCGAGTCCATTTGAGTAGGTATGAAAATATTAATAGTATATAGGAACTTGAGGGTACTTTGAGTCGTTTTGAAAATAACATACGGGAATTTGAATTTCTGGAAATTTATTGATGCATTTTGAATTTACGCGTTGGCGAAAAAATCGAAGTCTACGTAAGATCGTACGATTTAATTTTCATTTTGGTTAGTTTCATCATTTTCATAACTACTGAGATATAATTAGCTGGTGATTTTATATTATCCAATTAACATTAGCATTTTGATTTGAGAATTAAAATTATTTGTGATTTTATAAAGCGTGTTCCGCTACTCATGTGACACCATATAACGACTGACATTTTACTAGTTACTAGCTATGATATTGGCGTTCCAATTTAGGCAACTGAATGCCAAGTAAGAAGCACATTTTATCTTTTGTAGTGGAAGATTCCATTTCATAGTTTCGTATTTTGCAAACTTCTCCTTTTAGCTCATTGAACCAGGTCCTCGGCCCGTCTGAAATTATCATATCCAAAAGAAGAACAGAGGCAATTGAATAGCTCTTGAAAGGAAATATGACTTCTCCCTAAAATCTCGACTAGCTTGATCCATGATCATGAATTTGTACTAATGCTAAATTTTCTTAAGAAAGAGTTACTACCGACATTTGACCTGTTGGGTTACATGCTATTTAAGGATGAATTCTGGCGTGAATCGGTTTTATTTAAGCACTCAAAAATATATACCAGATGTGGCATGTATCTAGTTCAGTATGATTACCAAAAGTTCGAATGTTAAACTAGGCGCTCAGAGTGAGCATCCAGTTTTAGAACGGAAAAGAGTTTACCAAAGTTTTGAATATGAAATTTCAATAGTTTAGTTGGTCAGATTTTCTTCTAATTTCGTCTAGAGAAAGGCATTATTAGGCATTAGTATGTGTCTATACATTATGCATTATTAGGCATTAGTATGTCTATACATCAGCCATTATTAGGCATTAGTATGTCTATACATTAGGCATTATTAGGCACTCTAATGTCTATACATTAGCCATTATTAGGCATTATTATGTCTATACATTAGGCATTATTAGGCACTTTAATGTCTATACAAGTGTAGGTGTAGGAAATGTATTTGTCAGAACAAGAACATTGCAAAGATACCTAATTTGGGATATTTTTTAAAGCATTATTGCTTGTTCACAAGCTGGATTTAACGCTTGCAGATTTAAAAATACGATAAAATCACCAGCTACACTGATAGAGAAATTTATTTATTTTGGATTGTATGAGATAATAAAGTGCCATTTTTTGCACATTTTCGCCTCAAAAATTGAACCTGAAGCCGACGACATACGTGTCAAAAAGTGAAAACTGTGGCCCGTAACCTAAGCTCTATCCTCTGCACTATTTCGGTACTGTAATACAAATTTGGGAATGTGTTTCGATTCTCTAGTTTTAAACTATTATTGATTGTATTTTTATTTTTTTATTTTTTTATTTGGGGGGGGGGGATAAAAAGATATGAAGTGTATATGATCATTAAAATTCAAAGGTATGTCCCGTTTTTACAAGTGATTCCCAGGCTGACTTTCGGACTGGTATTAACCATCTTCTTTGCAGCCGCGGAAATTTGATGTACAATGCATCGTCTGCCGGCTGCACATGCCATTCGGAACATCTACGTCTCTTTCCGATGCGAGTGGGATCACTTTCTAGCATGTGATGAAACAGGCCGAGGATGCTCAGATTGCGTTATAATGCCTAGTCTTGTTCCGTAACCGCTCTTACCTCATTTCCCTTCATTATGACGAAGAGAAATAGGTGGCGGGAGATAAGGGAACCAGACTAGCACACGCCACACTAATCGGAACATCCTCAGCATTTTCCTTCAAATTGAGACGGAAATGACCCAGTGATGTTCCTATTGATGCCAATACCGCAGCAGTACAAATTGGCGGGCAAATTGAAAACGGGCAAGATCATTTGAATTTGCAGGTATATGTTTATATTCTAAGTAACTATATTTATGTTAAAGCGTGTCATTTAATAGTAACACAGCCGTTGCCTACTACTAGCGTGTCATGATAAAGAGAAAATTTACCTAATTGCATTGTGGCTATTATTCTGATCACAGGGATTTGGGCCATAAAGGTATTGGTACTCGTAGTGGAATAGAGGGGGTGTGTGTGTATAGTGGGGGTTCTGTGTATTATATCTCTCCTTATGGCCCAGAGGCTGAGAATATGTCTCAATCACAATATAGTCGATAAATGGCCCCAATCCGAAATGGCATTTCCGTATAACGCACATAGATACCCTATCTACCTCTCCACTACCAATTCCACCCGTCACGACCCAAAATTCCTGTGGTTTTGATGGGACTCGATATGGGCTGGGAGGTTGGGTAGTCGTTTATCCCTGTTCGATGTGTCCATAGGGATATACAAATGCAAACGGCGCCCTTCCACTGTCCCAGTATTTGGTGAGTTTATTGCAGTTCATATCCGTATCGAGAGTCAATAATCATACTGACAGTTGTGCCAATATTTTCAAAAGAGCAATTGTTTAACGGCTTGTCAGATATTGAAGCAGTGATGGCATTTTATTTGTTGAAGGAATTACCCCATACCCTGAAACTTTACTCAAGGTCTTGCAAGAATGTGCATGGATCTAATAGGGAGAAGTGCCTTAAATTGGATCTAAATGCATCAACTTTCATATCTAAAGCATAGCAATATACTTTGCTCTTCTATTTACAATATTCTTTAAGGGGTGAATCCAAGATGTTTCTAAGAGGTTTAGATTTCAAAAAGAGGATTGTTCTATGTTTTTTTTTTCTTTAGTAAAAAGTGTACTATAATGATTAAAAGGGGCTAGAGTTCAGTGAAACAGTACAACCTTATGAACCACTGTGCTACTGTAATTACAATATCTCAAATCCGTTGGAACAGGGGTTGAAATGCATGGATGCACAGGTACACATTATGCACTCCTTTTGGGCAACTGCACTGACAAATTTGGCCATGGGTATAAAGTAAATAATGACCATGCATCCAAATCTGAATAGCAGGTACTAATGTGTACATATTGTTTAGGGGCTGAGAATAGGTCCCAATTCTAATGTAATTGATAAATGGTGCAGTCATTATTTAAAATGCTGTCAATTCATTTAGTTTCATGGGTATAAATTTTTACATAGTTTAACATAAATAAGATTTGTTGGTGCTTAAATTTGTACATTTGTAAAGGGGTCCCATTGTTTCCACAAAAGGAACATTCTTCATAAGTTTGTACATAAGGTCATTCAATTCATTGTTACTAGCAACCTCAAAATCCACAAAAATTGGTATGCCATGAAAATATGAAAGTACATGTACTTAAAAATCATGCATAATTCCCAATTGCAGCACTTCTAAAAATTGTAGTCAGAATTGATGAGATGTTTTGCCCAAAATGATGGGCCCAGGTTCCATTCCTAATCGCCCTAGAAAAACAAGAAAAATCCCTGGTAAGTAGTGCACTTAAGCAAAATACTTCATTTTAACCTTGGAGCCACTGAAAATTTTGATTATTTTGCTCAGTTTGTTGCAAGTACCATTATTGATTTAGGAAGTTTAAAAGTAATGGGTACAGAACAGGATGAAACCACTGACTTTTAAGTCTAGATGACTGGATCAGATAGGTTTGATGCTTGTACTTTTTAAAATATGAAAATATGGTAATTTTTCTTGTTTTCTCTTTTTTTTTTACAGACTGATACAAGCAGATCTGAACTCTTGTGAACATGTTTTACAGTCAAGACATTCTATCAAAACGGGGTGGCAAATTTGGGATCATTTGGTAAGTAGGAATTTGATGCTGAACCATTTCATTATGACATTATTATATGATTAGGATTATCAAGTAATACACAAGGAGCACGTAGTACAAAACAATGGTGGAAGCAGGAGGTACATAAATATACATTAAGACAAGTAACAGAAAAGTTTTAATAGATTAAATTTATACTACATGCATTGGATTGAATTTTAACATTGATATTTTTATTTTCATCTCAATCTATAATAGTTCTTGATGATTGTAGCAGGTTTGATCAAAGTCCTTCCAATTAATAGGCAATTTTGAAATGTTAAATAAATGATCCTTTGTCTTTTTTACTTTGATAGAGCCCTTACTAATACTTGTACTTACTTTCTTTTCAGGTTGGCAGCCACCCGAATGCACCAGTTGACACGTCGTGATATTTTCAATGTTCCTGTTAGCACAGCCTGGTAAGTTATTTTTTATCTGTTAGCAAAACCAGGTTAGATATTTAATTGAAAATAAATAGTGGTCTTTTCTTCATAATATAGCTAGAGATTATGTCTTTACATGAATAGAGCAGTTAGAATTGAGTGTTCCAAGGTATTTGTAGTTTGGTTTCTTTTTTTTCTCAGTATCCTGGTCAATGGCCCTTGTTTTATGTGAATGAACCAGTTCAGTCACTTTACTGCACTGGTCACAAAATATTTTCATGTCCGCATTTGTCGTGACCACTGTGTGTAAAACAAGTAGCCATGCATGTTGGGCAGGAATAGATAATTTGTTACCTATGATCATGCACTGAAATCTGAGATTATAAAAATCAAGTTAAATTCATACAGTATTTTTTTCTTTGTCTGCAAACTTCGCAAAAATTATTCCACTTTATCAATTGAAAATTTACTGCTTGATATTTGCTTTTGGTTGAGTCTGCCTTGGCTGAAGCTCAAAATAGCAATCACTCTGGCATCCTAATGCATGTCCTTCTGGCTGTCTGTCCATCTACACCCTTATCAAAATTCGGGCCTCGTATTCTGGCCTTTTGGGCCATCATCGCCCTGGGTGCCATTTACCCTTAGTACGCCACAGAATGTAATCTGTCAATTTTCATCTTTTCTGAACCTTAGTGTTAAAGTTTTTTATGTATGCTTTTTGTAGCTAAATAAAAAGGCAGTCTTTTTGTGTTCTCTAATTACCATTTCTTGATGAATGCATTTAACTTCCAACTAGTGACCAGTTTTCTTTTGGCAACCAGAATCATCTATTCTCTATTGCTCGTATGGAAGATGGCTGGATAATAAATGCAATAGTGAAACAAGGTGCATTGGACCTCACTTTGGTTCCTGGCTGGAACCCTGGTGCCAATGCAAAAACTTTTTTGTAAGGGTAATTTGTCATTGATCTGTTAGGAATGATTCCAACAAAAAATATTTGACACATAGGCTTCTGGTTTCTAATCTCCTATTGTTCATCAGTCCTGTAAATTTTGTTGCAGTTTTTTTTCTTCAGATCCCTCTTTAGAGCAGATTAAAAATTAATATTATAAAGGTTTGTGTATTGTGTAGTCCAAATATAGTTGTATAATTTTGTTCTTGTTCTGTAGAGAAGTTGCTTTTTCTTGTAGTAGTAAAGTTGTAATGTTATTTTGTCCACAAAAGAAAAAAAACCTGAGTAAGTGCTTAATAGGAGACTGAGTATCAGCTGCCAACAAATGTAGACAAACCTGCCAATGTTCCCAACAGTGTTGGGGAGTTTTTGGAACTCAGAAAGTATGATTTGTGGTCCCAAAGGGTGTCAGTGTGTGTGACACAAAAATTTACATTGTTCAATTGAGAATAAGTGGTATATTTATATAAGCTTATAGAAAATGGTGGGAAATTCAAATCTGAATAAAAGAGAATACAATATCTGTTTTCTTTGAAGCATTTAATAGACATTCCAATAAAAAATATTTGGTACACTTAGCATTCTCATATATCATCACTACACACTCACACACATGAATGTGCACCAGAGATCCTGAAATTTTAATGGCTTTTGCCAGACATTTTTTCCCAGAAATGAATAAACTGACCATATATTTGTGAAATTTAATATAAAAACATTCAAAGGATGTATACCAAGTTGTGACAAAAAAGAAAACATTGATATACTTAATTATTAAATGTACTGGAAAATGTGTCATTTTTGGATTTGGATTTGCTGCTACTTTTTTTGCTGTCCCCTCTCCTGTCCCCCCCCCCCCCCCCCCCCACACACACACATATGGTCAGACCCAAATTCGGCAAGAAAACTCACTTCTGACCAGGATTGGCTCAGAGAATCCAGCAGGGAAGTTTAAACAACAGTACCATCCAGTCTCTAATGAGTGCAAAGATGAACACAAATGACACTTGCATTACCTTTAAACCCCCGTACTGAACTATTGAGAGCACCAAAGACTGCATCTAATTAAGCCTATATTTTGCCATCCAATAGATTTTAAAGAGGGCAGCTTTGTATAATGTTTTGTATCTAATATCAGAGCGGTTGTGATCATGCAAGTGTTTGCAGATATGTGTGTGTGTGTGTGTGGAGGTGATATTTGACAATGGCAAGTCTATTGTTTTTCTTTGTAAGTGTATTATTTTAATGCTTTAAAGAAAATTGACCAGTGATCTTTTCTTTATTCAGATTTGAATTTCCAGTCATTTTCTATAAGCTTATATGAAAAGATAGCTTATTCTCAATTGGATGTTACTTTTTTTGGGGGGGGGGGTCAAGTACATTGATCCCCCCTTGGGACCTCAAAACACACTTTTTGAGTCTCAAAAAACCTCGTAACACTGTCTGGGAATATGGCAGGTATGATATAGATATAATGTGGACAGATCTGAAACAGACCAAGCAGTACATTGTCACAGGCCTTTTTATCCAGGCTGAACTTTTTATTTTCATTTCATTTATAATTTAAGCAACACTGTTTATTTCTTTTATTTATTTTTATAAAACTAAAAACATATTTCTAATGTTTCAAGCATATGTACTTTATTTTAACCATAGGGCAAAATAGTGTCACTTGATTGTCAATTTTAAATTACAGACATTTGAGTGCTGACTGTTTGAAGAAAAACCATAACAAAAATGTTATTACATAAACTATTTTATGTACCTGGAGTGTTTGTGTATTTGTGTTTCGGAACCTTTTACCACCTTACAATTGTATCGCTCTATATGTTTTTAATGGTGCATTAAATGTTTTGTGGGCTTTTAATGGTGCATTAAATGTTTTGTAGGCTACCATAGTTTTTAATGGTGCATTAAATGTTTTGTGGGCTACCATAGTTTTTAATGGTGCATTAAATGTTTTGTGGGCTACCATAGTTTTTAATGGTGCTTCTGTTTAACCTTTTACCTCAGAGTCTAATGCTGAGCAGTCGATATACATGTGCCCAAGCCACAAAGTGCAGTGTGCTATAAATAGAACATCTGTTACCTATATGACTTGATGCACATAGGCCTGCCTGTAAAATGTATAGCAGTATAGTATATGTTAAGTTCAACATACATTTTAACCATTGTACCTTTTTTGTACACATCTATTATCTGTAAATAGGTTTAAGAGTAAAATCTGATCTTTATAGTTGTATAACTATTTTTCACTGAAGAATATTTTATATGCTTTAAAATTTTGAGAGAACTCGTTCACCATCAAGTCGGTGAAGCTGTGTGACCAACCATAGCTGGCCTTCCTCAAAATCTACCAGTTCATTGTCTACATCTACATCGCTAAATCATCCAAATTTGATAAATTATAAAAAATCAGTGTTGCCTACATCAACATCAGAGCGTGTGTCTGACTTTTTGAAGCCTTCATAGTCATAATTCTAATCATCCAAACTCAAGAAAATGCTGAATGAAATCTGCTGCCTCTATTTTGGAGAGTGGAGAATCCAACCCAGTTACTTTAAATGTTACGATGCCATTTTTATTTTGGAAATGTGTGGCATATAATTAACAAAGAAATGAGAAAGTCTATATTCTACTTACATTACATTTTTATGATTCAGAAATTTTTTTCACTGTAGTTTCATAGCCATTATTTTAATTTTACTGAATATAGCTGATGGTATTGTGCACGTTTTATAAAGTATAAATGTACCGACTTTTAGTTTTACCTGCGCAAGGATCCGCGTCGCACACATGCACTTTATGACGTGTATTAGGCTGTGCTTGTACTATAAATAGCATTTCTTTAACATTGCTCTCGCCGTTAACAACTTTATTTTTCCAAATTAAAAACGTTTGTGCAGACGGAACAAGGCTTGATTTGAAATTTTGTAAGGTATAAAGGGATTAAATAATCCTCAGCTAGATAGTAACTATCCCAGATAAATACTTTGGAAGACCGAATGTTTTGTACGATTCAGAATGGAACGAGAAGCGTGAGCAAGGGGTAGCTCAATTTATTCCTTGAAGCCAACTGAGCACTAATTATAGGTACATGTAACCCCAGGCAATCTGTTCTCGATTCATTGGTCACATGCCTCGCGTTGTACACAAAGTTTACAGTTTTCTATAGAATTACGATCAGTAGACGAACTTCAAATGACTAAGGGGCCCACATGGGGATAAATATTTATAATGTACTGGTTTTCAACAACATTAAAATAAAAGTCTGCATTTAGTTAGCGAGATTGAAGTTTTCTCAGGCAAATTTAGAATTTTTTGTTCGACAAGCCCAACGGGCTTTTCACTTAAAATATAGGAGGGGCCCGATCTGAAATTAGAGAGGCCCCAGGCGTCAGTCTATCGAATTTTTTGAACACTGCCAGTAGTGTAGTGGAGGGTTTGAAGGTGTTGCAAGTGTTAGTGTTCATTTTTGCACTCATTAGAGACTGGATAGGACTCTTGTTCAAAATTCCCCAAAGATATCATTTAATTCTTATCATTATTGAAAATGATCTTTCTACATCTGTGTTCCAGTGCGGGAGTGTCAAACATGCAATGACCACTAAAGCTATCATGTTTACAACAAATTTTAAATGTTTACATGACCATTAGAACATGAAACAATTCTGTATTAATGGGATTAATTTACTTGCATGCCAGAACTGGCAATTTGTGGCAGATGTTGGGTTGTTTCATCAAAGATACTGACAGGAAAAGTTGCCTTTTTAGATGTTGAGTTGTTTCATCAAAGATACTGACAGGAAAAGTTGCCTTTTTAGATGTTGAGTTGTTTCATCAAAGATACTGACAGGAAAAGTTGCCTTTTTAGATGTTGAGTTGTTTCATCAAAGATACTGACAGGAAAAGTTGCCTTTTTAGATGTTGAGTTGTTTCATCAAAGATACTGACAGGAAAAGTTGCCTTTTTAAATAAGTCCTAAAATAAGTATTTTCCACAATAATTCAGATTACTTGAACCGTAGTCATGTTTTGCATTTTAAAATAGTGAATAAAATCTGACTTTAAAGAAATGTTATGGTCCACAGATCAAGAACTAGTGAGTGATCTTTAATAAAGATGGCTTAAACATTCTCATTCAAGGCAACAAAGAGTAATAACTTTTTTTTCTTCAACATGTATCTCTTTAATTTACCTAACTTTAAATGAACTGGGTTGTTCCATTTGTTGTACTTTACCTATGCAGTATTTTTCCAACTGTTTACTGTTTATACAGGCTACAGGTTACGATCATATATTATGGTGCCAACAGAGGTCTTTCTCTCTTTTCTCATAAGATTTACTGGAAATCATGTTTTTATAAACATGACTGGGAGGTGGTTGTTGGATGGGTTTGGGAGTAAAAAATGTTTCTTCATTGAATGTAAATTTAGGTTGTATTATAATAATTCTGTTTGTTACTTATATGTGTTATTTGTAATAAAACTGCTCTTTAATTATATCTCATTTTTACTCAGTTTCACAATGAATTAAAATTCTGTTGTATTCTAAAGAATAAGAATCTTTTTCAGTTCATATTTACCACAAGTCAACAAACTAGAACAATTAAAACCTATACTCCCTTTTTAATGAAAAAATGCATTAGAACAATTAAAACCTATACTCCCATTTTAATGAAAAAATTAATTAGAACAATTAAAACCTATACTCCCATTTTAATGAAAAAATGCATTAGAACAATTAAAACCTATACTCCCATTTTAATGAAAAAATGCATTAGAACAATTAAACCTATATTCACTTTTTAATTTAAAAAATGCATTAGAACAATTAAAACCTATATTCACTTTTTAATTAAAAAAATGCATTAGAACAATTAAACCTATATTCACTTTTTAATTAAAAAAATGCATTAGAACAATTAAAACCTATATTCACTTTTTAATTAAAAAAATGCATTAGAACAATTAAAACCTATATTCACTTTTTTATTAAAAAAATGCATTAGAACTATTACAACCTATATTCACTTTGTAATTAAAAAAATGCGTTAAAACATTTAAAACCTATGTTCACTTTTTAATTAAAAAAATGAATTAGAACAATTGAAACCTATATTCACTTTGTAATTAAAAAATACATAAAATAGAATGTCATAGTAAACGTGATTAAGTTCATTAGAAGTAAAGTTGCTGTAAAAGTCATTTAATGTTTCATGCTACACCACATGACTCCAAGCATATCTTCGCACACAAATCTCAAGCCCTACATTCATTTTAAATAATTCAAGGAACAAAATGTGTTTATTGGTCAGTACCAGTATGTATGGTCAGCTATCCAAACAGCTATTCCATATCATTGGTATGTTTAAGGAATGAATACCTATCGCTGTGAAAATCCTTGCGTGTCATCTTTTTGACAGTATACCTATTTTGGAGAATCCGAATACTTGTTATGCTTAATGCATTTAAGAAAGCATTGCCAAGCTTTTGTATGTAGCAGAATCATCCCTAGTGGATTTTTCAAGGATGATGGAGCTCTTAGCTCTGGTATCCTTCACCCCCAAGTCAAATGGAGTGGTAACACTACTTGGGCATTTGAGAGGTTTTATTAGATTTGTTGCACATTGAACAGAAATGAAACCATTTACTCATGGATCATCATCCTGAGTAAATCAATGATTAAATGAATACAGTCTAAATCAATGATTAAATGAATACAGTCTAAATCAATGATTAAATGAATACAGTCTAAATCAATGATTAAATGAATACAGTCTAAATCAATGATTAAATGAATACAGTCTAAATCAATGATTAAATGAATACAGTCTAAATCAATGATTAAATGAATACAGTCTAAATCAATGATTAAATGAATACAGTCTAAATCAATGATTAAATGAATACAGTCTAAATCAATGATTAAATGAATACAGTCTAAATCAATGATTAAATGAATACAGTCTAAATCAATGAATAAATGAATACAGTCTAAATCAATGATTAAATGAATACAGTCTAAATCAATGATTAAATGAATACAGTCTAAATCAATGATTAAATGAATACAGTCTAATGATAATGCAGACTACAAGAGGTTACATGCATGAGATCATATTTAATTCACCTCAACAGTACCAAAGGTTTTCTTGACAGGTCAGTGATTTTTGTAACACTCCTACTTGTGATTTTCATCATACAGGCCAAATATGTCCTCTTCCAAATTAGTAATTGGCATCACAATTTAATCTCGTTCATTTACAGCACGTTGATATGATTTGTACAACCTTGAAAAATCCTTCAGTTTGAGGGATTGCCATGAAAACTACTTGAGCTTCAAATAAGTTCATTTCATCTTTGAAAAGCCCTTGAATTTGCTGAAAGCAATCCATGAATTTATTTGAGAGAATTCAAAATGCTCAAATTGAATGAAATATATTACTTTTTAAATTCAGAATTCTTGTTTTTTATGTATCTGCCTCACCCTGAATAAAGAAATGAAATGGGGTACAATTGGGCACTTCATATGATGCATGACACTGGCAGGGCTCAAATTTAATGCTCGCATACTTAAAAAAAAAATTTAATTCTAGTCCTGACCGGTTGTTGTTAGTTAGAGTTCTGAATAGTGTCTTTATGCTGTTGTGGCAGGCTAATCACATTTGCAAGTGGCATTCAAAACATCCTCATCACTTTCCAATGAGACAAAAATTGCTTATTGAAAACTTCTTGTAAAAACTCCAGTTCGGTACGAATTGTAAGTTACCATAATGACGATAAGTCTTGGGACACTATAAGTCTTGGGACACCCTTAATTATTTTCAAAAGTAATTTTTGTATGACCTATACAAGTTGTGACACAAAATTAAAGCAATTTTTTCATGTACTATAAGTCTTGGGACACCGTAGACATTTGTTCTACTGATCGATCAGCGTATTTTATCAAACTTTAAAAAAAAAAATTTCATGGTTGTTAAGGGACTATCATTAATAATTATTAGATGGAAATGTTATAAATTAATACGTGTTTGAACAGTCAATAAATATATTTAATTTTCCTGTTTTCTTATTATTTCTGCCTAATTCAAGTATGTTTAATTTGATCAGACAATGACAAGAATTGAGCATTGGCGGGATGTTGTACACATTTAACAGGAACTTCTCCCTTTTGTGCACTAGACTAGTATAATATTTGTCAGTTTATGCATTATTGCAATAAAATTGTCTAAAGTTACCAGTAATTACGTTTTATTTTATTTTTTGCCTTGAAAATGTAAATACCTAACTCATTAAAATGTGATATGACAAGAACGAAAATAGTGCTTGATTCAATGCTCGTATTTAGTGAGCACGTTTACATCATGGCATCACTGCATGTACATTGAAGATTTTAACTTGCGATTAATGAAGTACATCCCTTTGATTTGAATCATAGGCGCCACTGCACTAAACTTATATAATATCTCTAAAATATGAGAAAGAAGTTTCAGAAATAATGCTTTGAAAATAATTGTAATACCATAAAAACTCTGTGGTAGTTTGCTTTGATCTAAGCGACCTTAAATAAGTACCTGTTTTATCAGCTATGGTAATCGAGCTTATGATATGGAGTAAAAGACAATTACACATCAAAGTACTGGCATTGGCGCCGGACAAAATTCCCTCTTTATCCAAACCAGTTTCAGGGTTTAAACAGTTAACTGGCCTGGATTACTGTTGGAAAACAAAAGACAAATATATGCTGGTTATGTGCCTTATACAATTAAACCTATGTGTCTTTTCATATAGATTACCCCAGTACATTACTTTGTAGGATCGCTTATATCACTGAAAAACAGTAACTCTTGAGCACATGGATAAAAGTAAATGAAACAGCAACGGATGTCTAGCTGAAATGTAATCTGGAAGAATGTGATTTGGTAAAAGTGATGAATAAAGCAAAATCTGCATCCTATACTTTGGGGAATAAACAAGGATATAAGTGACACTAAGCATGATTTGCACTGTGTAAGTACTGTACACTATATGACTCATGGTACTAATTCAGGTCCCATAGTAAACCATAGGAAACATCATGATATTAAAAATTCAATAACTTGAAATTTCTGAATGCTCATGATCGAACCTATGTTTATCAGTATATCCTTGATGCAAGCTTCGCTTTAGAGAAAACGATGAGTCATGGCATTTTCTGGATCTACATGTGTTTGAAAAGTGTTTTCAACTCTGCACCAAAGATTCAGGTTCTAATTTCACTAATGAGTTTCCAAACTCAAGTCTGTAAAAGGACTAAAATTCCATCAGTAAAACATGGTCTCTAATTTTTCTGTTACAACTTGGATAACTCTCAAAAGATTCTTTTTCACTAAAGTTTTATTTTCATTATCAACCAATCCTGGCCAGCCAAACCCATGTATACTCTATTTATGTTCACCCATTTCTAGACTGGTTCCCATTCTTCCATGTACATTGCATTTAGTACTGTGAGTCCTATAGTACAGGTCTTCCAGTAAACTCTAAGTGGCCTGTGAATTATGAAGTTTTTATTGACCTTTATTTTATTTCATGTTGGAGAAATCGGAAAATATGCACATACAAAATAATAACATAAAAACAATCATAGTAGTTTATAACAGTTTTTTGATGTGGTAATTGAATGAGTTGGTCACTGCTGTGTGATATATGGCGATCTTGCCAATTTTGTCTTTACATTTTTTTTGCCTATAAGTGTTAGGACACCGAAAATGTTATATTTTTTACGTGCATTTAAGTCTTGGGACACAAAAAATAACTTTTGTTTTCCTGTCCCAAGACATACTGTCATTACAGTACATTCTGTATATTATAATATATGAGTATAATTAAATTGTCACACATTCTCACAATAAAGTCTGGACATTTGTAACAGAAAGTTTTCGAGATATACTTTTTGGAAAACGTTATTGAACTGGCCAGTTAATGTGAATATAATTTTGGCAAATTTTGTTTTCTGGCTAAATTTGCCAAAAACTTGTAAAAATGTTACAATAACAGTTGCTTGTTCCTGAATAATCCAAGTAATTCATATTTGATCATACAATTTTTGGTTAGTGACCATTTAAAATAGTTTTTTTATATTTTTTTAAGCAATGATATCATAGACTACATTTTGCTGCGGGCACAGCCAGTTAGACCTGGAGGTCCACGACCCCGACTATCCCTCTACCTTTCTTCCCAGCTGATGTATGGACTGGTACAGGTCTACCACAAACAGCAGGAATATTTGCTTGGTAATTTAATGTGTTTGTGAGATTATCAATGAAAATTGTGTAAACTTGTGGGCTTTTTCAGGGGCGATTACAGTATGTCACCCAAGTTGAAGCACTTTCAGTGCATAAAGTGCTTAAATCAAACATATGGACTGATTTAGATCTATTAGATGTAGGGGTTGGATAACATGCACTGTTTTAGATGTATCAGGTGTAGGGGTTGGATAACATGGACTGTTTTAGATGTATCAGGTGTAGGGGTTGGATAACATGGACTGTTTTAGATTTATCAGGTGTAGGGGTTGGATAACATGGACTGTTTTAGATGTATCAGGTGTAGAAATTGGATAACATGGACTGTTTTAGATGTATCAGATGTAGGGGTTGAATAACATGGACTGTTTTAGATGTATCAGATGTAGGGGTTGGATAACATGGACTGTTTTAGATCTATTAGATGTAGGGGTTAGATAACATGGACTGTTTTAGATGTATCAGGTGTAGGGGTTGGATAACATGGACTGTTTTAGATGTATCAGGTGTAGGGGTTGGATAACATGGACTGTTTTAGATCTATTAGATGTAGGGGTTGGATAACATGGACTGTTTTAGATGTATCAGGTGTAGGGGTTGGATAACATGGACTGTTTTAGATGTATCAGATGTAGGGGTTGGATAACATGGACTGTTTTAGATCTATTAGATGTAGGGGTTGGATAACATGGACTTTTTTAGATGAATCAGATGTAGGGGTTAGATAACATGGACTGTTTTAGATGTATCAGATGTAGGGGTTGGATAACATGGACTGTTTTAAATCTAATAGATGTAGGGGTTGGATAACATGGACTGTTTTAGATCTATTAGATGTAGGGGTTGGATAACATGGACTGTTTTAGATGTATCAGGTGTAGGGGTTGGATAACATGGACTGTTTTAGATGTATCAGATGTAGGGGTTGGATAACATGGACTGTTTTAGACGTATAAGGTGTAGGGTTGGATAACATGGACTGTTTTAGATCTATTAGATGTAGGGGTTGGATAATATGGCCTTTTTTAGATGTATAAGGTGTAGGGTTGGATAACATGGACTGTTTTAGATCTATTAGATGTAGGGGTTGGATAACATGGACTGTTTTAGATCTGTTATATTAGGGGTTGGATAACATGGGCTGTTTTAGATGTATTAGGTGTAGGGGTTGGATAACAAGGACTGTTTTAGATGTATAAGGTGTAGGGTTGGATAACATGGACTGTTTTAGATGTATTACATGAATGGGTGGGATAAAATATGGACTGATTTAGATGTATTAGGTGTATGGGGTTGGATAACATGGACTGTTGTAGATGTATTCGGTGAAGGGGTTTGATAACATACAGATTGTTGTAGATGTATTAGGTGAAGGGGTTGGATAACATACAGATTGTTGTAGATGTATTAAGTGTAGGGGTTGGATAAAATATGGACTGTTGTTGATGTATTAGGTGCAGGGGTTGGATAACATACATACAGCTTTAGATGTATTAGGTGTAGGAGTTGGATAACAAAAAGACTGTTTTAGATGTATAAGGTGTAGAGGTTGGATAACATGGACAGTTTTAGATGTATTAGGTGTGGGGTTGGATAACATACAGACTGTTTTTGATGTATTACATGAAGGGGTTGAATAACATGGACTATTTTAGATTTATTAGGTGAAGGGGTTGGATAATATATGGACTATTGTAGATGTATTAGGTGCAGGGGTTGGATAAAGTATGGACTTATTTAGATGTATTAGGTGTAGAGTTGAATAACATACAGACTGTTTTAGATATATAAGGTGTAGGAGTTGGATAAAATACAGACTGTTTTAGATTAATTAGGTGTAGGAGTTGGATAAAATACAGACTGTTTTAGATGTATTATGTGTAGAGTTGGATAACATACCGACTGCTTTAGATGTATTAGGTGTAGAGTTGGATAACATACCGACTGTTTTAGATGTGTAAGGTGTAGGAGTTGGATAACATGCAGACTGTTTTAGATGTATAAGGTGTAGGAGTTGGATAAAATACAGACTGTTTTAGATGTATAAGGTGTAGGAGTTGGATAACATACAGACTGTTTTAGATGTATAAGGTGTAGAGTTGGATAAAATACAGACTGTTTTAGATGTATAAGGTGTAGGAGTTGGATAAAATACAGACTGTTTTAGATGTATTAGGTGTAGGGTTGGATAACATACATACTGCTTTAGATGTATTAGGTGAAGGGGTTGGATAACATATAGACTGTTTTAGATTTATTAGGTGAAGGGGTGGGATAAAGTATGGACTGATTTAGATGTACATGTATTAGGTGCAGGGGTTGGATAACATGGATTGTTTTAGATGTATTAGGTGTAGGGGTTGGATAACATTTATTCAGAGCTCTTGAAAACATAATATGCTGAATATTTTACTCAGTGCTCAGTACTTTACAATTTATAGAGGCCACAGGTTTTACAATTTATAGAGGACACAGGTTTTACAATTTATCAGGGACACAGGTTTTACAATTTATAGAGGACACAGGTTTTACAATTTATGGAGGACACAGGTTTTACAATTTATAGAGGACACAGGTTTTACAATTTACAGAGGACACAGGTTTTACAATTTATAGGGGACACAGGTTTTACAATTTATAGAGGACACACAGGTTTTACAATTTATAGGGGACACAGGTTTTACAATTTAGGAGGACACACAGGTTTTACAATTTATAGAGGACACAGGTTTTACAATTTATAGAGAACACACAGGTTTTACAATTTATAGAGAACACACAGGTTTTACAATTTATAGAGGACACATGTTTTACAATTTATAGGGGACACAGGTTTTACAACTTGTAGAGGACACACCGGTTTTACAATTTATAGAGGACACACAGGTTTTACAATTTATAGGGTTCACAGGTTTTACAATTTATAGAGGACACAGGTTTTACAATTTATAGAGGACACAGGTTTTACAATTTATAGAGGACACAGGTTTTACAATTTATAGAGGACACAGGTTTTACAATTTATAGAGGACACAGGTTTTACAATTTATAGAGGACACAGGTTTTACAATTTATAGAGGACACAGGTTTTACAATTTATAGAGGACACAGGTTTTACAATTTATAGGGGACACAGGTTTTACAATTTATAGAGGACACACAGGTTTTACAATTTATAGAGAACACACAGGTTTTACAATTTATAGAGGACACAGGTTTTACAATTTATAGAGGACACATGTTTTACAATTTATAGGGGACACAGGTTTTACAACTCATAGAGGACACAGGTTTTACAATTTATAGGGGACACAGGTTTTACAATTTATAGAGGAGACAGGTTTTACAATTTATAGAGGACACAGGTTTTACAATTTATAGAGGACACAGGTTTTACAATTTATAGAGGTCACAGGTTTTACAATTTATAGAGGACACACAGGTTTTACAATTTATAGAGGACACACAGGTTTACAGATCTTAGTAGTAAATGTTGATTTTCTCTCAGCTAGAATGTATTAATACTGATGGGGTTAGCTGTATAAACATTTCTCATGGATTCCAAATGGAATACTTCAGGAATCCATATGGAACAGATATGGACTGAAAAACTTATGGAATCAAACAATTTATTCCATATCTATTCCATAAGTAAATCACAACAAGTGAAAATTCCATATGGATTAAAATTCGCACCTTTATCCATGAGCACTATTTTTCATACGGAAAGCAGGCTCCTGGGTCATAATATCATGGAAAATATTGTCTGAATTTTTCTTAACATAAACTATCTGATTCAAATGGAATGGTTGGTGAGAGTTAGAGTACATGTATGTATCACTGTAGCTGAGGTGGAAGGATGAATATATAGTCATATAAATTTGACAGAAAACCTATGCATGTCAGTTTGTTTAATTTATTTCCACAGATGTTTCAAAACTCCCAAACACATGACCATAAAAACTGTCATCATCAGAATCTTAATAGATAAACACATTAATTTTTTGCACTTAATATATAACGACTGAAGATTATCTTTTAATTTCCAGTAATTCCATTTTGTTATACTTAATATTATTACCAGATTTATACTACATTTTTGAATATGATAAATAGAAAAACATTTAATAATAATAATAATAATAAACTCCATTATTCATGGTTTGACTACAGTATTTACTGCTTGTTTTTGGACAGTATGTTTTGGACACCAAAAATGTTTTGCCAAAATAATTGTTCATGCCTTTTAAGTATTAGAAATCGTTTTAAAACAATTTAATTTATGCAAATATGTTTTCTGACAAAAATTTTGTTCACCATTGATAAGACAAGAAGATTACAAACTAATAATGCTTTTATACTCCCTGCCTCTATAAACATAGTAATCATCATGTCCATCTGTCCTTTTGTCCAGCACAGAGTCTTGTTAGCAAAACCAGTCCAGCAGTTTTTGATGGATCGCCATGACTTGCTAAATGTCATGGCATCACCTGAAGATGCGCATATCAACAAATCAATAACTTAGCTTCAGCAATTTTTGTTAGAGTTGATGCCTTTTTTGTCTTGTAGCTTGTATGACATAATCTCATTAGTGCAATGAGTCCAGTTCTTTATAGATTGTCATGAAACATGGCAAATATTATTGTCATCACCTGAAGATGTGCATATTAACAAATCATTTTACTCCCAGAATTTTTGTTAGGGATATTGTCCTTTCTTTCTTGTAGCTTAATGCAGTGTATGACCTAATCTCATTAATGCAACTAGTTTTGCAGTTTTTGATGGAATGCCATGAAATTTGGTAAATGTTATGGTCATCACCTGCAGACGTGCACAGTGTGAAATCACTCAGTTTGTGCAAATTTTTTATTGACCTTTTTGACTTGCAGCTGAATGCACTGTATGACAGAATCTTCAGAATGTATAACTAGTCTCACAGATTTCAGTGGATTACCATGAAACTTTGGAAATGTTCGGATCGTCAACTGAAGATGCACTTACTGACAAAACAATGCTCCTGTGATTTTTGTTACAGTTATTGCCCTGTTTTTACTTTGAGCATCATGTAGTGTGTTGCCGAATCTTGTGAACACAATTAGTCAAACAGTTTTCAGTGGCGTCGCCATGAAATTTTGTACATGTACATGTTATAATCATCATTGGAAGTTGTGCATATTGCCAAATCCCTTTAATCTCTTAGCTTTTGTAAGAGTTGTTGCCCTTTTATGTCTTGGACCTGAATGCCGTGTAAGACAGAATCTTTTGAACGCATCTTGTCTTGCAGTTTTTTTAAGGATCACTTTGAAACATGGTACCTATTATGGTCATCATCTCAAAATGCAGGTATTACCAGTTTGTGCTCCCTTGATTTTTGTAAGAGTTATTGCACTTTTTGACACAGTTGGATGCAATAGAAGTTTGTGAATGCAGCTACTCATGCCGTTTTTAATGAATTGCTGTGAAACTAGGTAAATATTATGCTCATGATCAGAAGATATGTTAACCAATCATTTTACTTGTACTATTTTCAAAAGACCTGTGCAATTTTGTTACTCTAGACTAATGTCCATCATGTAGTCTTTCCAGCGGTAATAGTTTTTCCTTCTTTTTTCCAAAATGGTGCGACTGTTACTACGATTTTTCAATTTTATGTTAAAAATCGATTACACACTGCATGAACAGCCATAGTGAAACAATTCAGATAGGGTCTCTGTACTGTGGAACTGGGTGTTTAAGAAGATATTGGCAACAAGGACCAAAGAGGCAGCTACTGATTAAGAGCATACATTCAATGAAGTTTACAAAGGTAAAGGTTTAATTTTTCAGTAATTTACATAAATTTGATATACAGTGGTCTCCCTCTTATAAGGCCACCCCTTCTGAAGCATCTATTCCGTTTTCCCACTCACTCATTCACTGTAGTTGAATGTATATTGACAATGTTTATTTCAATCTTTCTGACATTACATTTTGCAGTAGTGATCAAAGGACTCTCCCTCTTTTTATTTAGGCAAATTGCTTTCACTTTACTTTCAACAACTTATTCCTTTATTGGCAATTTGTAGTTATCACAGTGTTTACAAAGGAAGTGAGCTTGTCACATGATCAACTTTTATTTTTTCTTCTAGTCTAGTACCTGGTTAAGTACATTTTTTTAATCTATGAGAGGGAAGGCACAAAGGGTAACATACCATTTTACTATCTGGTGACCGGATGTCATGCTGACTTTAGCTGAACAATACTGTGCTTCTCAGCAGTTAGCTTTTGTCATCTTGATAATTATCGATGGTAATAATAGCCAGTAATTATCAAAGTGACAAAACCTAACATCTAAGGATAATAGGATTACTCTTTGTATGGATTAAAGTTACTTTTATCAGCATGTTGGAACAAATGTCAATGTGTTCAGTTGAGAAATAAAAAGATATTAAACAACCATTACGTGGCCGCTCGCAAGGGGTAAATTTGACAGTTTTTGCAATAAAATGCTGGCCGTGTTAGAGGGGGGGCTGTCCTTGAGGGGTTCTTTTGAACCCAAACTCGTCACTGCTGGTCGAGGGGGGGGGGGCGTTCAAGAGGGGGACCACTGTACTTTTTTTCTTCATAAAAAATCTCTATTTTCCCTACTGAAATTTTTTTTTAGCTGTGTTTTGTTCTAAATGTTTGCAAAGTGCTGTTGGAAAGACTGCATTATGGGGTCCAAGGTGGGTAGGGGGAGGGGGGTATGTTTATAAGAACAAATTGCATTCCAAATTGTACTAGTTGGAAAATGAAAAACTGGCTTGCCTATTATCAGGAATCACCTCAACAAGTTAGTCAAATTCGTGAAAATTGGTATCACACTTTGACCTTTGTCTGGTCACTTACACTGATAATATAACAAAGACCATTTGATGAAACTATATTATTTATCTTTTGTTGGAAAAATCACTATTGTAACTACTTTAGAAAAATACATCAACACTTTATTAAAAGAGAAAACTGTTAAACTCAAGGCCATTATCATGAAAGTGATGTTAGGAATACCTCCATCATGATAATACTAAAATCTACACCTGGTCATGCACCAGTCACCTATCTTAGAATCAGTTTCATTGGAGAATAACTTATTAAAAAAAATAATTTGGCACAAAACAGATCCTTATTTCATGTTTTATATCTTATTATGAATTTGTAAGTATTGTAATGTAATGAATTTGTATTTCTCTGGTATAAGTGTTTGTACCAGACGGCACAAACCAGTATTGGTTCAATTTGGTTCTGTTGGTAATATTTAGATTTTTATCAACCCTCTACTCCTACCTGCTACCGAAATATCATTACAGTAGGATCTCATTCACTTGAACCCCCAGAGACCAGGAAAATCAGTTCAAGGAATCTGTAGTTTAGTGCAGAAGAATGACTTCTCCAAGTGAATGTTGTCAGTAGTTTGAGATGTTGAAAGGATGCTGTTACAGTGAGAAGTACATGTCTATTACCTTATGTCTTTGTGTGTGAGAGAGAGGGCTGGGTTCATACAATTTTGAAAAGCGCTTGAATTTTGGTGGTTACCTTGAAAAATGTTTGAATTCAAGGTTGACTCCTAACAGGTACTGAAAAAGTGCTTTAAAACACTCCGTAGTACTTGAAAGTACTTGAATTTTGAAATGACCGCGTTTAATAGGAAAACATTAATTTACTGATACAAATGTCCAGAAAAAAGATCCATTGAAAAAGTAAAAAAACTCGATCTCCTGGAATAATACTTTCATGTTGGGTCACGTATACATTCAGTACGACTTCTGGTTAGGTCACTTTTTTGCTCATAAATACTCAGTCTCATTTGGGATTGTGACCACCTCATGTTGTTGAAATGAATGGATGCTATGTTGACTGGGTCGTTAAAGTTTATTAAAAAAATTTCGATCAAGTACTCTGTGGGGGAAAGCGTATTTTCAAACATGGTTGTCATAAGCACTATACATGTATATGTGCAAGGGCCATGCAATAAACAAAGAGCTATGTTTTGTATTTGTTGAAAGGAAATTCATGTTGGATCAATAGGTGAAAGTGCTCTATAATTACATGGCAAGTGTCGAAAGGAAATTCATGTTGGATCAATGGGTGAAAGTGCTCTGTAATTCCATGGCAAGTGTTCGAAGCACAAAAAGAATGAAATACTGAAATATCGAAAATAGGAATGAGTGGAGAGTGGCTGTAAACACCACTGCATGGAGAGTGGCTGTAAACACCACTGAATGGAGAGTGGCTGTAAACACCACTGCATGGAGAGTGGCTGTAAACACCACTGCATGGAGAGTGGTTGTAAACACCACTGCATGGAGAGTGGTTGTAAACACCACTGCATGGAGAGTGGCTGTAAACACCACTGCATGGAGAGTGGCTGTAAACACCACTGCATGGAGAGTGGCTGATTGTATGGTGACATATTCCCTTCAGATATAGACTGACTTTTATGGTCAATTGACATGGCAGTTCAAGCATTTTCTCTATATAAAACAAAAGGATTTTGCCAGGACCGAAATGGTGGTTGAGGAGATTGCAGATGCTTTAGTCACTGATTTCAAGACAACAGGATTCTACTGTATTATTGTTTCAGCTATGTGGAAAATTATAATCAAGATTTGTCCTATTTTATGTATTTTAATTTTTTTAATTTTTTTTTTTATTCAATGACAAACTTTGACAAGGATCTGAGTTGTATTTCAGCAGATTTGTATGGATGGTAGATGATGTTAGGAAACTGGTGTATATTTGCTTAACATGTGAAGTGTTTTCTGATAATGCTAGTATTTTCTTGTGGATGGAAATTAACTTCACAAAACTAGGCAAGTAATATTTGTTTTTGTTTATTACCATGCATGTTAAGCATGATTAATTTGCAGTTTGACTTAAGGAGTTGCCCTGATGCCATAGGTTTGTATTTCATCGCTTGGGCTTGGATTTTTTTGTTCATTTGTTTGTTATCAGACTCTAAATGAAAGATTTTTGTATGTTTTGGGACAGGAAAAAAATTTTTTTTTGCAAACTGAAAACAGATGGTAACATATTGTATGTACTTATTGTCATACATGTATTTATTTACATTTAATTGAACTATATCACATTTTTATTGAAAGGTGAAGCTTAGCACAGTTCTGCTAATATATATTTTACTCAAATAAGTCGACTGAATATCTTATAAGACCATTACTTGTTGTGATAAATTTTCGTATTACATTTTCTCTACAGTGGATCTGTCTGCATGCCTGATCAAAGCACAGAAAGTTGCTCTAACTTTGCAACAAGCACAAGCTATCAACCTGCAAGAGAAAGATGTAAGGTAAGACTTTGTTATTATTGGAAACATGGACAATTTGTCAAGTTCATATATTTACTAACTTTAAAAGCAAGTTTACAGATTCAAATACTTTGTACTTAGTAAGTCTAAGTGTATTATTCTTATTCTTATATAATCTTAAAAAGTTGATGGAAAGTCATTTGTAACTGGAAACGGGGGTGAGGGGTGTTGGAGACTAAGTCCCATTATTCATTTAGGCTGACCTTTTTTTTTCTTTCAATAAGTTCATTATTTTCAAAAATAAAGAAAAAAAAGAACACACATAAGGGTACGACAGAATATGCCAAGTCTAATTTATAGAAGTAACAAAAGCACATCTTAGGTAATTGAGTAGTATGCATAGAATAGTGCATAACCCAGCTACTACATCTGTACAAAGCTGTAACAATTATACATTTTTGTAGGTGCAAGACAGTATTAACCATAATAAGTAATGCTGGTATTGATACTTACAGTACAGTTCACAGGGTTTTAGTTTTCACCATGCATCGTGGTGAGGGTGGAGAGAGCAGTTTACATATTTCTTTGTATAAGAAACATAGACAAATTCTAATTTTAATATCAACAATGATCTACAGCACAGTAGTTTAGTGTCAAATCTTTCCTATAAATAACTAAATAAGTCAGATATTGACTTTATACTAAAGAGAGCTGTTTCTTTTTCTTTGCTGGAAAAAAAAATCTGAAAATCTTTGATTGTAACTAAATTTTCAGAGAGAGAAAAAGGGATTAGTCTTGGAATTATTACAATTTTCCCACATTATTCATTTTAGTAATAAATTTAATTCAGTTTAACTGTGGACAATTAAACAGACTTTTGCTGCTAATTGCTAGGTTATAAACGATGCTATTAAATATGATGTTGCAAGTCAGATGGCTTCATGTAATATAAATGAAACCTTTCCTGGGCCAAAATTTACATCCTCTTTTGATGCTATTTCTTGTCAATAATTTATAACAGTGTTGGTAATGGCTACTGCCTTGATTTCTATAGAACATCCACTGATTTTATAGGGAAAAAAGACCTTACTTCATCTCATATTAGTTCAAGAATTTTTTTTATCTTGTAATGAAAGAAAAAAATAATATCCAGGTTGGAAAGAAAATCTCAGCCCACTCCCAACCCCACCTGTAAATTAAATAGTCGGTAACTTACAGTACACATGCAGCAGGCCTTATTATGTCAGAATCTAGCTGGTTCAAAGTTGTGTATATTCAATCTCGTGAAGACGTGCTGTTGTTGACAGTGTGTACTGCCATTGATGCTTAAGGACTAAGCATGTGGTTTGTATTTCAGAGTAAAATTCAGTGTTTCTGTTCTTTTCTTAATTTTAAATAGCAGTGGTTATCATTTGGAATTTGATTGTCCATCTCTTAGAGGATTACTTTTCCTTTGTAACAATGGATAAATGTATGCTTTTCAAGAGAAGCTGGAAAGTGTCCCTTGTCAAGTCGGTGTGTAAGTTAGTTCAGATTTCTTTGAATAAAAAATAAAACTAAAATCCTTAGAAGTATCAATGATCTAATTTCAGTTAATCATGACGTAAAATTCTTGGGCTACATTGTTTAACTAAATTTGGGAATGCAATAAATTTTTTACTTTGGCAATAACTGCAAATAGAAGTATTGCATAGAAGCCAATCAACATTTTCTAAACAGACATGTATTGAATATACAAGACGCTTTTGAAATGATTTTTTTTTATTGTCTAGATATATAATCAACATAAAGACGATTTGATTCTTTAGTTGGTATTCGATTGTAAATCATTCTGATGTCTCAGTCTTTCAATGGATTGTTTTCATGCATTGGCTATTCAAATGTCTTTAGTAATGTTTACTAGTCCCCTCCGTGGTGGAACTGCACAAGACATGCCTGCCAAGTTGCAGTGGTGATTTGTAGGTATATACTCTCTACTGCAAAGCTTCAGTACAGAGCGAGCATGGAGGGGATTAACTTCCCACTGACATTAGTGGACAAATGAAAATGACATGAGTTGTATTGTACTTGTGTGTTAACATCTCTTGTGTAACCTTTTTAGTAGAAATAGCCTGTATTAATCAAAAAGTGTTTAATACACAAACCTTTTCATCTCAAAGTTATCCCGGTTGAAATTAACATAGCAAGAGTATTTTTCAATCAAAAAGTGTATTTAATATTTGTTTCTAAACAAAATAAGTATATCATCTGATTTTTTGTCACTTATTTCAAGTAAAATTCTTTTCTTTTGTTGAGTACAAGATGAGGAAAATGTTGACATTTACTCTTAATCCAATCCAGAAATCTATGAAGAAAGTCATTTGTCCAAACATATATGAGCTTTGTACTGTTTCTACTGCATTCTTACAGAAAAAACATGTTGTAACTTTACCAATACTAAGAAAATTGTTTGTGACCCAAATTCTGTGTAGTATTTGAAATTGAAACCAATGTAGATCTGGACATTTTGTAATCTGTAATAGTAATTTAAAATATTAAGATCAGTCTTCCTCATGTATATTATCTAATTCGAGACTCCATTTAACTTTATATTTATGCTTACATGCATTCGAAATACTAATAAGTCTCTGATAATAAGATTCCCCTTGGATTATACCAAATCTGTGTCTTTGGCAGCTCATTGTTGTTACTTAATAATTGTGTATATGCAGTAAAACATCTGTCCAAAGACCTATTCAGATTTTTAGATACTAGGTCTGTAGTTTTTTAGTGCCGAGGCAATTCGGAGTAAAGTGCCCTGTCAAAGGATGCACCATGGTAGCCGACCTGGGTTGATCCATTGGTAGGATTCGAAACCTGCACCCCAACGTTCACGAGTCCCACATACTAACCACTGAGCTACCATGATGCATCCTTGGGCAGGGCACTGTACTCCAATTGCCTCAGCACTAAATAACTACTGACCTAGTATCTAAAAATCTGAATAGGCTCCTGCCTCCATTAGTCACCTCTTAGAATATGAATGAGGGCAAATCAGGACTATATTTTACATCCTAAGTCCACAAATCAGGACTATATTTTACATCCTAAGTCCACAAATCAGGACTATATTTTACATCCTAAATCCACATGGGTTTGTAAGGAAACTGACCTCTTACTGCTTACAGTACTGATCTTTAGTAGCTCTATTTCCTTTAATTTTAATTGGACATAAATGACTTTGCATCAGAGCTCAAAATAAATGCTAATCCGATGGATCATTAAAACCCCAGCCCACACACTTCTGTTGGATGGATTGTTAAAACCCTAGCCCACACACTTCTGTTTGATGGATCGTTAAAACCCCAGCCCACACACTTCTGTTGGATGGATCATTAAAACACCAGCCCACACACTTCTGTTGGATTAGCAAAAATGCCAACCAGTTGCTATCATAATTTAACAAGTGGTCTTGTTTCTGATGTATCTAATAAACACAGGATGGCAATATGTAATAGTTACAATAATAATAATAATAATAATAATAATAATACTTTATTTATAGAAGGTAACTCAGTTAGTACAATACTACTCTCCCTTGAGGCCTTCTGTTTAAAATATGGAAAAATTATATACAATATTTACAACACAATATAAAGTGTCTGTGTATTATGACAATAATCAGATGTTATTAAACATGTAAGAAAAACACTTTTATTCAAATAAATTTAGATTATTACTCTTTTTGATAGTTTGAGGAATACTGTTCCATATGAAAGCACCTGAATATTGCAGAGACTTTGTGAATGTCTCTAACTTGGGCTTGGGAAGTCAAAGATTCCCATCACGAACAGATCTTAATCCTTATTCAGATAATTTGCTAAAAATAATTCCTGAAGATATTGTGGAGAAATTCCTTAAAGAGATTTGTGCTCTAAAATGCTTTTTTGGTAATTAATCCTTCTTGATAAGTCAAATCATTTCAGTTCACAGAAGGGAGGATCGCTTGGTGCATTAAATGGTTTTACAAGTATAATTTGTGCTTCTCTTGTTTGTAGTTTTGAAAATCTGTCAAATAACTTTCACAATAGTCAAAAAGTGGCAAAATCTGTCAAATAACTTTCACAATAGTCAAAAAGTGGCAAAATTGGTCAAATAACTTTAACAATAGTCAAAACGTGGCAAAGTCTGTCAAATAATTTTAACAATAGTCAAAAAGTGGCAAAATCTGTCAAATAACTTTCACAATAGTCAAAAAGTGGCAAAGTCTGTCAAATAACTTTCACAATAGTCAAAAAGTGGCAAAGTCTGTCAAATAACTTTCACAATAGTCAAAAAGTGGCAAAATCTGTCAAATAACTTTCACAATAGTCAAAAAGTGGCAAAATATAAACATCATAATCTTTGTTTCCACAGGAAAAAAATTCTTTATCTTAGAAAGTAATGTCATTTTTGAATTTACAACTTTTTATATTTCTTTATCTTAGAAAGTAATGTCATTTTTGAATTTACAGCTTTTTATATTTCTTTATCTTAGAAAGTAATGTCATTTTCGAATTTACAGCTTTTTATATTTCTTTATCTTAGAAAGTAATGTCATTTTTGAATTTACAGCTTTTTATATTTCTTTATCTTAGAAAGTAATGTTATTTTTGAATTTACAACTTTTTATACTTTGTCAACTTGATCATTCCATTCTGGAAATCTGTCCACATGAACACCAAAAAGTTTATGACGCTGCGTTCTCAATTTCACATCCTTTCTAAATGTGTTTGGTCTAATTGTGCCTGTCGCATACATGTGACAGACATAGGATTTCAAACCAGTAGATTTGCAAATTTTGATCAGTAGATTGGCCTCTAAACCAGTAGATTTTTTAGTGGCATAAATTTTACATTTAAAGGGGATGAAAAACAAAACCAGTGCTTTCTTGTGCCATAATATGTATTCTCTTCATACTATAATAAAATAGCAAGTTTGAACATGAATCAGATTCAGATTCTGATGGAAAATGTTACAATAATAATTACTTATTATGAGTCATTATATGGTCAAATAATGAAAAAGGAAGAGTTGTTTATCTGATAGTTCACTGCAAAGATTTGTCTTTTATAAAATCCAATAGCATTTTCAGTTTCCTTCACAAGATCACTGTCTAGTGACCACTGATGACATTCATTGTGATTATTAAACTTCACACTTAAGAGGCTTTCAATAGTTCTCTGGTCCAGATTTCCGCTTGAATCTCTTTGTATTTTGTGAAGGGAGAATGTCCTCTCTGTATCAGCATTAGAATGTTGTAATGACAGGACAAACACGCTCAGCCTGCAAAGAAGTTCTAACTTCAGTTTTCCTGTTGCTGGGTTTGTAAGGTATCTCATTACTCTCCAATATTTATCCAAGCTATCTTCACTGCGAGGAGGAAGTACCTAACTTGGACTTAATATGTACTCCTGAGCCTCATCCTCAAGGGCTTCTTTCTCTTCATGGCTCAGATCCAAAACTCTGTTGGCAAGTTTCACCACTGTAAATAAAAAAAGTAAAGATTGATTGAGACTTGAAATAAAAATGAAAAAAATACATGATGTATTTATGCTTTTATGAATAATTTATCCAAAATTTAAAATTAATTATTGTGTAATATATTGTATCTAGAGCTTGATCTAAATTTATGTGCATGAAAACTTCAAATAGTTTATGAAATACAAAATATGCATACCTTGAAACACACAATGGAAACTCTGGACCTTTGCAGCTCACCTGCACAAACTTAAACTCTGATATCCAAGCACTGTTAAACTTGTAATATTTCTAATCCAGTGGATGCTTATTATTGGGAGAAAGCACACACACGTTTAGAATTGAACGAAAAATGTAAGAGCTATCCTCTTAAAACATCTGGAACAATACAATACCAATTAAACAGGACAAAAATCAAAATACTTTAGTGTGTCTACCGATATAATTGTGTATGGTCAGTCTCGTCATTTTATCTCCCCTCCATCAAGGGTCGGCTGATTTTTATCAAAGGCTCAGAAGACATCATGGACCACCTATGATCCCTTTATTACTTATAACCCCTCAAAAAACATCCTGCATTTGGCCTAAACTCCTCAAATTCCAACATTAAGGTAATCAATTAGCAGCTTGCTGTGCACACATGTCAGCTGTTCTTTAACAATTTTAATCCTATTACTCTGCAACGCATCATCGCACTGGTCGTTGTACTGGTAGAACATTTACGGTCCCCAGTAGACTGGTTCTGGCTGGTTTCTCCAATTTGTTGAGAGAACGCGTAAAAATACCGTGTTTAAATATTTGTATTTTAAAATTTTATAAAAATTCTTTTAATTTTCAAAAGCGGTAGATTTTAAATACTAAATGGTATGTACGGTAGATGGCCTTTAAAACTATTTTTGGCCTACAGCCAGTAGAATCACATGTATGCTGTCGTTGTGAAGTTATTTTCAGGATACATTTTGTTTTATTTCCATTTATATGCATATCATTTTTGTGACACCAAATCTTCAGTTTTGTTCAAGTCATTGCATAAGTTTGATTGCACAACTTCCTTATGGAGAATCTAGATGAATGAAGGGTAGAATCATCGGCACAAAAGGTCAATATTTGATACACTTGTAATGAAGGGTAGATCATTTATGAAGAGAAGAAATATCAGAGGTCCAAGGACTGATCCTTGGGGAACACCGGCTTAGATACTTTCTAGTTGTTATGTTGTGCTTCCTATGCACACATACTATGTTCTCTCTTGTAGATATGAAGCTAACCACTGGATAGTGTTGTCATGAAACTTATAGCATTTCAATTTGATAGTAAGATGGAATGATTAAGAACATCAAATGACTTTTTAAAATCCAAGTAAACAATTCCAGTTACATGTGTGTTTCCTTTGTTCATTTCACTTAACCATACATTTGTAATATTAGTTAGAGTTGTTTAACAGGAGTGTGAATGTCAAAATGCTGACTGTTCTTTATGTATAAGTATATTTTGATTTAAATAAGAATATATAGAATTTGCTACATGTTTTTCTATTACTTTTGAAAGAATGGGTAGTATAGATGTTGGTCTAATTTTCTGGATTTTCCCTGTAACCTGTCTTAAAAATAGGTGTCACTTTTGCAATTTTAAGCAGGTCAGGATATTCATTTGTTGCAATACTGATGTTGATTATATGGATAATTGACTTGCTTACCACATGTGCAAACAATTTATTCTTATCATAAAGAAGATCTATAAATCTCTAGTGTTTGATTCAAGATACCCCACTTGAAGGAATCAACTTGCCTGATTCTTGAAGGGGATACCACAGTCACCTTCTCTGGATTCTCTACAAGTGAAATAGTTACTACTCCCACAAAAGAATTGTCAGTTGTTGTTGATGATGATAATTACAGTTTAAAGTACAACACAAACTCTATATAACTGTTTCTAATATAAAGCTTATATCAGAATGGTAGAACAAGCTAACCTAAAGATACAGTATTGGAACTGATAACAAACATAATGGTTTAATCTTAAAAATTCTGAATTCATCCTAAAATCTGCATTCCTATAAAGTTTTGGTGACTCTTTATAGTTCTACCAAAACTATAAAGAATGGACTGAAACTGTCATCTCCTTAACTGCAGAAATTTACTCCTGAAACCCATTACCATGGCAACAATCAGACTATTTTGCAGGACAGTAGCACTCCAAATTAGTCTTTGTTAACCTCTAGTGGGACTACAGTTCATTTAGCAGACGGCTAAAACACGGTATTGGTGCTGATAAAGGAATTTTCATGTTATATGCATGAAATAGAAAAATTAAACAAGATATGAACCAATTTTAAAGATTGGTAAGCCTGGCATATACCTCTCTTACTTTCCTGAAAATTTCAAGAGGTTAGTGTAACCCATTGTTGAGATATGCATGGAAACAAGCTCTAAAAATGGCCATTTTTGAGCGTTATGTAGTCTCACTCGAAAAAAGCTTGAATATAAAATAGAGAATTCTCTAAATATCATACTGAAATTATGCATTTATTGGTCTGGTTTTATGCGGAATTCTATCCTGTAAATATTGCTTCTTGAATTAAAGAAATCGGTAAAATATTATGGATTTTATAAGCAAAATACCGTCAGTAGAAGTTTTGTTTCAACACTGAAATTCAAACACTAATCTGTTGTTATATGCCAACATTTTGTACAAAATAGCATTCATTATAACTTTTATTGACATCTAGAACTCGACTTTATATTATAATAAGTAGTAAAACCATTTAAATCACATGGCTAGCCAAGATATTCGATTGAGAGCTTGTTCTTTGTCAAACTTTCCATTTCTTAATTTTGTAGTGTCTGTAACCTTTACAAGTTTATATGGCAATAATTTTGTTGTTTCATTATGGAAAAGTATAAATCCTACAAAGGCTCATGTGTATCCATGTGATGTCCAAGTTGGCCAAAATTGGTGGTGCTGTATTGTACCATTAAAAAACAGCAACTCAATAAAAAAAGTTACAGACACTACACAAACAGGTATAAAAATGAAAGATAAAAGTATTGTTCTACTTGTCATTAAAACATTGTTTTTCTCAATAGAAAGTTCCATCTTATGTGATGTAATGTTGCATCATCTATTTACCTCTGCAGCCAAGAGCAAAAAAGTGATGCAATAACTCTCTTGATTGAATATTGCATCATTCTTGCAGCACTGTCTGTTTGAGTAATTTACTACAAGACAATGTAACCTGAATTTCTTATCCTAGAAGAAGCTGCCTAATTACTTTTTCTGTTCTTTACCATGGTACATCCCTAAGACATGGGAAGACGACAAAAGCAAACCTCTGGGAACAACTCTGGTAAGTTTGTATTGAATTGGTAAACCACACTCTTAAATTGTAGTGTCTGTAACCAATATCCCCTTTTTATACTGTCTATGACTTTATCCCTGTTTTTTTTTAAAAAAATGAAGCCAAATTATGTTTCCTATTACAGTATTGATGTGTAAGGCTAAATTTTGACATATTGTCTGTCTGCAATTTGTAATATTTTGGTATATTTATAGTTTCTTTCATCTAGATTTCTGATAACAGGCAACATTTTCAGTGATTTCTTACAATATGCAATTGAAACTGAGTATTTTTGCATTCCATATCATTAGACTAGTAAATTCAAACAGAAATATTATGAGAATTCAATGAGCTCAGACTTAGTATTGGATACATTGCTGATATTGTCAAATGGTTACAGACACTACTAGACATGTGAATTGACCCGACTGTTGTTTACATTATTAAGGAAAGTGTGCAATCATTGTAAATGCTAGAACATTGCATAATCATCAGGTTTTATGCTATTTCTTTTTCAATCAGATACTTTTCTTTAAGAATCTACAGGTTATTCCAGTTTGCTTATGTATGAAAGCATATTGCGTACTCATTACAAGTATGTTTTGTAAAGTCTAAATTTCATCCGTATACATAGAGGAACAAAAATGAGAATGAAGTTGTTTGCTTTTAGGAAGCAAAGATAAGCCAGAAGAAGATGAACAGAAGATTAAAGCTAGAAGGGAGAAGACGAGGCTAAAGGTACAAGCCTGGAGAAAAAAACAGAGGGAAAATAAGGCGAAACATGAGGAGCTAAAAAGGGTTGATAGAGAAAGAAGAAAAGATGCAAGACTACTAAAAAAACAGCAATCACTTTCCGATTCAAATCTTCAACAAGAATTAAGAAGGAAAAAACGTGAAGAAATGAAAAGGTATCGCCAGAAAAAGAAAGAAAAAGCAGCCCTGGCAATATCGGTTAATAAGAGTGTTGATTTAAGAAGTCCAAAAACTGCTGAATTAAGTAGAAAGAAGAAAGAAGCTGTGAAAAGAACCCAAGCATGGAGAATGCGTATCAAACTGAATGAAAGTATACAGCAAGAGTGTATTCAGACTGATTGTGAAATAGGAAATACTGGGTCAGCCAGAGATTCACCAATGAATAAAGTGTTACCTAAAGCAACTCTGTACAGACAATTAAAAAAGGTAAAGGAAGTATTACCAAATACCCCAAAGAGAAAAGCAGTCATCATAAGTAAATTAATTGAATCTCCATCAACATCAAAGTTTCTAAATAGGAATATAATGATAATGACACCGGATTGCAGAAAAAAACTTGAATTGACAGATACTGTTATACAATCTGTGTCAGAGAGCATTTCAGAAGTGAAAACAAGGAAAGGGGGTGCAAAGAAACATGCATACAACATCATTTGTGACGCATTACTGAAGAAATATAAAAGACACAGACTAAAAAAGTATTTCAAAGTATCAGTGAAAGGGCAAAAACCTAGTTCTACATGGTGGGAGACGAAACAAAGAAAAAGAAGAAGGGATGCACTTAACTCTCCATTAAAGAAATCTGTGAAAGATTTTTTTCTAAGTCCAGAAATCAGTAGGGAAGTGCCTAATAAACGTGAAACTGTGAAAGTAAGAAAAGGTGGTCAAAAAGAAATACTTCAAAAACATGTGATGACTATGACATTAGAAGAAGCCTACAAAGACTACAAGTTAAGGAACCATAGTCACAAAATAGGATTACCGTATTTACCGTATATGTTGGGACACCGTATATGTTGGGACACCATAAATTAATTTTTAAAGTAATTTTTTTGTGCACTGTAAGTTCTGGGACAGATCGTTTTTTTCGAGTCGTAAGTTTTGGGACACCTTTTAAATCATAATATCGATGCTTAGCTGGTAAAAAAAATGCACTAGAACTTATATTTTATTAAATAAATAAAATAAAAACCGCTGTCAGTGTTGTTTGTTTACACTTGTCTTCTTATCTGCAAACTTTTGGAGAACAAAATTTGATAAATCTAAGGGCAATATAGGAGACTAGATGTTTGCACTACGTACTTTTAAAATACGTGCAAGTCGGAGCAACCCGTACTAGTATTATATTTTGTTTTGCTGTATAAACACTGTTGGATGCAATAAAAGTTTTGAGTTGATTTATATTTGCCTTTTTCAAAAGCCAGATCCAATTCCCAAGTAATATTTCCTCAGTTATCTGCCAGTGCAAATCCCTTAGCTTGTAAAGGCAGCCTTACTTTGTTTTCACAACCCTTTGATCGAGCCGCCGAGTTAATACTTGTTCATTGCCAAGTAGAGTCCTATATTCAGCTGACAGAATTTATTTGAACTTCCCGTGATCATGCCGCACAATTGACACCTGTTCAGTTGTGGCAAATCCTTTAATACCAGTACATTTCACAATGTATGCTCAAAGTGTCACTTACAGACCCCGACTGTTCCACTGTTTCAATTTATTTTCAAAATTCCTGTGAATACTGCTAAAAGAAACCAAAGCCGGTTTCCCTTGGTCTGCCGACTTTGAATATAAAAAATCTGCACACTTAAAAGAATTCAAAGTTGGCTTCAAGGGTCTGCTTGCTTTGTAATAAAATAAACTTTGTATTTGATATCTACTGGTCAGTTGAAAGAATGAGTTTATTGCTCGCTACCAGCTGTGTTTATTCACCACCCGGTCTTCTTTTGTTTGCCATCTGTAATCGTAACCGTTACAAACAGGCATTGATGTCTGCAGGGTAAATAATATACACGGCATTAGTTGTTTTTAAGAATACATTCTGTATCCCATGCTAGCGAAAATATTGTCATTTGCTCTTACGGTGAATGTATTTCCTAATAATGATTTTTATTTGCGAAATGTTGTTATATTGTTAACCTGGATATAATACACTCTTGGTTATTTTGCACCATACACCGGATCATGCGTGAATTGCTGGTGCCTTCAAGCAATCGGTCGTTATTTATGTCTCTCTCTTTCTATTGTTTGTGATTTTGCTGGATCCAATTTTAAGTTTGATAATATACCGGTATTCAAACTTCTGAGGACACCTATATTCACGTCAATAAAATAATGTGTCAATGTTGTTACCTGACATAAGCGATACACACGACCGGTACTCTACATTACCGGACCATGTGTTAGTGGATACGTTTGTGTCTTTTATGCATAAATTGCTTATGAAGATCAAAAAAGAGGAATAAATGAGAACAGTACAAGGTTAGTTTCTTTCAGTTTATTATCAAATAAACGTTTAATTTACATACCTTATTTTAACATGAAGTGCTGCGTGGGGGGGGGGGGGGCAAATTCAACACAATTTGTTTCGGTTCATAAGTTTTGGGACATATGATCTAGTTGAAAAAATGTTTAACCATAAGTTATGGGACAGGAAAAAATTCATTTATTTTATCCCGTCCCAATATATACGGTAAATACGGTAACTTCATTTTCTAAATTGAAACCAGTGAATGTTAAAAAGGTGTCTGAAACAAGCAGAAGATCATGCTTATGCCAAAAGTGCTGTAACGTGGCCCTAAAAAGTGAGGCACTAACAAATGTAAAAAAAGCAGTGAAAGAAAATGGAGATTTGGATGAAATTTCAGTAGATAAGAAAAGCTTAAGTGATGCTACTTTTTGTAAATACGACACCAATCCAGCTATTAAATGTTTAAGAAGAGAATGCAAACAATGCGGTGTGAAATGTTTGCAGAGTTACCTTAAACCATTTGTTGAAAAGTATAGTGACAGGCAGATATCATGGCATCAATGGGAAAGTATAGAAATAGCAAAAGATGATAAAGTAAAGCGTTGCGTCTCCTGTGTGCCTAAAGAAACAGACATAAAAACATTAATTACATGCTTAGAAACTGACATGCAAGAGTATCCAGAGCACGTTTTCAGGGCCAAATGGCAACAGCAACAGATGGGAATTTGTGTTGATAGAATTGGTGAGGGTTCTATTGCTATGGTCATGGACTTTAGTGAGAACTATGGGTGTGTTTTTCAAAGTGAAGTACAATCTGGATTCTTCGACAGGAACCAAGTTACAATACATCCAATCATGTGTTACTATACAGAAAAACAGGGAGAAAAAGAATTCAAGATAAAGCATGCCATTATTGGCATCAGTGAAGAAACCAAACATGATGCAGACTTAGCTATCACTTTTGAGAACAAAGCTATAGAAATTCTGAAGAAGAAAGGTGTGAAAGTAGAGGAGATCCATGAGTGGACAGATGGCTGTGCTGCCCAGTATAAGGGGAAGAAAGCCTTTGCTGACATAAGTCTGAGGAAAAAGCCATCTGTAACACGAAATTATTTCGAAACATCACATGGAAAGAGTGTTTGCGATGGTCTCGGTGCGACAGTCAAGAATGCTTGCTACAGAGCTGTAATCAGCAATAGAAAGGTGATAGGTTGTGCAGAAGATGTATATCATTTCTGTACAGAGAAACTGAAAATGGAAAATACAGATAATGAAGCTAAAACAGTTTCGAGAAGGGAGTTCATCCTTGTTAAAGATGTTGAGAGAAATAGAGAAGAAACTGATGTGCAAACACTGCAAGGTACAAGAAAATTACATGCTGTAAAGTCAGGAAGCAATGATTATGAACTGAGCATAAGAAATCTGAGCTGTTATTGTGAGCAATGCATGAAGGTTGACGGGAGATGCAACTTCAGCGAAAATGTTAATGCCTGGGAAATGAGAAAGTTAGTACTCAATAAAGATAATTTAAGTCAGAAAGGAAAACAACTTAAAGACAAGAATCCATCAACAATAGAAAATAATGACAAGAAAAGAAAACAAGGAAGTAACCAGAAAGATCATAACTCAGCAACAAGCGAAAAGCCTAATAAGAAACGGAAGTCAACAGAAAGACAAAACATTGTGACAAAGAAGATCAAAGTTGACAAAAAAGCACCAACCAACACAGAGAAACCAATAGAGAAATACCACCCTGGAGAATTTGTTGCTGTAGGACTTAAGCCAAAGAAGGGACCTCTAGATGTATACTTAGCAGAAGTAATAGACATTTTTCATAACGAAGTTAGACTTAAATACATGAGAAAGTCTGGCAACATGTATGTTTGGCCTGAAAAAAATGATTATTCACAAGAGGCTCTAGATGCTATCTTGTACAGGGTAAAAGCTCCACAAATAGTCAATGAAAGGGGTCATTTCAAGTTTAATGCAGCTGAATTGTCTAAGCTCAAGTCAAATCTGGAAAAAAATCATAAGCACTTCTATTTGAAATGACAATATAAAGTCAAGGTTTAATGTGTAGTGTCTGTAACCTTAAGATCAATCACATATGGGTCTGTGTTTGAGTCAGCACCTTGGGTTGAACAATACTTTAGTGACTATGATTTATTGAACATTCATTATACTTCAATATTTTACTCTTACAAACACTATTTAGTATTAAACTTTCAAGTGCTATTTACCAGTTCATAATTTTAACACAAGTATTGGACATATACCTGTTACAATGTGGTTTTATCATTTTATTAACTAATCAACATTCATTTAATGAATAATTCTAGTCAGTGTGTTCATGTTGAATTATTTTTGAAGTGAATTTTATGGAGATATGTATGGTTCTGCAGCTGTATTGAAATGCTATAGTTTTGTAGTGTCTGTAACCAATTTTATGGACAATGTACTTCTGACTCTTATGGAAGTTTGCAATACTTTTGGCCAGTATTAATGATTTTGTTTGTTTAAATATTCTTCTTGGTGTTAGATAAATGCCTAAATAAGATTATTCTATGTCTTTTATGTTTGTTATGCAAAAGTTTCATGGTTAGGTTTTTTTTTCTTAGTGATACCTTTGTCATAGATGTTTTGATTTTGTTATTAAGTTGTTTACCACTTCCAGTTATGTTGTTTACTTTAAATGTTGATATCCTGTTACTGATGTTACTGTGAAAAAAAATAAAGTTTTAAAGTTTTCATGCTGTTTTTCTTGCATGTTATACACCAAGTGTAGTGTCTGTAACTGTTGTTATACCAATGAATTGAAATAATGGTTAAACAAAATCGCATGCATGTTCAAGCTAAATCTAACTTGATCTGACTAGGGGACACCCTAGGGTATATAATGAGCTTCATTGAAATGTTCTATCAAACATTTCAATTTTTTAAGTGAGTGAGACTACTCTCAGCACCAATACCGTGTTTTAGCCGAGAGGATCCAATACAACTCTCTGCTATTGGGAATTCAGGTATGGAGATAAGTATTGTTACACTAACTGACTCAGACACTCACCAGAAATCATCCTCCCTTCAGGAACTCAAAGCTGAGGACTGCAGTGGTCAGCTAAGCTAACAAAAAAAGGCAATGACAATAAATTGCACCCCTAGGCCAACACACAGGCTGATAACTCAGTCAGATAAAGTGAAACCAACACACAGGCTGATAACTCAGTCGGATAAAGTTTCTGAACAGGGAGTAATTAAAAGGATGAAAACAATATGACAGCCCTAATGAGGGCAAACAAATTACTTTAACAAGAACTTGCATAAATGGCAGCAGAGCAAATATATTATCAAAAGAATGTGAATCTTTTAAAAACCAAATAACAGGTAGCAAATAATAAACATGAAAAACTTAAAAAACAAAATAACAAGTAGCAAATAATAAACATGAAAAACTTTAATATCCAAACAACAGCTAGCAAGGAATAAACATGAAAAACTTTAAAAACCAAATAACAGGTAGCAAGGAATAAACATGAAAAACTTTAAAAACCAAATAATAGGTAGCAAGGAATAAACATGAAAAACTTGCCAAACAGCTATCGGATTTTAAAACAAAAATTGATAGTCTTGAAAAACAAACAAAAAACATGAGATGTGATGCAAGTATCAAACCATTGCCTGATTCTTGAAGAGGATAACACAAAACTGAAGAAGAAATAAGGACAGATTTGCTCCTGTCGGAAATTACTGAACTAAAGTATTGCTGTACTTCTTCAAATAATTCTCATCCTGACATTTTAACATCAGTGCAGGAAGACATTACAAATATAAAAATAGAAGTTGTTAACATGCTGAAAGAAGAATCACAAAAGCAAATGAACAAAATTAGCAGGCATATGAAAGCAAAAGAAAACCCCCAGAAAGAAAAATAATACTTCCAAAACACCCTAACTCAAGCTATAGTGGAAAACTCTAATCCCAAAAAAAGTCACAAATTTCAATAAAATGCCTTAAACACCTTAGACATAATAACTTTGGATTCCATAATACACTGGATTCTACTAATGACAAAGCAGAAAAGAACATGATAATTTCAGGAAAAAAACTCTCGTAATCAAAGACTCCATCATTAAATATGTTACTTAAAGAGGTCTGAAACCTTGGGTTCAAGTTGAGTATCTTCTTGGTGCAGAAACTGATCATTATGCTTGATGCCATGAAAATAAAAGGACTTTCTCAATATGATGACATCATCATCAGTGTTGGTGGCGATGATGCTAGTAACAGCCTTCATGTTAATTTGGTAATTGAAAATGAAGCAATCTGAGGGATGAATTACAGAAAAATATTCAGTATGATATATACTCTTGACTTTTTGTGTTTTTTTATTGAACAGAGTTCTTGATTTCATGTAATTGGGAATTGTCTTCTAAAATGTGGACAAAAGTAATGATTTTCTCCAAAACAGAGTGATCACCCTGGCATAGAAATATTTTTAAAAAATCCTATTAAAATTATTTTTTCGTTTACTTAGACTTCCACTATATTTATTAATTTTTCCCATACCTTATATCAATTCACTATATTTATTAATTTTTTCCATACCTTATATCAATTCACTATATTTATTAATTTTTTCCATACCTTATATCAATTCACTATATTTATTAATTTTTTTCCATACCTTATATCACTGCACTATATTTATTAATTTTTTCCATACCTTATATCAATTAACAATATCTATTAATTTTTTCCATACCTTATATCAATTCACTATATTTATTAATTTTTCCCATACCTTATATCAGTTCACTATATTTATTAATTTTTTCCATACCTTATATCAATTAACAATATCTATTAATTTTTTCCATACCTTATATCAATTCACTATATTTATTAATTTTTCCCATACCTTATATCAATTCACTAAATTCTGTGGTAATTTATTGCATAGTACCTGTTTGTAACAATTCCTAGCTAGTTCCCAACACTAGCAAGTGACATTGTTTCTGGCACAGTAAAAATAACCAGAGAGTCTCGGCAGTGCACCAACTGAAGCAACTGTGATTTTAAAGTGGCGTGGGGACACAGTGTCAGTTTCAATGGCGGCTTTCTGTTGAAAATAGTGTGGGTCACTGAAATAAGCTGTGAGTGCTTACAGTGCATGGCACAGGTGGCAATGCAAAACAAATTGTGCTGCCGGTCTGGGTTGGACAATTTGTTTAAAACCTGTAGTAGTTTGCTTATATGTATATACTTTTTTTTGTAGGGAGGATGCGGTTACTTATCCTGATAACAGAGAAGCAACATTTAGGCCAAATATATGTATATACTTTTTTTTGTAGGGAGGATGCGGTTACTTATCCTGATAATGCAGAAGCAACATTTAGGCCAAATCTGGAATTTTATGACCCTCTGTTCGGGCATCCCACCCAGCATCTGGATGATATATATCGTAGACTTCTGGAGGACAAAAGGGCTGAAGTAAAATTTGTTTGTCTGCTTTTACCATTTTATTTGGTGAATAGTAACAAAACATAAGCATCCATACCTAAGGGTCATTTCATCTAATCTTATATGCGTAGAGACAAAAAAGACTGGAACCATAGGCAGAGGATTATTGTGGTCTATCATTTTCCAAAAAGAGTGTTTTTTATGGTGGTGTCTTTGGTAAATTACAACACAGTAACACATGTAGGTTATTTAGTGTTGAGGTAGTTGGAGTAAAGTGCCATTGCCAAGGAGATGCTACGATCGCCAGTCCAGGCTGATCGTAGGATTTGAACCCATGGCCAAATTTCAGTTGTGAGTCCCACACACTAACCACTGAGCCAGTGTGGCTCCTCTGTCTCCAAAGGGATGAAGAGAATTAATATCTGCAGTCTACAGCCCCTATAATGCCACATGTTATTACCTTTATTAACCGTATATCTTGGGACAGGAGAAAATAAATATTTGTTTCCTCGTCCCAAAACTTGGGAACTACAAAAATTCACAAGAGAAATTTGTCCCAGAATGAGAAATTACTGCATTCCTTCTCCACCCCACCTGCCTAATGCTTCACCTGATATGGAACTAATTGTTAAATGTCATTATATGTCCCCTAAATACATATGGCAGGGGTATACAAATTATCTTTTGCTACAACAATAAAGGCATACAATGTAAAACAAAATGCCAGACAACTTTCACTTCAAATGTTAAAATGCAAATATCTAATTTATGATCTAAATATATGAAATTATTTTATTATATACAGGAATCAGTTACTGTATGGTTTATTATGACCAAAAATATCATCCCAAAGGAGGGCTAGATTTTAGTTCAACAATATTGATATTTTGTTTGGCATGACTTTTTGGGGGTCAAAGAGAGGTAACTGCGACAACTTAATTGCACTTTTTTGTAAACAATCATGTTCATAGCCAACAATGGCAGCCAAGAAATTGTTATGGGTTATAACACTGACACCATATTATAACTTGGTGTTATTTAGGTGTAATTCTTGCATATACACTTAAATACTGTTCATTTAGCTTGGTTTGTGAACACAGGATTGATATTGAGCACATCTACCCTTAATACTTTTGAAATATTTTTAAATATTCATTTATAGTAAAATCTGAGTCCGTTTTAAAATCATTACCAGGAGGTTTTGTGTCAAGATGTAACATAAGAATTTTGCAACAGTTGCCCTAGTTACGTCTTTTCAGATAAATATAGTAAAGATTGTTTATTACGTTCTTGGATACGTTTTCTCTGTTAGAACGTTTGAGTTTAATTTCCCCAGCCAAATTCCTAATTACTATGTATTCCAAAGGCTTTGTTATAACATTCCTTTCTTAAAATGTTTAATTGGTTATAGCGTTTGATTTGTGTGGCTTGCCTGAGACAATTAATTCAATTATAATGTTTTTATCACCCGACTCACTGAAGCCAGATAAATCATGGCGGTCATTTAAATAACAAAGGCATAGCAACAAAGGCACCGGGTAACAAAAGGGTGATCATCACACGTTATTCATAATCGGTAAATAACAAAGGCCTAATAAAGACGCCAGGTAACAAAGACATGATAATCACACCTCATTCATAATCCGTTCTTTAGAATCATGGGTTGCTGGTTCAATGCAATTAAAGGATGAAAAGAATTGTTTTTATTTTGTATTTTTATGACTAAATAATTTTGTAATATCCTTTAGCTATCGTTCTATACCTGTATGTTGACTAATGGAGTACAGCTTAATAAAATACACATGACTACTGACGATTTCTTTCCATCCAAATAAAAACTGGACTAATTTACTAATCATTAGGTTATTGAACAAGGACATTTTCACATAAAAGTGATTTTTATGATTCATTGGCTGGTACATGTACATGTATGTTGACACTTTTATCGGATGGTAAAACTTAACTACCGTATATACTCGATTATAAGTTGACCCCCCCCCCACCCCTTGGGTCTGCAAAAAGCCAATTTCTCTTTGACCCTCCTATAAGTCGGGGTGTATTTTGTCAGATCTGTCTGAAGGGGTGACTTGTCAGTGAGTCAGAGTTGCACAATGGAAAAATAAACAAGCCGAACTGGATAGATAGATAGGAAAAATAAAGACAAAACCAGTGTAAAATACAATTTTATTATTGAGTGGAATATGTCAAAAATAAATTGAGAACTTACAATTTGTCCATCTTCGTGTAATAAAATTCATTGTTGACATTTTTCATCCATTTATATGATAAATCCATGAATTCAATTATCGGTCACATACCGGTATAAAAATAGTAGTTCAGAATGATCCGATTCACAATATCCCGTAATATGTTAATTCCACACGTCATACAAATAAACAATGAAAGTTGAGTCTACATTTTTTTGATTCACAGTATGCTATAAATGTCACCATCTAATGTCATCTGGTACAGAGTCCAAGAATTAATCCTCATTGTCTGATAAACTTCTGAAATCCTCCATTGTCGTCTAGACAATGTAAATCATCGTCTAGTTATGGTAAATATCGTCCGACTCCAATTCCTCGGTTTTACTGTCATATGCGGGTGCTTATGTAGAGACTGAGCTTGGGCTCTGTAAGTAACACTTTGATCATAAAGTCTGAAATCTATTAAAGGATGCAACTAAATATGTGTCAATTGTGCGGCAAGATCACAGTCAGTTCAAATAACCACCCTGTTACTTGGCAGTGAACAAGTATCAAACTCGTGGCTCGATCAAAGGGTTGTCACATGGGAAAACAAAGAGGGTGTGCCTTTACAAGCTAAGGGATTAAGGTCAAAGTTAATGCACAGGAAGTTGTGGAACTCTACTTGGCACTGAGCAAGTATTGAATTTGTGGCTCGATCAAAAGGATTGTCAACTTGAAAACAAAGTGACTGCCTTTACAAGCCAAGTGCTTATCATCCCACGTGCACTGGCAGATAACTTGGGAAATATCACTTGGGAATTAAATCTGACTTGTGAAAAGGAAAATACAAATTAAATCAAAACCTTATTTCATCAAACACAGTGTTTATACAGCAAAACACAAATATTAATACAAATGCAGGTTGTTCAGACTTGCATGAAAATGGAAGCAATATACTTGCTAGTAAACACCTACAGTAGACAACATTGATGGGGGATGGATGTTTCACTTTGCAGTAGGCAGTATGTAGTTTTTTTGGGGGGTAAAACTAATTTTAATTATGCAATACTTACCCATCACTATTATAGCTTATTACTTTTTCGTGTCGAAAAATCTCGTCCGTTCGATGTGAATACATCCTTCCACAGAGTGGAGAATTTTTGTCAACAAGATACGGCACACTCGTGCACATTCATCTTTTTCACAGACAACATTATGCCAGGACATCAGAGCGGGGTGGGAGGAGGGCATTCGGTAATAGTGATGGGTAAGTATTGCATAATAATAATTAGTTTTACCCCCCCCCCCCCCAAAACTACATTTTAATAGCAGCAATACATTACTCTATCACTATTATATAGCTGAATTTGTCATTTAGCCGGGTAGGCTGATGTGTTAAACTGATCAAAAACAGAGAAAAATGGAAAGTGCTCACCATTTGAGGGAGAGATCTACTTTACAAATTGTTGGAGTCCCTCTGGGCCTCATGTTGTGTCGCAACTATGGGTTCCAAGAGAAAATACCTGCGCAATGAGTGGAGGTAGAGAAGGTAGTATGGGATCGCCAAAATGCTACCTTCATGATGTCCTCCAAGGAAGAGTGATTTAAATAGGCCCATGAGGCAGTGGAGGCTCGAACCTCATGGGCTTGATGTTTCAAATCCCGGCTGACAATGTAGGGAAATGGATTCGTACTTGCCATTAAACTGGAGGCAGCCAGTGTCAACAGACAATGCATGAATCTCGCTGCGTCTTATCACTGTCACGAGTGCGAGGTCCTGAAGGAAGCCTTGCTCAAAGGTTCATAGGGGGTTTTGGTTAAGGACCATAAAACACAAGATAGATTCAATCTTGGCATAAGAGAGCGGGAGACAGGTCTCTGCAGCTCAAAATACTTAGTGAGATCAGCAAGGTGCGAATCTGAACCGATTGCTGAGCCTTGACAGAATTTAGGTGTGTTGGAAATGATAGCTCTATAGCCCTTGATAGTTGACACCAAACATCTTTTCTTTCTCGAATGGAATAAAAAGGAAATCAGTAACTGAAGTTACAGAGGGACAGCTAGGATCAACATGTTTCCTACTGCACAAATCACAGTAGATTCTCACCAAGCATCATAGACCTTGGATGGTGAAGCTCTCCTGGCCTGAATGATGCAACTGGCAACCCAGCCCGAACACTTGTTCTGGCAGATAGATCGCTTGAGATGAGCCAAACGTGAAGGTGGAGAATGTGTGGGTTGTTGTGTAGAAGGGAGCTCCTGTGTTGCAACAGAATGATATGAGCAGTGGCAGTTCTGACTTGCAGAACTTGAGGTAGCAGTCTGAACGGTGGGAAGGCGTACGCGAACAGACGATCCCACTGGAAGCTGAATGCATCCACTGCCCAAGCTCTCTGGTGAGACATAAAAGGGAAGTCTGTTGTTGAGCCTGGTCGCAAACAAGTCCACAAGGGACTTCCCCATAGTGAGAAAAAGGATTATGTTACGTAGCAGTGAGAGTCCATTCCATGAGGACTGTTTTGCGTGACCTGGACAGACTGTCCGCTAAAACGTTCTTCTTCCCTGGAATCTGGCGAGCTCGGAAGGTAATGTTCTCCGAGGTGGCCCAGCAGAGGAGGTTACAGACCTCCACACTGAAAAAAGGGGCGTGTGTGCCTCCTTAACGTCGGAGATACGCTACGACAGACGTGTTGTCGGAGAAGGCCATGACACATCAAGCCCTTACTCTGACGATGAACCGTTGCAATGCTAGAAATATGGCTTTCATTTCTAGGTTGTTATGCGGAGGGAGTCCCGAGTCCAATGACCCTGCAGAATTATGTCCTCTGGCTCTAGGTGAGCGCTACAACCGATATCTGCCGCGACGGCGAACAGATAGGAGTGGGGCTGAGGCACATGCGTGGGGACCCTGGTCAGGAATCTGTTCCAATTCATCCACCAGCGCATTGGTGATGAATGTCCTGTCCTAGAGGAATCAAAGCTGATAGAGAATCCTTGTGTGGTTCCCACCTTGTGAGAAGGAGAAACTGTAGAAGGCGCATATGGAGACATCCTAAGGGAACCAGATCCGTAGCGGCAATCAAGGTTCCCAATAGGGATAGGTAAAGGCAAGCAGACAACAATGTTTTTGCTCATAGCGCCTCTAGAAGTGCCAGGATTCGATCTATGTGATCCGGTGGAACCTGGACTAAGTTCTGGTTCATGAGGAAGTTCATCCCTACGTAAACTTAGATGGAATGAGTTCTGACTTCTCAAGGTTGGGTAAAAAAAAAACAACCGAGTTACTGTTGACCAACAACGGAACAGATTCTGATGGAGGGACTGAACCTGAAAATTATGGATCAGCTAGTCGTGAAAATACTGGAGAATCGGAATCGCAGTAATCAGAGATAGGACACTACAACTCCCATAACTTGGGTGAAGACTCTGGGTGCAGAAGCGATTCCGAATGGCAGAACCCAGAATTGAAAGACTTCCTGGTCCAAGCAAACCCGGAGGTATTTCCACCGGTTTAACGGGGAGATTGATAATCATACACATTTCCCACTTTTCTTGATGACCAGGAATAATTGGGAGTAGAATGCAGGAGACTGATCGTTCAGGAGCCTCTTGACTGCCCCTTTCTGTAAAAGGGTGTGCACCTCTTCCTTTAATTTCACCAAATTGGACTTGTGAAAGAACATCGGGGTCCTTGATAGAGGAGGTTGTTCCCGAAACTGAAGCCAGTAACCCTCACTCACCCACCCATCATCCGAGTTACTTGACCAAGCCTCTAAAAAGAGGCCTAGACAAGAACCTACAGGGACATTAGGAGAGGAATGCGCGGCAGGAGAGGGTGCGAGTCCCTAGTTAGGGCTGTCCCCCCACACACACACCGCCTTCCTTGGGAAAGGAAAGCGGGTTGGGAAAGTTCCTCCTGAGGACCTTACCGAGGAGGAGGAGGTCTCATTTGAGCTTGTGCATTGGACTGGGGCTGCATCTGTTTTACAAATTTAGTGGGTGGCCCCTGGGGGCAATTCACCTTAGCGTGCTTCCAGGTTGATTGCGATGGGCCAGGTGCAGTTGTGAAGGATCTATGTTCATGATCCTTCAAATCTTGTGAAGCCACAGTGGGGATGAGTCCTCCGAAGAGGCTCTCAGCTTCCAATGGAGCAGCCCTTAGAAGGTCTTTACTATGGTTAAGTAAGACTTTTGAGGAGTCCAGCACAATGTGATGGTGGATATTAGAAGTTCCGCTGATAAAACCATTGCGACAGAAAGTGAATTCCGGGATGTCTTGGTCACAGCTTCCAGCACGCATTGTAATGTGGCTGGGTTCAGAGCAGCCTCCTTCAGCATACTAAACGAAGTAGCCGAGAAGAGGTCTGCATGGGAAGCTATGGTGACCCGAAGCCGGCCTTTCTGCTCAAAGGCTTTGATTATTTTAATAGGAAGGCATGCCCAGGCTCCAATTATAATACCCACTTGAGACGCATCTGCGTCCAACTGGAGAGGTTCTTAATGGGTCACTTCGGGAATGTACCCAGTAACTAGAGGCAGAGACCAAGGTCTCAAAGTAGAGGAAGGGACAGACCACCCTCTACGCCGTTTAGCACAGGCTGGCCTGTGGAGAAACCTCTGTGACATTTCCTCAATCGTTGAGGAATGTAGAAGGAGCAGGAGATCTGGTTATGGCTGGGACCTGGAGATCTTTCAAAACTGGAAAGGATCTTCTTGGGCTGTGCGTAAGATGGTGGGCACAAGTTACAGCATTATCAAAAGACCAGATCTCCTCCGATTCATCTAAGTGAGAGGAGCTGGTGGGACTGATAGGAGGCAACAAAAGAGCTGTTTCTACCTCAATCTCACTGGAGTCAATGAGGGTAGATAATGCATCATCATCTAGAACACTCCGAGCAGGAGAGTGGCTGGACATCACTATGTCCTTTGGACATAGGTGCACTCTGTGCCATTTCCCGTTCTTGTTGGTCTATGTGTTCTAGACATTCCAGGATAAAGACGAGACCGCTTGTCTTTCGTGGACAATGCTCCCCCTTACTGGTGAATGTCACCTGGCGAGGAGGCGATGGCAGGACACAAGCTGCGCATCGCCTCTACTCTTGGCCCCACATCCCGTACGGATTCATTGGGATAATAGGAAAGGGGGGATCCCGATCTGATCCCCTTCCCTAGTCTCAACCCTCTGGGCAGACTCCCAATCCTGTACAGGGTATGATGGTAGAGATGGGAGAGGGGGTCTCGGTCCGAACCCTATCCCCGCACCATGAGGCCTCTGGGTATGACCGGTGTAAGGTTGGTGTCAGGTTCTAAATGACCGACGGCCTGTGACGATGTAACCGGCCACCGGGACAAAGTCATTGGTGACTGGTCATCATATATTGACCGGTCATTTCCACCGGTCAATGCCCAGTGACCAGACTGGTCACTACCCGGTGACCAGTCACCGGTCAATACCCGGTGATCGGACTGAACACCGGTCAATACCCGGTGGTTGGACTGGTCACCGGTCAATACCCGGTGACCTGTCCAGGCACCGGTCACCAGTCAATACCCTGTGACCTGACCGGTCCATACCCGGACACCGGTCAATACCCGGTAACCGGACTGGTCACCGGTCAATACCCGGTAACCGGACCGGTCACTGGTCAATACCTGGTGACCGGACCAGGCACCGGTCACCAGTCAATACCTGGTGACCGGACTGGGCACCGGTCAATGGCCAGTTAGGCAACATAGATATGTCAGAACCTAGTTCGTCTTCATCACTAAACAAGGTGCGGTGCATCTCCTCCCATTCGAGAGGGTGCGACACGCTACCCCGGAAGTGTTGGACGCGGTGCAGCTCCTCCCTCTCTGGAGGGTGCGACACGCTACCCTGAGACGAGCGGTGCACTTCCTTCCTTGCGAAAGGCAGCATGATGCTACTGTGAACATGAAGGGTGTTCGACTTCTCCTCCCTTTCGGGGGGGGGGGGGCGATCTACTCCTCAAACGTTCACTCTCTCCTACAGGAGGGACCTTACCTGATGAGCGGTGCACTTCCTTCCTTGCGGAAGGCAGCATCACGCTACTGTGAATGTGAGGAGTGTTCGACTTCTCCCTTTCGGGGGGAGGCGATCTACTCATCGAACGTTCACTCCCTCCTAAGTAGAGGCCTTACCTGTCTCCGGGCTCTTGAGATTGGTCCCATAGACTCCTGGGACCACGGAGTGTTCTTCTGAGCTTGTAGAACTAGTCTTCTCACTGTGTGTTCCTGCCTGAGACTCTAAAGAGAAAAAATTTGAAAATTCAGACGATTAGGTGGATTGATGTTTCTTCCGCCCTCTATACATACGTCTGGAATCGGCTAGATTCCAGATTTCATTAGTCCACTTGTGTGAAAGGTACAACGATTCTTACGTGTACACTTGAACACGTGAGGCAGTCTGGGTGAGTGTCCCAAGGGCCCTTCTTGTTGCCATACTTCCTACAGACTGACCCGACATTGTTCTCTGAAATAAATGTTATCTGAAAGAGAACAATAATAATAAAAATAATATTGTATTATTCTTCATACGTAAAACTCACCTGTCTGTATGTAATGGGTGCTATATACACCCCAGTATATTTGCACAAGGTAACCAATTGTTCCCTGAATTAAGTAGTTATCTGAAGAAGAACAATAATAATAATAACAATATTGTATTATTTCCACACGTGAAAACTCACCCGTTTGTATATATATATACCGCGTACTATATACACACCAGTTCATCTGACCTGTTTGCATCCACTGCGTGCTAAATGCACCCCAGTGAATGTTCAAAGGTAAACATTGTTATATACATTACACACCTCATCGCACCTGTGTTTAATAAGGATTAGACGTTGAGTTGTTTAAAACTTTTATTGCTCTCTAGCGGCAATTCAGATGTACACAACAACAATGTGACGCGTCACGCGTGGTATTTAAATACAATGGTGAATTAGAAAAAAAAGACCGAATTGATGTTTGATCAATTATTTATTAAGGAAATTATGAATTCCTGTCTTCTTAATTGCGGTCGGGCCTATGATGCGTTATAACACACACACAAGACTTACCTGTGAACCAATTGTATTTGACTAAGAGATGGCATACCCTAACCCCTAAAGGCTGGATACAACGTGGTAACCCAAGAAGACCTTTTCAGAACACAATACTGAAAAAAGGCAGGGGCTACCGGCCTTAAAAACAGAAGACGAGACGGATGAATGTAACACTAGATGGAATAAAACTGACAGGAGAACCAAACGTGGTTTAAACTCAGGAAGCAATTTTCCTCTGGTCATGTTATGAACAACACAACCATTTAATATGGTGTCCTTGAAAAAGATGAATGTTCGCGCAGGCATGGAGAGGTGCACGAGTGTGCCATGTCTTGTTGACAAAAATTCTCCACTCTGTGGGAGGATGTATTCACATCGAACGGACGAGATTTTTCGACACGAAAAAGTAATAAGCTATATAATAGTGATAGGGTAATGTATTGCTGCTATTAAAATTTAATTTACCGGTGATATTTTCAAATTATTAAAATCCAAATAACTGTACATAGAAGTATTGTGTAATGAATACAGTCATGAAACGGATAAACACAGTGCATACCATGTATGCATTACTGAATGGGAATAGTGGCATGAAAACATAAAAATATTTTAATTGACAGTATTTTTATGTACTTCAGATTTTTATAGTTTCCAACACTGGCCTTAGATTTATAAAAAAATTTAATGTCGCGCTTATAAGACGACCCCTACTCTGCATGAATCGACTTTTAAGTAAAAACATCGACTTATAAGCAAGTATATATGGTAATTTATTTTAAAAAATTTCATTGTAATGTATGCTGTTTGAAAATTTTTATCACAATTATATACGAGTTCTGACAGCAGTCATACCAGTATAAATTGTTTACTACATGTATGTTCAACATCATCGACGTGGACAAGTATATCAACATTTTGAAAAATAAACGATGAATTTGGATATAACATTTCTGTTATAACGTTCTGAAAATGCCAGTCCTCTGTGAAACGTTATAAACAATCTTTACCGTATATGTTATGTTAATCTTGTAATGAATATGCAAATGAATAAAACAAATCTCTTGAATAATCGAAAATGTAAAACAAATCTAGAACTTGGATAATTATTATTTGCTTATCCTGCATAAAGTTAGAATATAAAACAGGATGTAACAAAGACATCACTTAAGTCTTTACTACAATGATAAGATAACACCAAGCACCCTCCTCACACTAGAATTGAAGACTATTGATGGGAAGCAAATGTCAAGTACCTGTCCCACAGTAGAATCTGAGACTGCTGATGATGAGTTGATGCCAAGTACCAACCCCAGAGTAGACTCAGTGAAGGGTCATGAGGAGCAAGGTCAAGCATCAATCCCACAGTAGAATCTGATACTTACGATGATTTTAGATTCATTCTGAAGATGATTTGAACTTAATAAAGCATTATAATACTGAAAGCCTGAACTTTTTATCACTACTGCAAGTAGATAGAAGTTAAAAATTGCATTTCCCATCAATGTTCAACCATATGACTATTCATGTACATTCCATAAACATGGAACATGGAAAACTCTCCTGGTGCGTAATTAGTTTTACTCTTCAGTAGTTATCCACAGGTGATTTCTTGACCAACTTTAATATATGTTTAATGTATAAAATGCATGTTCATCAGATTATTAACCAGTGAACAATAAACATGGATCATGTATGCTGAATTCAGATGTATGAAACAGAATCGGCTGTATGGACAAATGATTCTGTTCTATGGTGAACCCCCAGGTCCCATTGTACTTTGGTTGCCTGGCTAAATAGTTTTTTATTAGCTGAAAATAGAATGACTAAGAGATAAGTGCAACGTAATGTAATACCATATACATTTACAGTTCACATTCTGTGGGTCTTACCCCAACCCAATACGGTTATGTGCAAATTTGTGGATTTTTGTGTAGGTGGGCAAATAAGTTGTGTAATCAGGGTTCCAAATATCTGGGTGCACACAAACAATGTTCACCACTTTTGGACCTGTTATGCTTTCTTTAGTTACTTTTTGGAAAGTAAGAAAATAAAAATTTTGCTAAAAAGCAAACAGCAAAGCATACTACATACACATCTACACAAAAGAAACCCAACCACCATCTACTGTGTCATCATGTTATATACACCATAGCACATGACAGAGTAGTTAATGAGTTATGGGCACAATCACAGATATCTAAAGGATTTCATCAATATTCTTGTTAAAATTGGAAGCTGCGAATTTCAGCGCCAATGGTAAAATTATACAAGCTCAATACAGTGAAGCTGCAGTGATCTACACGCAGGAATGGTTAATCTGAAACGCACCAGATTTTAAAAATGAAAGTGCATGACATCATGCAGACATTTTAAAAATGAAAGTGCATGACATCATGCAGACATTTTAAAAATGAAAGTGCATGACATCATGCAGACATTTTAAAAATGAAAGTGCATGACATCATGCAGACATTTTAAAAATGAAAGTGCATGACATCATGCAGACATTTTAAAAATGAAAGTGCATGACATCATGACATCATGCAGACATGGATAAGCTGAAACATGCTAGATTTAACAAAAATTAAAGTACACTACATGCAGACATGGTTTAGATTAAAGTACACTACATGCAGACATGGTTAAGATTAAAGTACACTACATGCAGACATGGTCAAGTTCTGGTGTGTTTTTTCTAGTTGAAAATTGCAACACAGTACAGTGTACAAACATGCACAGAGAGAGAGAGAGAGAGATAATCTGCCAGTTACTGAAACATGCGGAAAATATTGATGCACAAATCTTAAGCAAGTAGAACAATGATTAAACATCACAAAAATTTAAATAAAAACACGTTTTGATGGACTTTTTCTGTGTATTAAATAAAATGCGCAGAATTTATGCTTTGATACCACTTGAACATAAGAAATGCACAAGAAAACAAAATTGCTTTAAAATATGGAAGATTGTGTTGTATTTGCGGATATTAATGGTGGCAATAACATGACAACTATGATTTTATGGTTCTCCTTATGTGTCGCTAACAAAACATAATCTGTACCAGTAAAAAGACAATTAACATCTTAAAGTTCACATAAAGCGGAACCTGTATAATCTAGCCCCTGAGTATTTTTTATTCCTGGCAATTGTGCCACAAAAAATTGGTTTACTCTGGCTAGCTACTGGGTATTCTGGCTAATTGACCATCTAGCCTACAATATTGGTTCCTTTGGTTGCTTATTTGCACATTCTCTTTAGTTGTTCCCATAATAAATGCATTAAGAGTAGACTACATTCATTTTATCTAAATATTAAGATTATTTTGTACATTATAGTAGGGACTTGTAAAGTATAAGTGGGTTTGACATGACATTTCTTGTCGGAAACATTATGTGTGTTAATGAGACATCTACAAGAAGAACAGAAGGTGGTTACAAATGACCTAACTTACATTGCTGGATGATAGGGGGTGATGTCCTGAGACCATGAGCATTTCAAATGACCAAAGAGGAATGAAAAACCCTTTTCTTGGATGTAACTGTGGATGCAAAAATGCCATCTAAGTGATTTAAGAGTAACAAACCTATAAAACTGCAATAAGGATGTGAAAAATTTATGTCAGCTTCATTGTTTCAAATTGATGATCATTTATTTGGATAGCCATCTGATATATTTCACAGTCATTATAAAAAAGCAAATATGGCTTACTGTTACATCTGCAACATATTAATGGCTACAGTTTCCATATCCTGACCAATATGATAAATATAAGAACTAACATATGTTCTTTGCAATCTCTGTAATTACACAATCACAACATCATTTGGATATTTTTTAAAAAGTTCTCATTTGTGTCTTGAATTACATCTTTTGTTGAACCCAACAAATATTTTTTTTTTTACACCATACACACAAGGAACTATCTCCTTTTATACAAAAATAAAAAGCCCATTATCAGGTGTTTTCTAATTATGTAACATGGACAAGTTATAATAACTCTGAAATTTTAGAAAAGGTGTGTCTGTATGTAACACAAATTTTATTACATCAAATTCTGTACCATATACAACATGTATATTTTGATGTTTATGTTGAACTTGCTAAGTGTCAATGTCAGTAATTTTAATCATTTGTTTTTTGAGAATTTTATTTGGTACACATGGTTTATGGTGAATTATGTTACAGTTCATTACTTTTACACACCAAAGTATTTCACCGATTTCATCCTTCAAACTGGATGCAGATCATGTGAAGTTCAAAGATGGTCTGCAATCTCTGCATGACAGTTAACTGGTGGGTAGTTCAGTGTGTTTCTAAACATGACAGTTAACTGGTGGGTAGTTCAGTGTGTTTCTAAACATGACAGTTAACTGGTGGGTAGTTCAGTGTGTTTCTAAACATTGCTAAAAGGATTATTGGACTTTTGTTGTTGTGCGAATTTTGATACTTTGCATAATTATTTAAATAATACACTTGTCTTGCTTCTGTAATTAATGTTAACTTCACTGTGGGATGGGTTCATTCATAGGATTATGACTGAACGCCTCTAAGTCAGAATCCCGCCTGAAAATGCAACGATATCTATGTGCACTGAGGCCTTCGGGAGGCCACCGATAGACGCGGGCCATGAAAATGGACCGTGGCAGGTCGAGCCGCAGCAACAGGTCACAAAAGTCTGGCCAGAGACACTTCCGCGCCAGGCGGACCAGCACGATATCAATCCCATGCGATGCAGCGGTGTAAAATCATTTGTAGACGACTTAGCTCTCGGTTGGGGTGTCATACTTAGTACAGCAGCCACCCACACTGCGATCTATTGAGACTTAGCCTCACGACTAGGAGATTTGTCCTCTCAGGAAGGATACTATCTCCATTACAATACGGGCAGGCTAACTCTCACCGTACCCAATATGGGCAGGCTAACTCTAATTTTTTTTTTCGGTGAGAACTGGTGAGTGGTGGACTTTGAAACTTTTTCAGAAGATTAACAGTAATATGGACAAATTTGTCAAAAATGAAACTGCATTGAAAGCTGTTAACTCTACCACAGCAAATAAAAACTCGTCTTCACTCTCAAAGCATTCTGTCAAGAGAAATCTTACAACTGATTCTGCTGAGACAAGTTCAGGTCACAAAAATGTTGTGAATGGTGAGCATCACTATTCCAATATTAGCAGTGAAACTCTTTGCTCTTCCAATACCAGGGATTCTTCTCATAAAAGAAAATCAAGCCACCCAAAACATCAGGAAATTCACATAAAACAAACATTGCTAATTGGTGACTCAATCATTAAATATGTCAGTGAAAGAGGTCTTAAACCTTGGGTCAAAGTCAAGTCGTTACATGGGGTGGGAACTGGTCATATGCTTGATTTGATCAGAGAAACAGACCTTTCTCAATTTGACAACATTATCATCAGTGTTGGAGGAAATGATGTTAACAACAACATTGAGATTGAACAAATTGAAGACAATTTTTACCACATTCTGAATAACATCTACTTGGACAACCCAGCTTGTAAGGTATTCATTTGCACAGTTTCACCAAGAATTGACAATGATGTTCGAAACTTGAATGCCTTAATAGGACACCTATGCACTGAATGGGACCACAAAATGATTGACATTGAAAATGCATTTGTTACAAAGTCTGGCTTGGTGCTGGAACACCTTTTGGCTAAGGACAGAACCCATTTAAACAAAAATGGTCTTTCACACTTTCTTCATGCAATAAATGAACATGTTCCAATACTCAAAGGCAAATACATTAATCAAAGATATGACAGGGACCAAGATAACACTTTCAACAAACCAGACAAGCTAGGGAGGTGCTATAATTGCTATGAACCTGGGCATGATGGCTTTGATGCATGCAGACATACTGTGAAAATTCAATGCCATGACTGTTTGGAATATGGACATAAGGCCAAACACTGAAATGTTTCACCCTAGCAACAGGTGCTTGGTTTATGGCTATGAAGATAGTGCCCTGTTTATGAGACATAATTTCTCTACTGCTTCAAGACAAACCTTTGGAACTCTACTGGGTGATGATGCCCATGTTGTTTCCTTTGGGACCTCAGTTAAACATTTTAACTCTCAAACTGACAACTGTGATGGATGTTTTGAATGTGGAAGTACATTATGTGTTTGTGAATGTTCTAACAAAGACTACATGCATGCTTCAAGAAATGTTACAAATGTCCGAGTTGAACTAAACTCCTTGTCTGACCCTCCTAGTAATATTTACTTTAAGGACATCTTAGATCTAGGAATTAATGGAAAAGGTCTACACATTGGGCATATAAATATATAAAGTCTGAATAACAAGTTAGACCAACTGAATTTATTATTATCATCTAAGGTCAAAAATGTCCATATTCTGGGTTTAACAGAAACAAAGTTAAATGACAATCATGCAAATGACTTGTTGTTGATTGACGGTTATGGCACACCAATCAGACGTGATAGAGGTTCAGGGGGTGGAGGTGTTGTTGTTTATGTAAGAAATGGTTTATCAGTTGAAAGGAGAAATGATCTAGAATCAGATGAAATTGAAGCAATATGGATCCACGTAAATCAATCAAATACAAAGCCATTCCTAGTGGGCTTTCTCTATAGGTCCCCTTCTGCGAAGGTCGGATGGAATGAGCATTTTGAAAAGCAACTAGATAAAGTGATTGATGACCTAAACGAAATATGCATATTAGGTGACTTCAACAGGGATCTTATGAATAATCAGATTAAAAGAAATTGGTTGAATTTCACAGAAACTTTTTGTCCAATTAGTGGACCAACCAACACGAGAAACTGATCACTCAAAAACTCTAATAGATCATATCTATACAAACATGGAAGAAAATGTGACAAAAATACATATTCCTAGGATAGGTCTAAGTGATCACTTCCCTATTTTTCTAACCAGAAAATCCGGCTTAAAAACAGGTGTAAAATCCAAAATTCATAAAACCATAACATATAGATCATTTAAGCATTATGATGAAGACAAATTTCTGGAAGATCTCAGTAATGTTCCTTGGAGTATAGTATCTATGTTTGATGATGTGGATGATGCTCTTGATGTATGGACTCAACTTTTTACACAAGTGGTAGATAAACATGTACCGATGAAAACACATAGAGTAAAACTGGACTTCCAACCTGATTGGTTAACTCCTGACATTCTAGACGCCATGAAAACTTGAGATTATTTCAGATCTGTAGGTCAACAAGCACATTACAAAACATGGAGAAATAAAGTAACCAAAATGATCAATGGGGCAAAGAAGAATTACTATCAGTCAGCTTTGGAAAATAATTGCAATACGAATTCTATGTGGAAAGTTTTTAACAAACTAGGTGCAGGTAAACGGTCCACATGGTCATCCAAAACCCGACAACTTGGCCAGGAAAACCGGATTATTGATGAGGATGTTGAAATAGCAAATACATTCAATGAATTTTTTGTCAGCATAGCTTCCAGAATTGTAAACTCAAATCATGATGAACTAAGAAATTTCTGTTCAGAAAAAATTCCACCTGACACAAACTTTTTTATCTCTGCGATACCAAATGAAAAAGTTTTAAAATTTTTGCAAACTACTGAAACAACAAAATCAACAGGCCTAGATAATATTGGACCACGTCTCCTGATGGCTGCTGCAAACATAATATTTGAGAGCATAGCTTACATATGTAATCTAAGCATATCCACCTCAGTGTTTCCCCAGACATGGAAATGGGCAAAAGTTACCCCCATTCACAAGTCTGGCAGCAAAGAAGATGTCAATAACTACAGACCCATATCTATATTACCAACTCTGTCCAAACTACTTCAAAAGCATGTCCATGACAATCTTTCGATGTATCTATCAAACTATAATTTAATTCATCAAACCAATCAGGGTTCCGAGAAAACCACTCCTGTGAGACAGTTTTGGTCTCCATGATAGATGGATTACCGCCTTGGATCAAGGAAAATTAGTTGGATCCATACTAGTTGATCTTAGAAAAGCTTTTGACCTTGTTGATCATGATATTCTTATCAATGAATTAAGCATTTATCAATGTGACAATTCAACAATTGATTGGTTTACATCATATCTAACAATGAGAAAACAGTGTATCAAAATAAATAGCAGTTTTTCTAAAGAAGAACCAATTACATGTGGAGTACCACAAGGATCAATCCTGGGCCCACTCCTCTTTCTCATTTTCATAAATGATCTACCACTGAAAATAGGCAACTGTATTTCATCTACCGACTTATATGCAGATAACACCACTCTATCAGATTTCAAACAGCTAAAATCAGACCTAGAGGTCTCCCTTCAGACAGCCGTACTTAGAATAGATTCCTGGTGTAAGGAAAATGGCATGAAAGTAAACACGGACAAGACTAAAGTATTAATGATTACTACCCAACAAAAAAGAGCAAAATTGGAAAATAACAATTTGAATCTCAAGTTGAATGAAATTGGTCTACAAATGGTAACCCGTGACAAAATCCTTGGGGTGATGGTTGACAACAATTTGCAATGGAATGAACATATTCAAGTCATATGTCATAAAGTCAATTCATGTCTCTGGTTATTAAGCAAGATTAGGACATATCTATCAACTAAACATAGATTAATATATTACAAAAGCTATATACAACCATACCTAGACTACTGTAATGTTATCTGGGGAAACACTTCTGACAAGAATATTTGCAAATTATTCCGCTTGCAAAAAAGCGCTTGCAAACTAAACCTAGATAATGCTGAAAACATCCCAAATGCAATGAATTATATTAAAATGTTAACAGTAAGTGAACGAATATTTTTGAGAAAGGCTAGACTTATGCACAAAGTTTCAAACAATATGGCCCCATCATATCTCAAAGAACTATTTCATGCTAGAAAACAAGGCAACACTCCCAATTTAGGATCAATTTCAGCTAACCACCTCTGCATTCCAAAACCAAATAAAGAACTCTTTAAGAAAAGTTGTAAATATTCTGGGTCACTAATTTGGAATCGAATCCCAAAGGAAATTAAAGAAAGTACAAATATAAATGCATTTAATTATCATCTAATTCAATGGATGAAAAGTGGAACCTGTTTGATTTGACAAATACATTACAACTTAAAGCATAAATTCTCAAACCTTCCATTTTGTTGTCTCACAATTTTTGTACTGTATATACACAATGTACCTAGTTTGATCATGTTTTACAAAACTTTCTGTTTATTATGTTCATATATACATGTAGCTTATTATCAATGCTTTATTATTATTATTATTATTATTATTATTATGCAACTATGTACATGTACTCTGTATGTAAATATTCATATAATAGAGGGCCACAAGGAAGATTAGTTCCATGCAACTAATTGTGTCACCCTCTTTAAATAAAGTCATTATTATTATTATTATTATTATTATTATTATTATTATTATTATATGACATATGGTAGTTCCATATTTTGGGACTACTGATACGGAATTGAAAAATGCTATGCATTATCTATAGTATATACTGTACCGTATATACTCGATTATAAGTCAACTTGAATACAAGTTGAACCCACCCACCCCTTTTAGGGCTGCAAAAATTTCAAATTCTCTTTGACCATCCTATAATTCAGGGTGTATTTTGCAAGTCAGATCCATCTGAAGGGGTTACTTGTCATCTGTGAGTCAAAGTTGCATTTTGTAGATACATAGGAAAAATAAAGACAAAACCAGTGTAAAATACAATGATATTATTGAGTGAAATATGTCAAATAAATTGACAACTTACAATTTGTCCATCTTCGTGTAATAAAGTCCATTGAAATCCATAATGCTTGACATTTTTAATCCATTTATATGATAAATCCATGAATTCAAGTATAGGTCACATACTGATATACAAATAGTAGTTCAGAATGATCCGATTCGCACTATCCCTTAATATGTTAATTCCATATGTCTTGCAAATAAACAATGAAAGTTAAGTCCACATTTTTGTGATTCACAGTATGCTATAAATGTCACTATCTAATGTCATCTGGTACAAAGTCCAAGAATTCTTCCTCATTGTATGATAAAGCTCTGAAATTCTCTATCATCATCTAGTTATTGTAAATCGTCATCTAGTCATCGTAAATATTGTCCAAGTCTGATTCCTTGACTTTACTGTCATGCGGGTGCTTATGTAGAGACTGAGCTTAAGCTCTGTAAGTAACACTTTGATCATAAAGTCTGTGAAATCTATTAAAAGATGCAGCTGAACACTTGTCACTTGTGTGGCAAGATCACAGAGTTCAAATAACCACCCACTGTTACTTGGCAGTGAACAAGTATCAAACTCGTGGCTCGATCAAAGGGTTTTCACATGGGAAAACAAAGAGGGTGTGCCTTTAGAAGCTAAGGAATTAAGGTCAAAGTATGCACAGGAAGTTGTAGAACTCTACTTGGCACGGAATAAGTACTAAATTTGCAGCTCGATCAAAAGGTTTGTCAACTTAAAAACAAAGTGAGTGCCTCCTTTACAAGCCAAGTGCTTATCGGCCCATGTGCACTGTCAGATAACTTGGGAAATATCACTTGGGAATTAAATCTGACTTATGGAAAAGGAAAATACGAAGTAAATCAAAACTTTGTTAGCATCAAACAGTGTTTAAACAGCAAGACACAAATATTAATAGAAATACAGGTTGTTTGGATTTTCACGAAAATGAAAGCAATATACTTGCTAGTAAACACCCAGGGTAAACAACATTGATGGACACTTCAGTTTGCGGTAGGTAGTATTTAATTTACTGGTAATATTTTCAAATTATTAAAATCCAAATAACTAGATACAAGTATTGTGTAATGAATACTGTCATGAAGTGGATAAACACAGTACATACCATATATGCATTTCTGAATGGGAATAGTGGCATGAAAATGTACAAATATTTGAATTGACAGTATTTTTATGTACTGCAAACATCTAGAGTTTCTAACATTACTTCTAGATTTATCAAAAAAAAATTTTATGTCGGGCTTATAAGACAATCCCTAATCTGCACGAATCTAATTTTCTATTAAAAAAACAGAGACTTATAAGCGAGTATATACATGTAATAAAAATCTGTTCCTACTACATGTACTTTATCACCTCCAGGTGTTGCTGGAAGGTAGCCCCTTACTGCTAAAGTCCCCTCAGATGAGTCCATTAATGCAGGTGGAAGCCCTTATGACCATGCGTGATGTGGAAGAAAAGAAGCCAGAAGGTACACTTCCACATTAGAGGATATTTTTTGTCATTTTTTTTATGATTCTCCAGATTCAAGCAAAATTGAAAACTGAATAAATTAATAAAACATTATTAAATAAACAAAGTAAAATTTGTAGCCTATCAATAAAATAAACCCCAGAAAAATCTGATAATTAAGATTTTTTAAGAGTCAGAATTCATGAAAATCTGATTAGGAACCTGTTGCTTTTATAATATATTTTGTGGTGTATTCTTGAATTCTATCAGATTCTGGCCTTTACCATACTGAGGTTACATTTTATTTTTACAGTATATGCAAGGGAGGGGGAGGAAAAAGTACTATAATGAAATATTCATTAATTATACAGCTGTTCCAGAAGATTTCCACACTGTGAGTAGAGCAGAGATCACAATGAAGGAAATAGACGACTGGATACCTGACGTCATGGTAAGTAATTGTAGGCGTTCACTGTAAAAAAACAAAAATCATTTTACTTGTCATTTTCAATGCGAACCTAAACTGATTTAATAATTTTTATATGCACATTACCATATTTTCTGCATGTTTTTGTAAGGAAAAAATAATGACATTTTTTCTGTTCAAAAAATAAAAATAAATATTTCATTCAGTGTCTGGAAACAAACAAATGATGAAAAGTGCAAGCCCAAGGAGCCAAACCCACACATATGATACTATATATGATAAAATTTTCACAACTGAGGCCCATTGGTTCCTTTTACAGTCCCCATAAAGGGGGATGTCTCTCTTACTAAAAAAGATAACTCAGTTGGAAAACGTCATGCATCTAACACAACAAGACCTTCGTACGCACTTATCTCCAATGGCAGTATATTTATACAAACAAAAAGAAAAACACACCAGAAATGCAACCAGTATTCTTTATTTGTAGAAGAAAACACAAAACAGTATTATGTAAGTGTTCTTTATTTGCATTCTCCAAGCTAGTTTACCTAACCAACTTCTGATTGGCATTGATTGAATGTACCTGACACATCAGAACACATTAGAGGTATTCATTTTCTGGACAAGATATTCAGGATAAATGATAATTTGCATTTGCACACCAATTGTCCAGACAGCAAGGAAAGTACTTATGTCAAGATATCTGTAAAAATGACGGAATCCTTGAATCAAGTCATGTTTTTCAAGATAGTGGCATGCAGTTTAAAGGAGTTTTTGTGTGTAAATTTACTTAAAAGAACGTTTCATGAAAATAATACAGCGCATCAAAGACACTGAATTAGTAACTATTTATCTTGGTTGGTTTTCCTGTCTGAGCAGCGCTGATTTCTTAAAACACTTTGACTAATTGTTATGATTGGCTGACACATAAAGTTTCTGTTAAAATTACAGATGGTGATATTGTTCCTTATGTTTCTTTTCACTACTTTTCATGGATACTTTTATTTTCATATTAGACCGGTGTCCTGAGCAAAAACGATGAATGTGAGGCTTTCATTAGGTTTTCAAAACAAATTTCCATGCGGACAGGTAGTCTTTAACTCTTTAACTATGACTGATGTGTATATCCGCTGCATACATGTGCTATTCCTCTGCAGTGATTGATGAATCCACTTGTAAACAAGCAATGTTATCCGCCAAAGCGGATATATCCGCTGGCTGGTTATGTGCCCTAAACCTCGGTGATGGATAGATCACCTCTGTATGTTCATGTTACAAACGATCTTATTTGTCAATATTGGGCGGTAAAAGGATATTGAACCAATCAAAATAGAGTTAACAAACGATGGTTCTTGCTGTGAAAGACGTCATATACTAAATATAGCTACTAAACATAGGGATTTTCTGGAATTTTGTACCATGTGATAGTTAATACATGCGGTTGTTGACACTGGAAACAATGGGTTTTGCTAGCGATTCAGAATTTTAATTTTCAGGTTTTTCAGAGGATGAAATTGATGATATTGATTTAGGAAGTGTTGGCAGTGACATTGAATTATTGTCTTTGTCCAGTCTGTCAGAAATTGAGATAGAATCAGAAGTTGAAGACAGTGCAGTTTGGATAGAAGAGCCATGTGCTCTGCAAGTCACCTAGTTTACTGAAAGTGTCTGTCCTACTTTTGTTCTGGGTGAGAGGGAAAAAAAAGAGATAGATTTCTTTAAATATTTTCATCTGGTATTAAATGAAAGAATTGTTGCTGAAACTAACAACTATGCAGCAAATTGTATGAAAGATAAGCCAGACATTGTTTGACAGAAAAAAAGGCACCATGAGGTGTTCATTATGTGCAAGCAGTGTGTACATATATGGCTGAATATAACTTTTATAAAAGATGATCCAATGTTGAAAAGGAATGAATGGTCCGATGTTTTTATGTAGCCAAAGATAAAAATTAACCTTTTTTGAAACATGTTTAATGTGAATAAACCAGGTTAGATTGTTATCTACAAATACACCAAGAATTGTATCATGAGAGGTCATATTAAGGTTAACACTGTCAAATAAAACTGAGTTTGTCTCTATGTAGTCTTGCTCTTTTCTGTTTTGTTGTAACTAGTAGAGCTTTTGTTTTTTCTGTATTTATGATCATACTTCAAGTCTGCTGAGAGCATCTTGTAAGTTATTTTCAAGCTCAGTTTTGGTTTTACCTGACTCAGATAGTGTAGTGTCGTGTGTTACGAACATTCCATTGACATGAGGGAAAGCAGGTGGTCATGCTGGACTGTCTCATTTGACATCAGGGGTGTTTACTAGTTCATATGAGAACAGTCCATTTACTATGAGGGAAACCAGGTGGTCATGATGGACTGTCTCATTTAACATAAGGGGAGTTGGGCAATGTATATCGGAACATTCAGTTTATCAAAAGGAAAAACAGGTGGGTTATGTTGGACAGTCTCATTTAACATCAGGGAAGTTGTGCAGTGCATATTAGAACATTACATTTACTTTACGTTTCAGGTCTTTTTTTTATTGGACTGGTTTTTAATTTGGAAATCACACCCAGAACAAAGGATCATTTTCATTAGGGGTGTGTTTTGGTGATATGACCAGAAAACATTTTTTTCACCTTTAGTTTGTTTTTCTGGTGTGTTGGTAACCTTGATATGTGAAAAGAAACAGATTCATGTTTCTAATTCCTTTGAAACAATGTCACCAAAAACATCGGAGTGATGTTATAAGCTCAACCATATTTCTGATCACAGAATGATAAACACAACCAATGTGCAATGACAGTTTTCTTAAACTTAAGGTTAGCAAGTTATGTAGCTCATTGACTGACAGTTTTTATCAACTTTGATTGATATACAAAGAACTTATGCCACATGAAGTATCCGTTCCTTTTTCTCTACCCTCTACTGAGTCCCTACCCCACCCCAATCTTTGATCTTTTTTGACAAGTGAAATCCATACAAAGAAAGACATTTTACATTCCACTTATGTGTTTGATACATGTAACAATCATACATTAGTCTTAACATTGTCATAAAATATGGTTTCTGGAAGCTTGGTAAAGAATAATAACGCTATTTTCACACTAATATACAAAAAAGTCTGATAGTAAGGATTCAAGTTCTTAATTAAATTATATCTGCTTTAAACGGTGTAATGTCATAAATATATTTGATGCTTATTTTATCACATGTTTGATATACAAGTGTCTATCAGACTGGAATGGAACAACATAGCTGACCCACAGCACTGGATATACATCTTTAGGTCTTGATGTTGAGTAAAGAATGGAATATTTCAGCAAAAGTCTTGTTATGAAGTGAACAAGAGGAAAACGGTGTGAATTAAAATTTACTGATCCATTTACATCCAATTTAGAATTTACCACTGCTATTAAAAATAACCTGAGATGTAAAGTAAATGAAATGTTCAGATATGCACTGTCAAACTTCCCTAATGTTAAACGAGACTGTCCAACATAACCCACCTGCTTTCACTTATGATAAGTTGAATGTTCTGATATACACTGCCAAACTTCCTTGATGTTAAATGAGACAGTTGAATATGACCACCTATTTTCCCTCATTATAAATGGAATATTCTGTTGCATACTGTCAAATACCCTTGATGTTGAATGAGACAGTGCCACATGACCACCTACATTCCCATGTTGTAAATGGAATGTTCTGATATACACTTTCAAACTTCCCTTATGTTAAATGAGACAGTCCAACATAATCCTCGTGATTAATGGCATGGTTTAATATACACTGCCCAACTTAGCTGATGTTAAATAAGACATTCTAAAATGACCTATATGCTCTACCTCAAGGTACAGTTAAAAGTTGTTAGTTAAAAGTAAATGAAAATAAAACCTCAAGACAGGTGACTTTTGTAGAAAGAAAACCTGTCCATGTGGAAAATTTTTTTGAATACATGTACCTAATGAAAACCTCACTGTTCATTCTTTTATATGAGGACACTTGTCTAACATAGAAATCAAAGTATCCATGATACTGATATAAATGTTACAAGAAAAGTAGTTGACAGAACAATCTCAGCATCCTACATGTACATCGAGCATGCAGAATACTTCTCACTTTTTAGCAGTGGTTTTCATGTGTCATCCAATGATAAAAGTTAGTCAAAGTGTTTTAAGGAATCAATGCTGCTGAGTCTTTCTTCCTTGTTACTTGGCAACAATTTAGAGTGGGTTTCTAGCATCAACCCCTGGGGAGAGGACTGAGGGAGTTAGCTTTGTACATAAATATACATTAGTTGTACATGCTTGGTTAATTTATTTGTGTTTAGCTCGGGTTTTGTGTACACTATATAAATACTATTATACCTGGAATTATTAAACGTTCCCTGTGTAGGAACGTCACCAACGTAGACAGCAGGGTTCAAGGTGGCCATCTTGCACTAGTTGACCTCGAATTAAAGCAAGCTCTTGTTCATAAAACTTGAGTTCTCTGATTTGAGACTCTCCAGTAAGGTCTACATCATCTAACTGGTCATTGGCTGGTGAATGGGGTACTGGGTAGTACTTCTGGTGACAGAAGATCTGTAACTAGTCACCGAGAAATGTGTCTAGTGTCAGTCACCAAATGCTAGTCACCAGGAAATGTGTAGTAACAACCATAGAAACTCTGTCACCAGTCAGTGGGCATGAAACAGCAGTCGCCAGGCAATGTCCCGAATGACATTCACAGAGTTTCTTTCATCAGGCACCAATCACCAGGTATGGTGCATGGTTCCAATCTTCTGTTTTCAGTTTCAGGACACCAATCATGGAACACTTAGTACAGCCCCCAATCACCAAGTGACATGCATTGGTCATCAGTCTCAAGACTTTGTACTGAATATTGACAATTGGTCTCATGGAAGGGATTGGTTTGATAAACTCCTTTATCTCTGTTTCCATTCAATCTTTATGGGGAACGGACTTAGAGTTTTGAGAACTGATCTGAGGGAAGGGATTGGGTCAATACCCTAGCTGCTTGATTTTCCAATTCAATCCCTACATAGCTTGTGGACCCCCACTCCATGGTGGTGAGCCAGCCAAGTCTTTTTTATTGACCATTGCTTCATGGATTGGCAGATCTTCCCTGCCTCCTCTGGTCTCATTATTGAGGGAAGAGGGGAGGGACCCCCCCCCCCCCAGTCTCTGGCCCCAGAGAGAATTGCCAGTCCTTTTCTTCAGGGAGAGAGAATTAATGGGCTAGTCCTGTCTCCTTTTGTGAGTGGAGACAGTATGACAAAACCCTGGTGAGGAAGTCCCTTTCTCCCAGGATGGAGATAAGACGAAATATTCCTGCCTCACCTGATGAGCGAGGACAGGACAACAAACTGTTGATATTTGTGGACTCAGACAAGTTCCTGGAAAAACCTGTTACACTTGGTCCTTCTCATCTGTTGGGTTCTCCTTCTTCATCCTACCCAACAGGTCAGGTGGTGGAGGCAGAAGAGATGTGGACTTTTGATAAGGCAGTGAATGAGGTTTACTGCCAACTGCCCCCTAAATCTGTGTCCCAAGCCTTTAGGGTCATTGGAGGCCAGGATCCTCCCCAGATTGGAGAGGCTCTCTGGGGCACAGTTTAAGTTGGACTTGCTGTTGCTCTCTCACTCAGCAATGGTGAGGAATTGTGTAAAGATCAAGAGGGGGCCTGACATCAGAAGGGGTGGTTTGTCCCCTCTTCTACATTGGGTCCCTGATTCCAGCTAATAGCTACTGGGTCCATTTGCCCACTTGGCCCCTTAAGCCTGACACCTTGAATTTGGGTGCCTCCCAGGTGGGGATTTCAGCAGGGATCTATCAAGACTCTTGAGGCTTTGAAACTGAAGGCTCAATTACTATCTCTCTCTCTCTCTCTCTCTCTCTCTCTCTCTCTCTCTCTCTCTCTCTCTCTCTCTCTCTCTCTCTCTCTCTTTTTGGATACAAAGTTGATATTTGGAGGGCTAATCCCTACAGTGGCCTCTCAGGATTTAAAAGGATCAGCAACACCAAATCACAGGCTACGGTGCTGGGCTTAGGCTAAACTGGTGAAGAAATACCCCCTCTTTGAAAGGTTCACAGCTTCCTCTCCTAAGCATTTTAAACAGGGAAACAATGAAAAGCAGACCCAATTTAAAACCCCTTTCTGCCTGTCATTCTGATGGCAAGGTGGCTGGAGGGGCCAGAGGGGAAGTCTATGGCCCCCTCCCTATGTTCCTAAGGAGGTAGGCAGTTGCCCTTAGGGAGTCACACCCTCTCCTGCAATGTACCCTTCTTCTTCTTGACAATATTCCAGTAGGTGCCAGATTAAGCCTTTTTGCAGAGGCTTGGTTGGACATCTCAGATGATGTGTTGGTCCTTTTCACAATAAGGAAGAGTTACTGGCTTTCACTTCCAGGACCTTACACCTCTTTCAAGGACCCCTATTCTGCTCCACCAGTCTTGACTGGTTTCTCTGTGGGAAGAGGTATACTACCTTCTGAGGAAGGGCACAGGAGAGAGGATGAAGAACATAAGAAGTCCAGGATTTTATTTCTGTATTTTCTTAGTTTCAAAGAGGGGGGGGTTATGACTCATCATTGATCTTTCCCCTTTGAACAAATTCCTTCTGGAAGAGTGGTTTAAGATGGAGATAAGTGCCTCAGTCAGAAATGCCATCAGGCCACATAACGGAGTGGTCTCCATATATCTTCACATCCCCAAGCCACATGAAATTTCTGCAGTTTTGTCTGGGACATGAGATCTTTCAATTTCAGGCCCTTACTTTTGGTCCAGCTTCTACTCTCAAAGCCTTTGTTATGGTGATGTGTGTAATTGTGCCTCATTTAAGGTCCTTAGGGCTTCTCATCCTCCAGTACTTTGATGACTGATTGATGCACAATGTCCTCAGGCATGCCTTTCTGAGGGATTTCTCTCTCTCTCTCTGTTGGGATACAGCGACTTGTCTAGGCTTAATCCCTAATCAGGAGAAGTCGGATTTAATATTCCTTCTCAGAATTATTTTTTACATAGGGATGAATTTTCTCACCTGTCAAGTAACAGTCCATGTTCCTCCTGATAGAATCTCACAAATACTTACTCTTTCAGCAAGACTGGATGAGAAGACATTGTCTGCTCGTCTCTACCTCTCTCTCTCTTGGGGTCTCAAAATGCAGCAGCAGATTTAGTTTTCTTCAGAAGGTTTCATATGCTGCCTCTCCAGTTGTCACTTCTAGTGAACTGGAGACCTCACAAGGACCCTCTGTCTGCCCAGATCTCCTGAGGATCCAAGTTTCATCACATTTGAGTTGGTGGAAAAATCAGGCAGGTTTTTGGCTGGAGTTAGGATTCATGCTTCGGAACCTCACTCCATCTTTTACCCCAGTGCCTCTCAGATTCAGGCTGAGGAGCTCACCTAGAGCTTGAGGGAGTAGTCCTGCAGGGTCTGTAGCATTGAAAAGAAGTTTCCATTCACATCAACAATCTAGAAATGTGGGCTATTTTTCTTGCACTTTAAGAGTACTTAAATTGCATAAGACATTGCTGCATTATGGTAGCTAGAGACAGATTATTCATAGCATATCTTCAATTTGCTTGGAGGTTTGGAACCTTCTCCATTTGACAGTTTCAGAGGGAATCTCAGTCCACCACATTCTTTTTAAGAGAAGTGTTCTGGTGGACAGCTTGTCCAGACCGAGGCCTGCAGTTCTCACAGAATCGTTTCTACATGAGTCTGTAGTAGAGACAATTTTTCATCTGTGGGGAAGGCCAATGTTTGACTTGTTTGGATCGAAAGTGAACAACAAACTCCCTCTTTATGTCTCTCCCGTGCGAGACCAGAGGGCATGGGCAGTGGATGCCTTCAGGCTGAGGTGGGATTTATTCTTTGTATGCCAATTCCTTCCCACCTTTCAAAATAATCCTTCAGATTCTTCATAGAGTCAAGACTTACAAGTCACAGCTCATCCTTATAGCTCCCCTGTGGCCCCAGCAATTGTGATTCAGTGTCCACCTTGACCTGTTGGTCAACAATTCCAGGGAATTACAACTAAAGAGAGATCTACTGTCAAGGCACAGAGGGTCCCTTGTACACAGCACCACTCAAATCCTCCAACTTCATGCCTGGCTCATTTAAAATGATCTATCCATTAAGACCAGTTTATGAGGAAGGTTACTAAATGCATTGCTTAGGCTGGAAGGCAATGGACCACCAAGGTTTACAATGCCAAGTGGAAAATTTTCTGTAATTGGTGCAGTAGGAAACGCATTGATCCTATCTGCCCCCCTTTAACTGCAGTTGCAGGTTTTTTTTAAATATTCTCTTTGAATAAAATGATTACTCAGTATCCATAAAGCAGTTTGAGCTCCATAGGCCAAGTTCATGCTGAGGTGAAACTCGTTTTGAACCTTTGAGTGAGGCTTCCTTCAAGAACCTTTCCCATTAAACAGTCTTACCCCTCTCCTATTCATGGGTAAGGAGAAGGAGTGCAATTTATGCTATGTTAGTTGAAAAGGGTTGTTTACATTTTTACACATCACTATGATTTGATCTCTCTTCATTACTAACTGGGATTTCTGGCCTAGAATCAGCTTCCTTCTGTAGCTCCTGTTCTCTTGAAATCCCCAGCCTCTGTTGTATCTGTTCTGGGGATAATCATGATAGACTCCTTCACCCAATTAGAGCTTTATGGTTCTGTCTGTGTAAATCAAGAGAAAAAAGAAAATGTAACTCTTTTTCTCCCTTTCAAGGTATTTTTGATATTTCAGCAGTCACCCTGTTGAGGTGGATTGCTCAGCCTATGCAGAGCTTATCTGTTTCTCACCAAGAGAGATCTTCCTCATGAAGATCAAAGCCCAAAGGTCGGCGCTGTTTCTGCCTCTTGGTCCTGTTTGAATCATTATTCTTAGATTGGTATCATGAAAGCTGCCTTCTGGCATTCTCACTTCACTTCCTCGTCATTTACCTTCGTTAAGTGGTGCACCAGAGTGAGGGTATTTATGTTTTGAGTAAAATTGTATCAGCCCAAGTTATCAGGCCATCTTCCAATTGGCATTAGAACATCTTACTGACAACAATGCTAAGTTCACTTGACAGCTTATCATAGGCCATCACCCTCAACCAGACTGGCAAATTCAGCAATGCAATAATAGGAGGTAATATTTTTTTACTGCTACTAAAATGTTCTGGTTTTTGTGGGGGGGGGGGGTGAAAGTAATTTTAATTATGTAATGTTTACCTGCTATTATTGCACAATTCCCCCCTCCCTCCCCACTTTGATGTCCTTCAGTCTTGGTGCAAGTCTAAGAAGGATGATATTCAGATTGTCAGAAGTGGACTGAGATATCAGACTGGGATCATGTTGTTTTTTATTGTAGACCTCCAATTACTAATTGGAAGAAGGAATAATGTCCTTTGACTGGGGATTAGTGTCAGGAAATGATATAGCAATGTAATAATAGCATGTAAGTATTATATAATTAAAATTGGTATAAAAAACAAGAAAAACACCCCGTGCAAAAAAATTACATTTCATCATCATTATTATTATTATAAAGCAATGATATATGTACTCGACAACATGAAAACCATCCCTGCATTTTGTCTTTGGAAGCAGTTACTCTAATATGTCAGCAATGTGGGTCTCTCACAAGGCTAGGCGATGGTTTGTCATTTGTATGATCTGTTGGACAGAGTCAGTAAGGCACACAAAAATTCTAAATGAACATTAAAAAAAATTCTGAGCTAATAAGAGCATTATATTTTTCAAAACCAAGTTAATTGACGGGATATCTACATGGTGGAGATGGGGTCCTTTAGTCCAAAATTTAAACCAAGCAAATGAGAGATATTTGTGTCATTGCAATTGATTGGAGTAGAACAGTTTAATAGGCCATAGCTTAAAATAGGCAGTGGAAATTTATGTCCGTATATGTACTGCCAGGTAGATTAAAAAGCAATGTATTGTGATGTGTTTGCATATTCCTTTGTAGTTATCAGATGAAACAAAAGATAGAAAACTGAAACAGATCCTTACATGAGACCTTACTGTACCAAAATATATTGACAGGTACAGAAAACATTGAGACTTTACTCTACCATAATATATTGACAAGTACAGAAATCATTGAGACCTCACTGTATCATAATATATAGACAGATACAGAAATCATTGAGACCTTGCTGTACCATAATATATTGACAGGTACAGAAATCATTGAGACTTTACTCTACCATAATATATTGACAAGTACAGAAATCATTGAGACCTCACTGTATCATAATATATAGACAGATACAGAAATCATTGAGACCTTGCTGTACCATAATATATTGACAGGTACAGAAATCATTGAGACCTCACTGTATCATAATATATTGACAGGTACAGAAAACATTGAGACCTTTCTGTACCATAATATATTGACAGGTACAGAAATCATTGAGACTTTACTCTACCATAATATATTGACAAGTACAGAAATCATTGAGACCTCACTGTATCATAATATATAGACAGATACAGAAATCATTGAGAACTTGCTGTACCATAATATATTGACAGGTACAGAAATCATTGAGACTTTACTCTACCATGATATATTGACAAGTACAGAAATCATTGAGACCTCACTCTACCATAATATATTGACAAGTACAGAAATCATTGAGACCTTACTGTATCATAATATATTGACAGGTACAGAAAACATTGAGACTTTACTGTACCATAATATATTGACAGATACAGAAATCATTGAGACCTTGCTGTACCATAATATATTGACAGGTACAGAAATCATTGAGACCTTGCTGTACCATAATATATTGACAGGTACAGAAATCATTGAGACCTTACTGTACCATAATATATTGACAGGTACAGAAATCATTGAGACCTTGCTGTACATAATATATTGACAGGTACAGAAATCATTGAGACCTTACTGTACATAATATATTGACAGGTACAGAAATCATTGAGACCTTACTGTACCATAATATATTGACAGGTACAGAAATCATTGAGACCTTGCTGTACCATAATATATTGACAGGTACAGAAATCATTGAGACCTTACTGTACCATAATATATTGACAGGTACAGAAATCATTGAGATATTGATGTTCAGAATTTAATGAAATTGGTATTAAGGTCTTCAATTGGAAAATCCTGTGTATTCAAACTCATGATATAAAATCTTGATTAAACAAAACTATCATACTAACATTCATTTTTTTATTCAATTTTCTGATATTAGAAAAAATTAAAGGGTTGTATTATTTACTCTTCTTGCCTTTAAGTTGGAATGGGTTAAAAAAAAAAATTATTTTACTAGGTGAAGTATTTTAACATCTATGCTCTGTTATTCTTATTTATTTATTTATTATTTATTTATTTATTTCAGGTTGCTGATGAGCAGGAACTTCCCATGTGGGATGGCCAGCCAATAGAGTTGATCACACCAAGTAAAGAACCAGAAGTTCACATATCTGTACAAGACTTAATGCCCAGTCGGGAGACAAAAAGAATGGATTTGGAGAAAGAAGAGTGAGACATTTCTTAGAAGTTGATAGCAATAATAAATATTTGAATTTCATGTCATTAAACTTTGATTTCATATAAAGGTGTATGTGTCAGAAAGCTCTTTCAATAAGGGACAAAACCTCCTGTAAAAGTCCATATTTCATTTAATGCCTTTTTGTTGTAACAAGATTTAGAGATTTATAGTTGTACATTTTTTTTGTTTTTTTAAGTATCTGGGTTTGCTGCAGGGATTAAATTTCCCATATGATATATGCAAAAATTAATTCACTTGTGGGGGGGGGGGGGGTAATATAAAAGATCAGTACGACTTGGCTTCTATGTACTTGGAAATTTTTGTATTGTCTCATTCAGTGAAGATTTTAAATGTACTAATGACCATATATGATGCTGTAAACATGCTTGAAATGTTTCATTTCATATCAGTAATACAATACCTGCTATTATTGAAGTCTTTTCCTGGCACTAGTCCAAAGTCCAGGGTGAATAGTCCTGGCACTAGTCCAAAGTCCAGGGTGAATAACCTGGCACTAGTCCAAAGTCCAGGGTGAATAACCTCTCCTCCAGTTAGTAATTGGAGGTTTAGAACAAATATGACATGATTCCAGTCAGATTCCTTAGTCATTTCAGTCCTTGAAAATATTGTCCTTTTCTTTGGACTTTATGCAGTTCACATTTGTCTCTCGGCACTTGACATTTTTCATCTACGTAGTCTTAGATCTCCAGGACACCTATTTTGTTCCTCTGTGTCCCTTTCCATCAATATCTCTCATGGTGGGACTAAATGCAGCCATAAAAAGGTTGCTTGGAACACTCACCCCACTTTTTGGCGTGTACTTTGTGCACACGCATAGACGGGTGTCCTTTTTGTTCCTTTTGGTCTGATGAGGTGTGGGACTTAGCTGAAAGCCACAACGCCTATAGAACAGGAGAAAATGTTGTCAGCTTCCATGAGGGAGGGATCCTCAGCACTCTCCGGTGTAGGGAAGTGGCCAACACCCGGTAGTGAGTCCTGCCTTTCCAATGCAAGGAAATTGATAGTCATAAAGTCCCCTTCTCCATGGGTGGAGATAAGAAAGGATAGTCTTGTCTTGCCATGGGAGAGAAAACGAGTCAATAAACTCTTAATTTTGGTAGATGCAAATGAGTTTCCAGGAGATTCAGTTGTGGCAGGCCATTATCCTCTTTTGGGGTCCCTATTTTCATCTCAACCTATGGGTTAGGTGATGAAGGATGAGGAAGTTTGGACCTTTGGCAAGGTGGTAAACAAGGTTTACTGCCTTGTTTTCCCAGATCTGTGTGTAAAGCCCTTGGAATTTTCAGACAGTATCTTATCCAGTTTGGAGAGGCTCTCTGGAGTGCAATCTAAAACAGACCTTCTGTTGCTTCCACACTCAGTGATAGTTAGAGAGTTAATACAGAAGTTGTCATGAAGCCAACATTCATCCAGACAACAGAAGGAGTGATCTATCTCCTTCATTACACTTTGGTCTCTGGTTTCTGTCTTTCAGAGATGGAAAGTGATCTGTGGTGTCCATTCACCACTTGCCCCATTAAACCTATCACCACCCCACCCCACCCCATGGCTTCAGGTGCTTCCCAGTTATGAATATTGCTGGGGACCTGGGCCTGTCTCTCAATTAAGTCTCTTGAAGTTCATGTGGTAGTTACTGTAGCCTCCCATGCTGCTCTTTTTTCAGTATTCTCCTTCAGTCTGTTAAGGCCCTGACCCTACAGTCTGTTGAAAAAGGAATGATTGGCTCTGCCTGCTTTGCAGAGATTGTTGGAGGCTGTTGCCAAGACATCAAGACGTGCACTCTAGATGTCCATAGTGCAGTCTGCCAAGCTTATCCACCTCAGAATGGATGCTGCTTTAGAGACATCAAAGGTTTTGTTGGAGCACAGTGAAAACCTTTTGTTGGCTCCCAAGCTTGATGTGGACACGCTATTCAGTGGCCCGGCAAAATTTGAGGGATTAGCAACACTGACCACGGTTCCAGGCCTGGCCAGACTGATGAAAAAAATACCCCATCATGAAAGGTCTATGGTTTCTCCTCCCAAACGTTCAAATCAGGGTCACCAGCAAAACTGTCAGACCCATTTTAAAACTCCAACATCTGTGTTTTAAATCAAGAGGTGACCAGAAAGGCTAGGTGAAAATGTCTGTGGACTCCCTCCCCCTTCTCTAAGGAGGGAAGCAGTCAGTCTTATGGAGCCACAGCCTCTTCTGGCAAGTCCGCTCTTCCTAATGTGCCAGAATGGCCCTGTTTTCAGAAGCTTGGTTGGACCTCATGGATGATGTATGGGTCCTTTCCACAATAAAGCAAGATTACAAGCTTTGCTTCCAGGGCTTTCCACCTCTTTCAACCCTTTAATCGAGCTGCAAAGTTGATACTTGTTCAGTGCCAAGTAGAGTCCTATATTCAGCTGACAGAATTTATTTGAACTTCCTGTGATCATGCTGCACAATTGACACCTGTTCAGTTGTGGCAAATCCTTTAATACCAGTAGATTTCACAATGTATGCTCAAAGTGTCACTTACAGACCCCGACTGTTCCACTGTTTAAATTTATTTTCAAAATTCCTGTGAATACTGCTAAAAAAGAAACCAAAGCCAGCTTCCCTTGGTCGGCCAACTTTGTATATAAAAAATCTGCACACTTAAAAGAATCCAAAGTTGGCTTCCAGGGTCTGCTTGCTTTGTTATAAAATAAACTTTGTATTTGAAATCCTACTGGTAAGTTGAAACAACGAGTTTATTGCTCGCTACCAGCTGTGTTTATTCACCACCCGGTCTTCTGTTGTTTGCCATCTGTAATTGTAACCGATGCAAAACAGGCATTGATGTCTGCAGGGTAAATAGCATGGCATTAATTGTCTTTAAGAATACGTTCTGTATCCCATGCTAGCGAAAATATTGTCATTTGCTCTCACGGTGAATATATTTCCTAATAATGATTTTTATTTGCGAAATATTGTTATGTTAACCTGGATATAATTCACTCTTGGTTATTTTGAACCATACACTGGGTCATGCGTGAATTGTGAATTGCTGGTGCCTTTTACATTACCGGACCATGTGGTGTTAGTGGATACATTAGTGATAGTGGATACATTTGTGTCTTTTGTACATAAATTGCTTATGAAGAACAAAAAAGAGGAATAAATGAGAACAGTACAAGGTTAGTTTTTTTCAGTTTATTATCAAATGAACGTTTAATTTACCTACCTTATTGTAACATGAAGTGCTGGAGGGGGGAGGGGGCGGAAAATTCAACAGTTTGTTTCGGTTCTTAAGTTTTGGGACATATGATCTGGTTGAAAAAAGTTTAACCATAAGTTATGGGACAGGAAAAAAGTCATTTATTTTATTTTGTCTCAAGATATACGGTAAACAGGTTTCTTCAGGAAGAGTGTTTCAGGATGGAGACATCCGACTCAGTCAGAAATATGGTCAAATGACTAAGTGGTATATATAGACCTCTAGGATGCATATCTTCACATCCCCATCTTCCTGTTTCACAGAAAATTCCTGTAGTTTTATTTTTGCCAGGAGATCTTTCAGTAATGGGATCATCCCTTCATCCTCACCTCTGTCCCCAGAGCTTTTACCTGGGTATTGGATATAATAGCAGCTCACTTTAGGTTTTTAGGGGTCCATATCATCCAGTATTTTGACGACTGGTTGATGCACAGCATCCTCAGATGTGTCCTTCTGATGTTCCTGTCACTTTGTTGGAAGACAGTGACCCGTCTGGGAATAATCCCTAAACAAGAGAAGTTTTATCTGATCACATCTCAGAATTTTGTTTTACGTGGGGATAAATTTCCTCACTCGATGAGGGACAGTTCAAGTTCTGCTCACAGGATTTTGCAGCCTGTGGGTTGGTGGTTATTCCCAGGTTCTTTCCCCACCAAATACACTGGCTGCCTTGTATAGCCTATCATGTGCAGAAAAATGGCATTAAACGCCATAAGAACAAGAACAGGATTTTACAGATCCTGTCTCTCATATCAAGTCTGTCAGAGAAAATTTTCTTGTCTTGCCTTTATGTCTCTCTCAGTGAACTTAGTTCCCTAGGAAGGCTTCATTGCCCCAGAACCTCACAACTTTCTGTACACCGACACATCAGGATTAAGCTTGAGGGAGTAGTTCCGAAGGGCTTGTGGTCTCTGTAAGAATCTTCCCTTCATATCAACAACTGAGAAATGTGGACTGTTTCTCTAGCATGACAAGGGTGTGTCAAACACATAAGACATCGTGATGTACCTCAGATGTCAAGGCGGTACTCATGCCCTTCTCTTTGCTTGGAGGTCAGAAGCCTCCTTCATTGGACAGTCTCGGAGATCACTCTCAGAGTCCGCCACATTCTGGGTAAGAGAAAGGAATAGAAATATCCTGGTGAATAGCTAGTCCAGACTGAGTCAGGTGGTCCTCACAGAATGGTCTCAGCACCAGTTGGTAGCAAAGACACTTTTTCAAGTGTGGGAGAAGCTAATAATAGACTTGTTTGCTACAAGGCTGAACAACAATTTCCCACTTTTTATCTCCATTTCCAGACCAGCGAGTCTGAGTGGTGGATGCCTTCAATCAGAAGTGAAATCATCTGTATGGATATGCCTTCACACATTTAAATATAATCGCTAAAGTTTAGAATCAGGACCTCTGTGTCACTGCTCATCCTGATAGCCACCCAGTGTCCCCAATGTCGTGGTTCAACATCCTCTTTGACCTGCTGGTAGATGACCCCAGTGAATTACCGCTGAGGGTGAAGCTGTTATCTACCGTTTATACTCGCGTATATTGCAACGGCAAACTGCGTAGACCCAGATCTGCCGTCGCATAATGCAACAGCAGATCTGGGTCTATGCAGTTTGTAAGGACTAATCAGTAGAATAAACAACATAAACCTGATCTGCCGGCGCATTATGCAATGGCAGATCAGGGTCTATGTTGTTTGCTTTTTTACCTGGCTTAAATGCGAGTATATACGGTAAACACAGAGGGTTCCTTCTACACAACAATGCACAGATTTATCACCTTCATGCCTGGCTTATATCAAACAATCTGTCTGCCAAGATTGGTTTTCAAGCTAGGTAGCTAACTGCAAAACCCAGGCTAGGAGGTAATTGACTTCCGAGGTTTACTACTCTATGTGGAGAATATTCAGTAATTGGTCCAGTTGCAGTACATTGATCCTCTCTGTCCTTTAACTGCAATTGCAGATTTAATGTCTGTAATACAATTTCTGTCGCTATTGCATAGCTTACCTTTCTTGGATGGAAATTACCCTCATCTGTATAAGAAAAATTCCCATTAGATTGAAAGTTCTAGAAAGGTTATAACTAGAAAGAACAGAGACCCAGTCTGTTACCCTTGTCATAGGTCCATGCACAGTAGCCATTTTTCTTTTTCAGACGAGATCTTGGGTCATTTAAATTCATAAATGCTCTTCAGAAATATTGCCTTTTCATGTGTCTCGATCTGGCATCTAAATACGGTTTTCTGTATAGTTGGAGTGTTTATACCCTCAGTCCATTGCATATATCCGAGGAATATGTTTATACCCTCAGTCCATTGCATATATCCTAGGAATATGTTTATACCCTCAGTCCACTGCATATATCCTAAGAATATGTATTTTTGTCATATTTTCTTCCATATTTGTATAGGTATGATCAATGAAGAAGAGAAGACCTAGAAAGACAGAAAATAGAATCCATTTGGCTACAGATTACTCCAGAAAAAGCTACACCGTACTTAGCTGGTTTTGTGTACAGACCCCCATCATGAAAATACTGATTGGTGTGAATACTTTGAACTTTGAATAGATCAAATTTCAAGTGAAGAAAAGGAATTTTACATTCTAGGTGATATAAACAGATGATTAAATAAAAAAATAATTTGATGGATCTGATTGCTTCTTTTGGTAAGGAGTAACTAGTAACTAGTAAATGAACCCACTAGAGTAACATCTACCTCTGAAACACTTATAGACCATATATCAATACAAAAGAAAATATCCAGGAAGTAATCGTTCCTAAGATTGGCTTAAGTGACCAATTAGCAGTTTTTCTTACATGTCAAGTCAATAGCAAATCAAAGAAAAATAAAAGCCATAAATCCGTTACTTATAGATCTTTTCAAAACTTTGATACTACTCAATTCCTGAAAGATGACACTACACTATCTGAGTCAGGTAAAACCAAAACTGAACTTGAAAATAACTTACAAGATGCTTTTTGCAGACTTGATGTATGGTGCAAAGAAAACAGTATGATTATAAATACAGAAGAAAAAAAAGCCCTACTAGTTACAACAAAACAAAAAGAGCAAGGCTAGATAGTAACAAACTCCAAGTTCTGTTTGACAATGTTAACCTTAATATGACCTCTCATAATAAAACTCTTGGTGTATTTGTAGATAACAATCTAACTTGGTCTATTCACATTAAACATGTTTCAAAAAAGGTTCATTCTTATCTTTGGCTACTTAAGAAAATCAGAACATTCATTCCTTTTCAGTATAGGGTCATTTTTTATAAAAGTTATATTCAGCCATATTTGGGCTCTTGTAATGTAATTTAATTGGGAGAATGCTTCTAATTCAAATATAACAAAACTTTTAAGACTCCAAAAGAGGGCATACCATTTAATTCTAGATTAGTTATAATCTAATTCAATGGATGAAGAGTGGAACCTATTCAATTTGACAAATACATTACAACTTAAAGTATAAATTCTCAAACCTTCCACTTTGTTGTCTCATTATTTTTGTACTGTATATACACGATGTACCTAGTTGGAGCATGTTCTTATAAAGCTTTCTGTTTATTATGTCTATATGTAGCTTATTATCAATGCTTTATTTAATTATTAATATTATTATTATTGTGTGTGCAAATATGTACATGTACTCTGTATGTAAATATTCATATAATAGAGGGCCACAAGGAGGATTAGTTCCATGCAACTAATTGTGTCACCCTCTTTAAATAAAGTTATTATTATTATTGTTGTTGTTGTTATTATGTATAGACTATTCTTAGGATGCAATGAACTATATAAAAATTTTACCAATATATGAAAGAATATTCTTTAGAAAGGGCAAATTTATGTATAAAGTGTCCAGAAAAGCCATTCTTGTCTACCTAAGCAATATCTATCACCCAAGAGATGCTGACAGTATTCCAATTTTAAGATCTGTTAGAAGTAAAAATTACATTATACAAAAGCCAAAGAAAGATTTGTTTAAAAAGAGCTTTCAGTATACTGGTCCACTGGTATAGAACATCATTCCCAGTGACATAAGGCAGGCTCCTAGCATTTCTTTTTCTCATAATCAATGTCGTAAGTGGATGAAATCTTAAGACAGTCAAACGGTTCTAAGTAATATAAAAACCTCTTGTGTTTCTCTGCTTATACATCTTTTTCACAGATGACTTTTTCGATATAATATGATATTTAATATATTTTTATGTGCTCACTGATGCTTGTGCATGTGTTATGGGCTTGAAACTTTGTTTGATTTTACGAATAACTCAATGCTGTATATTTTGTATATATAGTATATAACAGAAGGTCTCAAGGTAGATTAGTTCCTGTAGCTGAGTTACCTTCTCTAAATAAAGTTGTTTTATTATTATTATTATTATTATTATTATTATTATTTGAGTTTTTGAGTGTTGGTTGGTCCACTAAGGGTTAGATTACTGTAGCTGAATGGAAAGTTTTCAGATACTGTATGGACAGAAATAACTTGTCACATTGTTTAATCAGTTGGATAATGTTTGTTTTTACTTGCATTGTAGGTGTTTCTTATTCTGATCCTCAGAAGGGAACAGTTTCCATGTCTAATTGAAAATCCCCATTTGCAAGTTAAACAGGTACTACATCTTTTAGTACCTGAGATTCCAACCAAATGAAAGAGGGTTTTACATAAAAGTAGCATAATGTATTTACAACATGGTGGGCGTATAATGTACTGTTTACATTTTTTTTTTTTTTTTCCAAATGTTAGTATTTTGTCCTGTGTTCATGTTAACAAAGTTGGGACTTGTGATGCCAGTATTACTTTTCTTGAGCACATAATTTGAAATAACTTGAATTCTATTCTTTTACAGTCTACTCCAGCCCCTGTTTGAGGCCACACCCCTTGGGAAGATCGTGACAGACATCAGTAAAGTCCCTGCAAGCAGAGCTGTCCCTCCCAGCCCAGGAATCACACCAGCCCCAACCATTATCTCCCAACCAACAAGGAGAATTGTATGTAGTAGATAAAGAAAAATCTTTTATCCATTATGGGTAAAGATGAGGAAATTCAAATCATGTGATCAGTATAATAGACCGACTTCCATTTGAAGATAAATTTCCTTGAGAAAGACATTCCAACAAAAACACAATGCATTCAAATGGTTTGAATTTCCCTTTCTGTATACCAAACATCCCGGATGAATTTTTTTTCTTTCCCACTGTCTATCTACATTATAAAAAGCTTAAACTGTTGTGCTGTAAATCTAATTGTCAGTTGGTTGTATCATAAATATTCAGTAAAAATTGTCAGTCCGACTGATTGGATAATTACTGGCACAGTACATATATAAGAAAATTTTATTTAAGGGTTATAAAAAGGCTAATTGTTTTACTTTTCCATGTGTATGTATCACCATTTAAATTCTGCAACCAACCAGAATCAGATGAATTAAGTTAAGGCTGCTCCAATTAAATGTACAAGGTACCCAGGGAAGGCATTTTTTAAAAATATATATGCTAGAGTACTCTGATTACTCAAGGAGTTCACATGAAAATAATAAAAAATTTGAAACTGCATTTGATAGGCAATGCGTTTCGACTCCACACCCCAACATAAATGTCCAGATGTCTAAAATGGGGTGGGAAGGATCAGAGGAAACTTGGTCTAGGTTTAATGCGCAAGTTTCTTTTTTCATCATGTTACTCTTTTACGCCAGTTTCTGTTCGTTATCAATTGTATTGTAAGCTAAAAATCACCACCAGGTGTAAATTAAAAATCATTTTTGACCCCATCATGCATATTTTATAAATTAAAATAAACCCCACCAGGTATAATATTTTAATTGTACTGCCGTCCAACCCTCCCACACCATTATTTCTAGAATAGCCCTTAGTTATATCTGCATTTATGGTAGTTTGACTGTATTTGTTACTGCTAGCAAAAAAATATTTATTTGTCTCCAGGTTGACATTTTTCCTGATTGATATCATTAGCTGAGATTGACTTCACAGGTCATGTATTAGATTGGTCACTCACTGTCTGTAAGCCAGACTAGTCACATGTATTAGATTGGTCACTCACTGTCTGTAAGCCAGACTAGTCACATGTATTAGATTGGTCACTCACTGTCTGTGAGCCAGACTAGTCACATGTATTAGATTGGTCACTCACTGTCTGTAAGCCAGACGTCACATGTACAGATGGTGACTTATTGTAGGAACCAGCAGTCTCACATTTAAAAAGGAATTAATCTGTGAATTAATGTGAATGTTTTTTATTTTTGTGGGTGTCAGATTTCATGGTTTTATGAAATATGACATTGTCACCAGTCTTTAAATTCATGGATGTGGGAAACAGTCCTATTGTTTTTACAGTGGAATCACTATTCATTGGTCTTTAAATTCATAGATATGGGAAATAGTCCTATTGTTTTTACAGTAGAATCACTATTCATTGGGTCTTTAAATTCATGGATGTGGGAAGTAGTCCTATTGTTTTTACAGTGGAATCACTATTCATTGGGTCTTTAAATTCATGGATGTGGAAAATAGTCCTATTGTTTTTACAGTGGAATCACTATTCATTGGGTCTTTAAATTCATGGATGTGGAAAATAGTCCTATTGTTTTTACAGTGGAATCACTATTCATTGGATCTTTAAATTCATGGATGTGGGAAATAGTCCTATTGTTTTTACAGTGGAATCACTATTCATTGGGTCTTTAAATTCATGGATATGGGAAGTAGTATTGTTTTTAGAGTTCACTGGGTCTTTAAATTCATGGATATGTGAAATTGTCCTATTGTTTTTACAGGGAATCACTATTCATTGGGTCTTTAAATTCATTGATGTGGAAAATAGTCCTATTGTTTTTACAGTGGAATCACTATTCATTGGGTCTTTAAATTAATGGATATGGGAAGTAGTCCTATTGTTTTTACAGGGAATCACTATTCATTGGGTCTTTAAATTGATGGATATGGGAAATAGTCCTTTTGTTTTTACAGTAGAATCACTGTTCATTGGGTATTTTAATTCATGGAAATGGGAAGTTGTCCTATTGTTTTTACAGTGGAATCACTATTTATTGGGTATTTTAATTCATGGATATGGGAAATAGTCCTATTGTTTTTACAGTGGAATCACTATTCATTGGGTCTTTAAATTCATGGATGTGGGAAATAGTCCTATTGTTTTTACAGGGAATCACTATTCATTGGGTCTTTAAATTCATGGATATGGGAAATAGTCCTATTGTTTTTGCAGTGGAATCACTATTCATTGGGTCTTTAAATTCATGGATGTGGGAAATAGTCCTATTGTTTTTACAGTGGAATCACTATTCATTGGATCTTTAAATTCATGGATGTGGGAAATAGTCCTATTGTTTTTACAGTGGAATCACTATTCATTGGGTCTTTAAATTCATGGATATGGGAAGTAGTATTGTTTTTAGAGTTCACTGGGTCTTTAAATTCATGGATGTGTGAAATTGTCCTATTGTTTTTACAGGGAATCACTATTCATTGGGTCTTTAAATTCATGGATATGGGAAGTAGTCCTATTGTTTTTACAGTGGAATCACTGTTCATTGGGTCTTTAAATTGATGGATATGGGAAGTAGTCCTATTGTTTTTGCAGTGGAATCACTATTCATTGGGTCTTTAAATTCATGGATATGGGAAATAGTCCTATTGTTTTTACAGTGGAATCACTATTCATTGGGTCTTTAAATTCATGGATATGGGAAGTAGTCCTATTGTTTTTACAGTGGAATCACTATTCATTGGGTCTTTAAATTCATGGATATGGGAAGTAGTATTGTTTTTTAGAGTTCACTGGGTAATTAAATTCATGGATGTGTGAAATTATCCTATTGTTTTTACAGGGAATCACTATTCATTGGGTCTTTAAATTCATTGATGTGGAAAATAGTCCTATTGTTTTTACAGTGGAATCACTATTCATTGGGTCTTTAAATTGATGGATATGGGAAGTAGTCCTATTGTTTTTACAGTAGAATCACTATTCATTGGGTCTTTAAATTCATGGATATGGGAAGTAGTATTGTTTTTAGAGTTCACTGGGTCTTTAAATTCATGGATGTGTGAAATTGTCCTATTGTTTTTACAGGGAATCACTATTCATTGGATATTTTAACTCATGGATATGGGAATAGTCCTATTGTTTTTACAGTGGAATCACTGTTCATTGGGTCTTTATATTCATGGATGTGGGAAATAGTCCTATTGTTTTTACAGTAGAATCACTGTTCATTGGGTATTTTAACTCATGGATGTGGGAAATAGTCCTATTGTTTTTACGGTAGAATCACTATTCATTGGGTATTTTAACTCATGGATGTGGGAAATAGTCATATTGTTTTTACAGTGGAATCACTGTTCATTGGGTATTTTAACTCATGGATGTGGGAAATAGTCCTATTGTTTTTACAGTGGAATCATTATTCATTGGGTATTTTAACTCATGGATATGGGAAGTAGTCATATTGTTTTTACAGTGGAATCACTATTCATTGGGTATTTTAACTCATGGATATGGGAAGTAGTCCTATTGTTTTTACAGTGGAATCACTATTCATTGGGTCTTTAAATTCATGGATGTGGAAAATAGTCCAATTGTTTTTACAGTAAAATCAATGTTCATTGGGTCTTTAAATTCATTAATGTGGGAAGTAGTCCTATTGTTTTTACAGTGGAATCACTATTCATTGTGTATTTGAACTCATGGATGTGGGAAATAGTCCTATTGTTTTTACAGTGGAATCACTATTCATTGGGTATTTTAACTCATGGATATGGGAAGTAGTCCTATTGTTTTTACAGTGGAATCACTATTCATTGGGTATTTTAACTCATGGATATGGGAAGTCATCCTATTGTTTTTACAGTGGAATCACTGTTCATTGGGTATTTTAACTCATGGATCTGGAAAGTAGTCCAATTGTTTTTTACAGTGGAATCACTATTCATTGGATCTTTAAATTCATTAATGTGGGAAATAGTCCTATTGTTTTTACAGTGGAATCACTGTTCATTGGGTCTTTAAATTCGTGGATATGAGAAGTAGTTTTATTGTTTTTACAGTAGAATCACTATTCATTGGGTCTTTAAATTGATGGCTTGTAGCAATCATGAAATCCACAAAGATTAATACCCAACGAAAAATAGTGAATTCACAGTAAATTGCATCTGCCAAATGTTTTAGTGTAAAATATGGCATATACTTGTAATTAGAGAGAGTCAGTGTTTTTTCTATTTGCTGCATAATGATTCTGAAGGTCACCAGAGGGAGACCAGTTGACAATTTTCACTTGCCAGTTTTAAATATTTAGTTGCAAGTGCGACATTTTAGTTGCAATTTTATAAAAACTACTTTTCAGAAAAGTCTGAAAAATAAAAGAAAAACTTAAACTTCAGCATTTTGAAGTGTACATACTTGAGAGAGGAGGAATTAAATTTATATCATTTTTGTCTTCTCGTAAGCGTATGGGGTGCATCTGGATTTTTAAAGTGTCCTTCTTTTTGTCAGTGTGTTGATCTATCTGTTATCAAACTCTCCCAAAGTCACCAAGTCATCAAATTATACTTTTAAAATAACTAAGCATGTACATCTAAAATTATATTCACAATTTATATTCTCATGCGGTGACCCAATTATTTTATTTCACACTTCCTGGCATTTTGGGATAGAGTTTATGATTGATTACCAAATTATCTGCTTTGTACCTGTTCATAAATTTAGCTCACTTAGTATTTAAAATTTTTATGGATGTTTGCAAATAAGACTTGAGTCTATCATTTTCTTGATATAAAGGGAAAAACTTATTTGAGAAAAAAAAGAGGGGCAGATATGGCCAAAATTGAAATTTGTACACAATTTGAACAGGTCACATAAGGATGATAATCTGTTCCTAGTGAGCCCCAGAAAACTCGCAGACACTACGGCAATATTTTGCATATTTATGTCTCTCTCCTCCCTCCCAAAGAGGAAGGGAGACATATATTGGTTTTGTGCTGTCTATCATCCATCCATCGTACTTTCTTGTACGCAATATAGCTAAAGTATATTGCTAAACCAGACAATATTTGATATATAGATACCTTTGTGGGTCACTAGACCTAACTTGATATATAGATACCTTTGTGGGTCACTAGACCTAACTTGATATATAGATACCTTTGTGTGGTCCTAGACCTAATTTGATATATAGATACCTTTGTGAGTCACTAGACCTAATTTGATATATAGATACCTATGTGAGTCACTAGACCTAATTCGATACATAGATACCTTTGTGGGTCACTAGACCTAACTTAATATATAGATACCTTTGTGGGTCACTAGACAAAATTTGATATAAAGATACCTTTGTGAGTCACTAGACCTAATTTGATAGATACCTTTGTGGGTCACTAGACCTAACTTTATATATAGATACCTTTGTGTGGTCCTAGAAATAATTTGATATATAGATACCTTTGTGAGTCACTAGACCTAATTTGATATATAGATACCTATGTGAGTCACTAGACCTAATTCGATATATAGATACCTTTGTGGGTCACTAGACCTAACTTGATATATAGATACCTTAGTGGGGTCCTAGACTTAACTTGATATATAGATACCTTTGTGAGTCACTAGAGCTAACTTGATGTATGGATACCTTTGTGAGTCACTAGAGCTAACTTGATGTATGGATACCTTTGTGGGTCACTAGAGCTAACTTGATGTATGGATACCTTTGTGGGTCACTAGAGCTAACTTCATGTATGGATACCTTTGTGGGTCACTAGAGCTAACTTCATGTATGGATACCTTTGTGGGTCACTAGACCTAACTTGATATATAGATACCTTTGTGGGTCACGACCTAACTTGATATATAGATACCTTTGTGAGTCACTAGACAAAATTTGATATAAAGATACCTTTGTGAGTCACTAGACCTAATTTGATAGATACCTTTGTGGGTCACTAGACCTAACTTGATAGATAGATTCCTTTGTGTGGTCCTAGACCTAATTTGATATATAGATACCTTTGTGAGTCACTAGACCTAATTTGATATGTAGATACCTATGTGAGTCACTAGACCTAATTCGATACATAGATACCTTTGTGGGTCACTAGACCTAACTTAATATAAAGATACCTTTGTGGGTCACTAGACAAAATTTGATATATAGATACCTTTGTGAGTCACTAGACCTTATTTGATAGATACCTTTGTGGGTCACTAGACCTAACTTGATATATAGATACCTTTGTGTGGTCCTAGACCTAATTTGATATATAGATACCTTTGTGAGTCACTAGACCTAATTTGATATATAGATACCTATGTGAGTCACTAGACCTAATTCGATATATAGATACCTTTGTGGGTCACTAGACCTAACTTGATATATAGATACCTTTGTGGGTCACTAGACCTAACTAGATATATAGATACCTTTGTGGGTCACTAGACCTAACTTGATATATAGATACCTTTATGGGGTCCTAGACAAAATTTGATATATAGATACCTTTGTGAGTCTCTAGACCTAACTTGATATATAGATACCTTTGTGTGGTCCTAGACCTAATTTGATATATAGATACCTTTGTGAGTCCCTAGACCTAATTTGATATATAGATACCTATGTGAGTCATTAGACCTAATTCGATACATAGATACCTTTGTGGGTCACTAGACCTAACTTGATATATAGATACCTTTGTGAGTCACTAGACCTAACTTGATATATAGATACCTTTGTGGGTCACTAGACCTAACTTGATATATAGATACCTTTGTGGGTCACTAGACCTAACTTGATATATAGATACCTTTATGGGGTCCTAGACAAAATTTGATATATAGATACCTTTGTGAGTCACTAGACCTAATTTGATATATAGATACCTTTGTGAGTCACTAGACCTAATTTGATATATAGATACCTTTGTGGGTCACTAGACCTAACTTGATATATAGATACCTTTGTGGGTCACTAGACCTAACTTGATATATAGATACCTTTGTGGGTCACTAGACCTAACTTGATATATAGATACCTTTATGGGGTCCTAGACAAAATTTGATATATAGATACCTTTGTGAGTCTCTAGAGCTAACTTGATGTATAGATACCTTTGTGGGTCACTAGACCTAATTTGATATATAGATACCTTAGTGGGGTCCTAGACTTAACTTGATATATAGATACCTTTGTGAGTCACTAGAGCTAACTTGATGTATGGATACCTTTGTGAGTCACTAGAGCTAACTTGATGTATGGATACCTTTGTGAGTCACTAGAGCTAACTTGATGTATGGATACCTTTGTGGGTCACTAGAACTAACTTGATGTATGGATACCTTTGTGGGTCACTAGAGCTAACTTGATGTATGGATACCTTTGTGGGTCACTAGAGCTAACTTGATGTATGGATACCTTTGTGGGTCACTAGAGCTAACTTGATGTATGGATACCTTTGTGGGTCACTAGAGCTAACTTGATGTATGGATATCTTTGTGGGTCACTAGAGCTAACTTGATGTATGGATACCTTTGTGGGTCACTAGAGCTAACTTGATGTATGGATACCTTTGTGGGTCACTAGAGCTAACTTGATGTATGGATACCTTTGTGGGTCACTAGAGCTAACTTGATGTATGGATACCTTTGTGGGTCACTGGAGCTAACTTGATGTATGGATACCTTTGTGGGTCACTAGAGCTAACTTGATGTATGGATACCTTTGTGGGTCACTAGAGCTAACTTGATGTATGGATACCTTTGTGGGTCACTAGAGCTAACTTGATATATAGATACCTTTGTGGGTCCCTAGACCTAATTTCATGTATAGATAGATACCTTTGTGAGTCCCTAGACCTAATTTGATATATAGATACCTTTGTGGGTCCCTAGACCTAACTTGATGTATAGATACCTTTGTGGGTCCCTAGACCTAACTTGATGTATAGATACCTTTGTGAGTCACTAGACCTAACTTGATGTATAGATACCTTTGTGAGTCTCTAAACCTAATTTGATATATAGATACCTTTGTGGGTCACTAGACCTAATTAGATTTTTGTGATTGTAACCTTATTTTTCAATTCTGATGTGTTTTTGGACTTTTTGACAAAAAACTTGTAAGCACGTTTAAGCAAATATTATTTGAGGTAGACAAATAAAATTTGGTATGCCAATTTATATTAATAGGTGTATGACCTGATTACATTTTCAGGTCGTTATAGCAGTTTTTTTTTATTGTTTTACAGATTTTTGAAATTTTTTGTAAAAAAAAGCAAAAAAAAAACATGTAAGCAAAAAGACAAATGAAATTTGTTTGGTTTACTTGTATTAATGTGTAGATGAACTAATTAGATTTTCAGTCCATTGTAGCAAATTTTCTTAAAAAAAATTTACACAACCTTGTCAGAACGATTATGCAAAAATCTCTTGAGGTCAACAAATGAAATTTGGTAGGCTTGTTTGTATTATGTAGATGAGCTGATTTGATGGGTCACATGGTCAACATTTTTTTAACCTTTTTCTGTGCCTCAGGCATGTTAGTAATGGACAAATCATGAGCATAAGGCATAAAAAGGACAGAAATCCCACAGAAATCATATATTAATTGGCTGTCTGATGAAAAGGACAGAATCCCACAGAAATCATATTAATTGGCTGTCTGATGAAAAGGACAGAATCCCACAGAAATCATTAATTGGCTGTCTGATGAAAAGGACAGAATCCCACAGAAATTATATTAATTGGCTGTCTGATGAAAAGGACAGAATCCCACAGAAATCATATTAATTGGCTGTCTGATAAAAAGGACAGAATCTCACAGAAATCATATTAATTGGCTGTCTCATGAAAAGGACAGAATCCCACAGAAATCATATATTAATTGGCTGTCTCATGAAAAATTCTTTCAACGTTTGGGGGAAACCACAAGGTGTAGGTTAAATAGACATAATGTGGAAAGAAACACTTATAAAAACTTTCAAATTAATAAAGAAATTCCTTCACATAAGATAAAAAAGAAAAAAGAAATAAATTAACAAATACATTCATTCATGCATAAACAATAAATTGTTCCTTCAAAACTATCCAAACCTAATGTGAAATGTTTATAATAGAGCCAGAGAGGAGGATCTCTGTACTGACCAGATCAGAGGATACTGTAGCTTATAATTCAGCATTTAAATGCATGTATGATTTTTTGAATGCTTTGATGTAGCAAGAATGTTATACTACAGTTACACTATGATCTATTGACCAAATGATGGTTACAAATGAAAAGCAAATATAAGTCAGAGCAGTGAATCGGAGCTTACAGCAAATGCTTACAAGTGATTATATTGAATTATCAAATACCAGTGAGTAATGGTACTGATTTTTTATATGAAATTTGTGCATATGCTTGTTCTCTGCATGTAAATATGTATTAAGTATCATGCAAAAAGATGCAAAGCATTCTAGATATTATGCATATATAATTAAAATCTGTTGATGATCTTCTCAATAAACTCATAATTTGAAGAAGTGCCTTGTTGGTATCAACAAAGTGTATTTCAAGCCAGAGTTGGTAATGTGTTTTATAAGCACAAGTGACTAATCAAATTCTCGGTTGTGACAGCAAAGTCTTTTGAGCAAGTATTGGTAACATATTTTATAAACACAAGTGACTAATAAAATTCTGTTTCATGTCATGTGTAGGATCACAAGAATGTGGCATCAGCAAAACGTTTTTTCAGTATCAATGCATACTGAAATTATAATGACGGTGGCCCTCTTCCCCCCCACCCCCCCCCGCATCTTCTATGGAGGGGTGTATTTAGTATTACCAGATTCCATCTGTCTGTATTTCTGTTCTGTGTCATAAATTTAATTTACATTGACTAGCCTTTGAAGGACTGAATGAATCCAGTATGAAGACTATAATATCAAGAGTATTCAATTAAAACATGATATTTACCATTTTCTGACCGCCCTGCCCCCCCCCCTCCCCCCTATACACACACAAAATTGATTGGTAGACCCTTTTTTTGTTTTTTAATATACATACTTATTACTAATGGGGTCACATGCCATCTGGACATTTCTGTTTTAAAAATATGTAATAAATAGCTTGCTGACTTTATGGATTATCATCAGTTTGAACATAAGTTCAAAGGAACACATACAGAATCCCAAGTTGTGTCTTTAGCCATATCTTAAAAATTTCCTGTTGAACAACATTTTTTAACAGTCGACAAGTTTGAATATGGTAGCATTTCTAACAGGTGACAAATTTTAAATTTTCATTATTTGTTTCAGCAGCCCTACAGAACCCTAGAGCTTACTCCTGTGACCCCAAGTCCTATCAAGAGACAACGCAAGCTTCGGCATTTTGCTGATAAAAAAACTCAGATAAGCCGGGCCCAGATGAGAAAGAACATAGAAGACACATCGGACATTGTTGTGAGAGAGGTAAATTATATCAGAATTTTTATATCTGTTAATAGTTTGTTTTGTTTTTTTTACAGGGAGAGTTAGTGTAAACTTATACCTTCAGCAATATGAAGATTAGAAAGCCTACGGTAAAAGTAAGAATATGGGCATTTTGTATTTATAAAGTGTAACAGTAAAAATATAGGCATTTTATATTTATAAAGTGTAATAATAAGAATATAGGCATTTCATATTTGTAAAGTGTAAAAATAAGAATATGGGCATTTTATGTTTGTAAAGTGTAAAAGTAAGAATATGGGCATTTTATATTTATAAAGTGTAAAAATAAGAATATGGGCATTTTATATTTGTAAAGTGTGAAAGTAAGAATATGGGCATTTTATATTTGTAAAGTAAGAATATGGATATTTTATATTTGTAAAGTGTAAAAGTAAGAATATGGGTATTTTATATTTGTAAAGTAAGAATATGGACATTTTATATTTGTAAAGTGTAAAAGTAAGAATATGGACATTTTATATTTGTAAAGTGTAAAAGTAAGAAAATAGGCATTTTATATTTGTAAAGTAAGAATATGGACATTTTATATTTGTAAAGTGTAAAAGTAAGAATATCTGCATTTTATACTTATAAAGTGTAAAAGTAAGAATATGGACATTTTATATTTATAAAGTGTAAAAGTAAGAATATGGACATTTTATATTTGTAAAGTGTAAAAGTTAGAATATGGGCATTTTATATTTATAACGTAAGAATATGGGCATTTTATATTTATAACGTGTAAAAGTAAGAATATGGGCATTTTATAATTATAACGTAAGAATATAGCCATTTTATATTTGTAAAGTAACAATATGGACATTTTATATTTATAAAGTGTAAAAGTAAGAATATAGGCATTTTATATTTATAACATAAGAATATAGGCATTTTATATTTATAAAGTGTAAAAGTAAGAATATAGACATTATATATTTGTAAAGTGTAAAAGTAAGAAAATGGGCATTTTATATTTGTAAAGTAAGAATATAGGCATTTTATATTTGTAAAATAAGAATATGGACATTTTATATTTGTAAAGTGTAAAAGTAAGAATATGGGCATTTTATATTTGTAAACTAAGAATATGGGCATTTTATATAATTGTAAAGAATATGGACATTTTATATTTGTAAAGTAAGAATATGGACATTTTATATTTGTAAAGTGTAAAATTAAGAATATGGACATTTTATATTTATAAAGTGTAAAAGTAAGAAGATGTGCATTTTATATTTGTAAAGTGTAGAAGTAGGAATATGGGCATTTTATATTTGTAAAGTATGAATATGGGCATTTTATATTTGTAAAGTGTAAAAGTAAGAATATGGGCATTTTATATTTGTAAAGTAAGAATATGGGCATTTTATATTTATAAAGTGTAAAAGTAAGAATATGGGCATTTTATATTTGTAAAGTGTAAAAGTAGATTACAATTTAGAAAAGAAATAAAAATGCCTAAAATTAAGTCAGCTTTATCAAAGTTCTTTGCATGATCATATTTGTTTTGGCTCCATTCAGTTAAATTCTGAACATTGCTGATTTTTTGTTAAATATAATATTATAGAAGCAGCCTGATGTTTATTTTGAAGTTTGTAAAGTTCTGTGTATTTCTTTGCAGGTTTTGCCTTACCATAAGCTATCAGACTTTAAGACACTTATATCTCAACCAGGACTGAAAGGTAAGTTTTGATTTTTGACAGGTACTGGTGTTTTTGTGCAGTATCAAGTGGAGGCATTAATGTCATTATAACTATTATACAGGTGCAGTGAATTGATGTGTCCATTATAACTCATAGAAGTGCAGTGAATTGATGTGTCCATTATAACTATCATACAAGTGCAGTGAATTGATGTGTCTATTATAACTCATACAGGTGCAGTGAATTGATATGTCTATTATAACTCATACAGGTGCAGTGAATTGATATGTCCATTATAACTCATACAAGTGCAGTGAATTGATGTCTATTATAACTATCATACAGGTGCAGTGAATTGATGTGTCCATTATAACTCATACAGGTGCAGTGAATTAATGTGTCTATTATAACTCATACAAGTGCAGTGAATTGATGTCCATTATAACTATCATGCAGGTGCAGTGAATTGATGTGTCTATTATACCTATCATACAGGTGCAGTGAATTGATGTGTCCATTATAATTCATACAGGTGCAGTGAATTAATGTGTCTATTATAACTATCATACAGGTGCAGAGAATTAATGTGTCTGTTATAACTATCATACATGTGCAGTGAATTGATGTCCATTATAACTCATACAGGTGCAGTGAATTAATGTGTCTATTATAACTCATACAGGTGCAGGGAATTGTTGTCCATTATAACTATCATGCAGGTGCAGTGAATTGATGTGTCTATTATACCTATCATACAGGTGCAGTGAATTGATGTGTCCATTATAATTTATACAGGTGCAGTGAATTAATGTGTCTGTTATAACTATCATACAGATGCATTGAATTGATGTGTCCATTATAACTCATACAGGTGCAGTGAATTGATATGTCCATTATAACTCATACAGGTGCAGTGAATTAATGTGTCTATTATAACTCATACAGGTGCAGTGAATTGATGTCCATTATAACTATCATGCAGGTGCAGTGAATTGATGTGTCTATTATACCTATCATACAGGTGCAGTGAATTGATGTGTCCATTATAATTTATACAGGTGCAGTGAATTAATGTGTCTGTTATAACTATCATACAGGTGCAGTGAATTGATATGTCCATTATAACTCATACAGGTGCAGGGAATTGTTGTCCATTATAACTATCATGCAGGTGTAGTGAATTGATGTGTCTATTATACCTATCATACAGGTGCAGTGAATTGATGTGTCCATTATAATTTATACAGGTGCAGTGAATTAATGTGTCTGTTATAACTATCATACAGGTGCAGTGAATTGATGTGTCTATTATAACTCATACAGGTGCAGTGAATTGATGTCCATTATAACTATCATGCAGGTGCAGTGAATTGATGTGTCCATTATAACTCGTGCAGGTGCAGGGAATTGTTGTCCATTATAACTATCATACAGGTGCAGTGAATTGATGTGTCCATTATAATTTATACAGGTGCAGTGAATTGATGTGTCTATTATAACTCATACAGGTGCAGTGAATTGATGTGTCTATTATAACTCATAGAAGTACAGTGAATTGATGTGTCCATTATACCTATCATACAGGTGCAGTGAATTGATGTGTCCATTATAACTCATACAGGTGCAGTGAATTGATGTGTCTATTATAACTCATACAGGTACAGTGAATTGATGTGTCCATTATACCTATCATACAGGTGCAGTGAATTGATGTTTCCATTATAACTCATACAGGTGCAGTGAATTGATGTGTCTATTATACCTATCATACAGGTGCAGTGAATTGATGTGTCCATTATAGCTATCATACAAGTGCAGTGAATTGATGTGTCTATTATAACTCATACAGGTGCAGTGAATTGATGTGTCTATTATAACTCATAGAAGTACAGTGAATTGATGTGTCCACTATACCTATCATACAGGTGCAGTGAATTGATGTGTCCATTATACCTATCATACAGGTGCAGTGAATTGATGTGTCTATTATAACTCATACAGGTGCAGTGAATTGATATGTCTATTATAACTCATACAGGTGCAGTGAATTGATATGTCCATTATAACTCATACAAGTGCAGTGAATTGATGTCTATTATAACTATCATACAGGTGCAGTGAATTGATGTGTCCATTATAACTCATACAGGTGCAGTGAATTAATGTGTCTATTATAACTCATACAAGTGCAGTGAATTGATGTCCATTATAACTATCATGCAGGTGCAGTGAATTGATGTGTCTATTATACCTATCATACAGGTGCAGTGAATTGATGTGTCCATTATAATTCATACAGGTGCAGTGAATTAATGTGTCTATTATAACTATCATACAGGTGCAGAGAATTAATGTGTCTGTTATAACTATCATACATGTGCAGTGAATTGATGTCCATTATAACTCATACAGGTGCAGTGAATTAATGTGTCTATTATAACTCATACAGGTGCAGGGAATTGTTGTCCATTATAACTATCATGCAGGTGCAGTGAATTGATGTGTCTATTATACCTATCATACAGGTGCAGTGAATTGATGTGTCCATTATAATTTATACAGGTGCAGTGAATTAATGTGTCTGTTATAACTATCATACAGATGCATTGAATTGATGTGTCCATTATAACTCATACAGGTGCAGTGAATTGATATGTCCATTATAACTCATACAGGTGCAGTGAATTAATGTGTCTATTATAACTCATACAGGTGCAGTGAATTGATGTCCATTATAACTATCATGCAGGTGCAGTGAATTGATGTGTCTATTATACCTATCATACAGGTGCAGTGAATTGATGTGTCCATTATAATTTATACAGGTGCAGTGAATTAATGTGTCTGTTATAACTATCATACAGGTGCAGTGAATTGATATGTCCATTATAACTCATACAGGTGCAGGGAATTGTTGTCCATTATAACTATCATGCAGGTGTAGTGAATTGATGTGTCTATTATACCTATCATACAGGTGCAGTGAATTGATGTGTCCATTATAATTTATACAGGTGCAGTGAATTAATGTGTCTGTTATAACTATCATACAGGTGCAGTGAATTGATGTGTCTATTATAACTCATACAGGTGCAGTGAATTGATGTCCATTATAACTATCATGCAGGTGCAGTGAATTGATGTGTCCATTATAACTCGTGCAGGTGCAGGGAATTGTTGTCCATTATAACTATCATACAGGTGCAGTGAATTGATGTGTCCATTATAATTTATACAGGTGCAGTGAATTGATGTGTCTATTATAACTCATACAGGTGCAGTGAATTGATGTGTCTATTATAACTCATAGAAGTACAGTGAATTGATGTGTCCATTATACCTATCATACAGGTGCAGTGAATTGATGTGTCCATTATAACTCATACAGGTGCAGTGAATTGATGTGTCTATTATAACTCATACAGGTACAGTGAATTGATGTGTCCATTATACCTATCATACAGGTGCAGTGAATTGATGTTTCCATTATAACTCATACAGGTGCAGTGAATTGATGTGTCTATTATACCTATCATACAGGTGCAGTGAATTGATGTGTCCATTATAGCTATCATACAAGTGCAGTGAATTGATGTGTCTATTATAACTCATACAGGTGCAGTGAATTGATGTGTCTATTATAACTCATAGAAGTACAGTGAATTGATGTGTCCACTATACCTATCATACAGGTGCAGTGAATTGATGTGTCCATTATAACTCATACAGGTGCAGTGAATTGATGTGTCCATTATAACTCATACAGGTACAGTGAATTGATGTGTCCATTATACCTATCATACAGGTGCAGTGAATTGATGTTTCCATTATAACTCATACAGGTGCAGTGAATTGATGTGTCTATTATAACTCATAGAAGTGCAGTGAATTGATGTGTCCATTATAGCTATCATACAAGTGCAGTGAATTGATGTGTCCATTATAACTCATACAGGTGCAGTGAATTGTTGTCCATTATAACTATCATACAAGCGCAATGAATTGATGTGTCTATTATAACTCATACAGGTGCAGTGAATTGATGTGTCTATTATAACTCATACAGGTGCAGTGAATTGATGTGTCTATTATAACTCATACAGGTGCAGTGAATTGATGTGTCTATTATAACTCCTAGAAGTGCAGTGAATTGTTGTCCATTATAACTCATACAAGTGCAGTGAATTGATGTGTCTATTATAACTCATACAGGTGCAGTGAATTGATGTGTCTATTATAACTCATAGAAGTACAGTGAATTGATGTGTCCATTATACCTATCATACAGGTGCAGTGAATTGATGTGTCCATTATAACTCATACAGGTGCAGTGAATTGATGTGTCTATTTTAACTTGTACAGGTGCAGTGAATTGATGTGTCCATTATAATTCATACAGGTGCAGTGAATTGATGTGTCCATTATAACTCATACAGGTGCAGGGAATTGATGTGTCTATTATAACTCATACAGGTGCAGTGAATTGATGTCCATTATAGCTATCATACAAGTGCAGTGAATTGATGTGTCCATCATAACTCATACAGGTGCAGTGAATTGTCCATTATAACTACCATACAGGTGCAGTGAATTGATGTGTCCATCATTACTCATACAGGTGCAGTGAATTGATGTCCATTATAACTATCATACAAGTGCAGTGAATTGATGTGTCCATTATAACTCATACAGGTGCAGTGAATTGATGTCCATTATAGCTATCATACAAGTGCAGTGGATTCATGTGTCCATTATAACTCATACAGGTGTAGTGAATTGATGTCCATTATAACTATCATACAGGTGCAGTGAATTGATGTTTCCATTATAACTCATACAGGTGTAGTGAATTGATGTGTCTATTATAACTCATACAGGTGTAGTGAATTGATGTGTCTATTATAACTCATACAGGTGTAGTGAATTGATGTGTCCATTATAACTATCATACAGGTGTAGTGAATTGATGTGTCCATTATAACTCATACAGGTGCAATGAATTGATGTCCATTATAACTCATACAGGTGTAGTGAATTGATGTGTCCATTATAACTCATACAGGTGCAATGAATTGATGTCCATTATAACTATCATACAAGTGGAGTGTATTGATGTTGCAGTTGACAGTTTTTGGTGTCCCCTTACTGGTATTTCATTGTACGCAGAAATAGCCTTGTCGGAAATAACATGGTGCATGCTTTTAAGTTCGAAAAAATTAATGCTGATTGTGGGCAAATTATAAATTTAAATATGGACACAATTATTTAACTCTGTAATGGACTATAGAAAGATAGCCTTTTTCTTCAATGTATATTTTTGACACCTTAAATTGTCTTGGTCTAGGCTTATGCTACAGTATGTGGCCATAATTAAGTTATACATATGTATCAGTCAAAGCATTTCCAAGAACCTATTGTTAGTTCACATCAGCTCAAATGATCAAATATTTACTGAAGCTTGAATTGTACCTTATTGTTTAGAATGGAGACCTATGTCATATTACCAAAGCTTGAATTATACCTTATTGTTTAGAATGGAGACCTATGTCATATTGATGTAGCTTGAATTATACCTTATTGTTTAGAATGGAGACCTATGTCATATTGATGTAGCTTGAATTATACCTTATTGTTTAGAATGGAGACCTATGTCATATTGATGTAGCTTGAATTATACCTTATTGTTTAGAATGGAGACCTATGTCAAATTGACGTTGCTTGAATTACACCTTATTGTTTAGAATAGAGACCTATGTCAAATTACTGAAGTTTGAATTATATCTTATTGTTTAGAATAGAGACCTATGTCAAATTACTAAAGCTTGAATTATACCTTATTGTTTGGAATGGAGACCTATGTCATATTACCAAAGTTTGAATTATACCTTATTGTTTGGAATGGAGACCTATGTCATATTACCAAAGTTTGAATTATACCTTATTGTTTGGAATGGAGACCTATGTCATATTACCAAAGTTTGAATTATACCTTATTGTTTAGAATAGAGACCTATGTCAAATTACCAAAGTTTGAATTACACCTTATTGTTTAGAATAGAGACCTATGTCAAATTACTGAAGTTTGAATTATATCTTATTGTTTAGAATAGAGACCTATGTCAAATTACTAAAGCTTGAATTATACCTTGTTGTTTGGAATAGAGACCTATGTCATATTACCAAAGTTTGAATTATACTTTATTGTTTAGAATAGAGACCTATGTCAAATTACCAAAGTTTGAATTATACCTTATTGTTTAGAATGGAGACCTATGTCATATTACCAAAGTTTGAATTATATCTTATTGTTTAGAATAGAGACCTATGCCAAATTAGCAAAGTTTGAATTACGTTATTGTTTAGAATAGAGACCTATGTCATATTACCAAAGCTTGAATTATACGTTACTGTTTAGAATGGAGACCTATGTCAAATTGACAGCAATTATTAATTATTCATACTGTTAATTTTTTTCTTGTTCTTTTGAACATTTATTAGATTTAACAAGGATTTTATGCCAGACTTCATTTGTTTGAACAATCAGTATAAAGTGTCGCAAGTAATTTATTTGTTGTTGCTTTCTAACATAAAAAAAAATTACAATAGACCCTTTTTAAAATTGTATGTAAGAGTTGTCTCCTGTACTAGGAGTGTTTTCAGAAAGAGGTTAAGGTGTAAAGCCATAGCCTGATAGCAGTATGACACAAAAATGTGGTGAAACATTACAGATTGCTCTTATATATATCAATATATAAATGTTGAAATGATAATCCATTTAGTTCATTGGGTAAAATTTTATTTTTATTTTTAATTTTTGTATAAATGTGTTTGTTGAAAAACTCATTCTCTACATACCAGGTGCTTTGTCCCCCCAACCTCAGCAAGTCATTGTATCATATATATTTCTTTTTTCAGACCTAGATTTCATTTAAATTAATGATATGCATTTAGTATATACACCACTTTTTTTTACTTTATTTATTAATATGTGCATGATTACTTTGTATGACAGTTAGTTAAGAGGGAGGGTATGTCCACATTCAGGTCCATACAGATATTGCCAGACACAAAAACGCTGATCACTCTGTATTCCTCATGTTTTCTTGGGCAATCACTTTTCCTTGTAAACAATTTTATTTCATTATCCCTTCTTTATTCCACACAAGTTTATGTATTCTTTCTTAAAGAATTTATATAAAAGCTCAATATCTCAAAGCAAACACCATTGATTTATCTTTAGCCATATTCCCATATCTTCACTTCTAATAAGTCAAATAGCTGATTAAAGTTACATTGAGCAAGTAATTTATGATTATCTAATGTAATTATCAATCTTGAAAGGTCATTATCAGTATTTTAATTTTCTAAAATGTATCTGGCTTGCATTATTATTTTGATGTTGTTGGCTTTGGGAATGAGGTCAAAAGCATAATATCTAACTGTTAGAATGTGGTTATCTTCATTGTCTTTTTTTTTTTTATTCTTATTTTTAATTTGATTTTAAAAACTTTCTCTCAAACTAGGACAATAATGTCCAATAAGATAGCTAGGTAGACTGTTTAGCTATAAATAGCCCACCATTGTCTTTAGTACACATAAATGAGGCATACACCCTAAGCCTTGATTTTGACCAGTGAAATAATGCGATAACACGTGTTACTTTTGGATTGGCAATTGTCAAACTTGTCTATTCGGCCTCATTTTTATCAGCTGTCCAACAAATGTTTTTGTTCACAGTTGAAAAACTTAAAAATTACAAGAGATAAATACAGCCACATTGTATACAGTGTATTATAGTTTCATCTAAATATATTGAATGAGGGCAGTTTAAAAAACTGTAAATTGTAGCAGTCTTTGGGATTTTTAAATGTGGGGAGAAAAAAATTAACTAATAAATTTATGCCTTTTTTCCCCAGTTCTTACCCATCAGAGGTTACTTTCCTCGTGGAAGAGGAATGCTGTCTCGACTGGCCCTTTGGCACCATCAGAGATGTCCCCAGAATACATAATTCCATGGCAAGAGCCCCCAGAACAACTCCTAGAACAACCAGATATCCCCGAGGGTAATAAAAAATACTTTATTTATAGAGATTGATTTGTTTAGGTGGCGCTCTACAGATATTACGTGCTTCTGAGAGAGTGACAGGTGTAAGATGAAGTTGTTGACATTTGCAACATGCGCAATGGAGAGAATGTTGGCATACCTCTATACTACTTTCATGTACTGTGACTGAAATTTCTTTATGTATTTTACTTGTGGAAATTGTACACGATATAAGCACACAGCTAACTGTGACCCAGGACTTGTGTTGTATACCAATGTGCGTGTTCATCATGACTGAGTGAGGGATTGATCGCGATGCATGATTCCCGGGCTTCACGAGTATTAACATCGATTCCCTGCCAAACTAACAAAATCCTCTGGCATTCCTACTCTGGTTCTTTAAACGGACAACATCTCGAGCAGTAATATTCGTGAATAAGAAAAGCACTTTTCTTTCACGCAAGTGAAAGACAAGGGATTGAATATAATTCGAAACAATTATACCCTTCGAGTCTGGTAAGGTATCATTTGTATTTTTTGTGATAAAATTATAAATGTTGGCGTGTGGGTTGTGTATTGTCTATTGTATTTGTGTCGGTTATATTCTGTATTGTATTTGTCTTGTATATTAAGTATATGCTTTGTATTGTTTTAGGTTTATCTTGTACCATTCCATCTGGTAATAAATCCCACAATTAACAACCGAGTGTTATCATTTCAACCCGATATAAGACATAGCTTACATAACCAAAATGGCTGCTCCCATGTGCTAGAAAAATCAGTCTGAATTAGTCCAAAGTACGCTAATTTTAACAGTTATTAAAATAGGGAAAATTAATTTTGCCAGAGAAGGCAATACCAGCTTCTGAAAGTGCAATGAATGAAGTACAAAATATATAAAAAGTAAAAAAAAGTTATCCGCTCTTTTTTTTACAATTTTACCTGGGAAGTCCAGGAGGTGAAAATTGACCAAGCAAAGCTAGCAGTTTTTGGGTTGTGCACATCTGAAGTAAGGCCAAGTTGTATACTCTATAACCCAAATTACACCCATCAATCATACAACAAAATAAAGGAAATTTTTAAGTTCTTTTAACAATACCTGAGATATGCAAGGTCTTTTTTAAATAACCAGGATAACCAGTGAGGAAAATCTGGGAAATTCTTTTTCTTTAAAAATCTAACCCTATGCAAAATATGAAATTGTAGAGCGCCACCTTAGTCAAGGACTATTCTCCCTTGAGGTCCTCTTAAGGAGAGAGTATAAAGATGTACATCATACAAAAGTTAATAGTAATTACTATTTAGTTTAACATGTCTTTAGTATTATAAATAATACATCAAATAGCAGTAATACACAAACTCACACTATTCCAGAATAAAAATACCAACGTCCAAGCTCATAATTCCATCCTTCCATTAGATGGAATGTTCCACAACATCTAGAACAGAAAGGACATATATCCAGTCAAACTCTCATGTCATTGGCCTATGCAGGATACCCTTCCTTTTTTTTCTTGGACAACTGTATGTGTCAGATGTGTGCAAATTTGCTCATGGAAATTTTTGCCTTTTTTTCATGTTCCAAAGAAGTATTTTGACAATTTAATTTGATTGAGTGATAATATCCTCGGTCCTTGCAAAATTGAGTTTTATTCTAAGTTCTCATGTTAGATTTGAGGTCTTTATTGCACTGTGTTAATCTAGCAGTGCTCAGATTAAATTATACTCTTCCCCTTATCTGGTGATAGGGTAAGTATTTGCTACCCTTTTTTAGTTCCAGAGTTTTATTTCCTTTTTTCAGCAAATTGTTATGTAGAATATTTGTTTTAATATTTTTCATTTCAGTGTGAAATGTTGCAGAGTGTGGGAAAGTGGGGGCGTAAAAGCCCAGTGGGACACCCACCTGCTTGACATGCAGACCTGTTTATGCACATAATTTTGGTGCAATTTATTTGCCTTTTGGTCTCAAAATACTCACTATGCAAGGAGATGCAATTTTACACATTCCTGTCCAAAAACTTTTTAAAAATCCTGACTATCCATTCCTATTTTGGATTTTGTTCTTTAAAACATATTTGATATCAGAATCTTACCGGAAATATATCTGATTTCCACCTGCACATACTCTGTAAAAGCAGCACGGGTAAGTCTGAGTTGAGATTGACAGAGAAACTGCAAAAACAAAAGCTTTTCAAGCCTGAAGATGACCATGAGAAAATATCAATTTTAAAGCAGAAATGTAAAACATTGTATCAAGAAACATGGAAATATCTTGGACTGTCAAGAAATGGGAGACATTGTTGTACATTGTTCATTGTGGAAATCTGAGTTTTCTTGTGCTCATAGCAGACGGTTTTACTGTACCTGATGTGAAGTATAAGGCACACAAAGACTTTGTTCATTGAGATACTTTTTAGTTTTAGATAGCCCTTTTTAGTTTTAGTTTTAGATAGCCCTTTCTAGTTTTAGTTTTAGATAGCCCTTTCTAGTTTTAGTTTTAGATAGCCCTTTCTAGTTTTAGATAGCCCTTTTTAGTTTTAGTTTTAGATAGCCCTTTTTAGTTTTAGTTTTAGATAGCCCTTTTTAGTTTTAGTTTTAGATAACCCTTTTTAGTTTTAGTTTTAGATAGCCCTTTCTAGTTTTAGTTTTAGATAGCCCTTTCTAGTTTTAGTTTTTGATAGCCCTTTCTAGTTTTAGTTTTAGATAGCCCTTTCTAGTTTTAGTTTTAGATAGCTCTTTTTAGTTTTAGTTTTTTCAGTCCTTTACAGTATTACAGATTATAGACTTGAGTGTACAAGACATAAAACATTTGTTAGTTATCAGAACAGTACTATTTGCTGTCACAAGCAGTATATACTTTTGAGTCTTGAAGATTACAGATTTCTACTCAAATCACAAAGGACTTGATCTTGTGTTAATACAATTAGATGTAACAGGAAAAGCAGTACTCTTCATTCATGAAATTTAGCTCGGTTCACCTTATTTTTGTGTTCATGTGCACCTACATGATTTTTCTTGCTATAAAATTGTTAAAATTGATTGATTTTCTTGAAAAATTAAAAGCAAGGGAAGTACTACACATTAGGATGGAGAACAACACTTCACCTGAATACACGCATTTTAAAATGGGGGGGGGGGGGGTAAACAGGTCTGGGCATGTACTCAATATGCATGCATGGAGGGTTGTCCATTTTGCTGTCTTTGGTCCAATGAGGTTTAGGACCTCGATGAGAGTTGGTGTACTTATAAGGGGAGGAAGAAAGGCCCTTCTTCCTTCTCATATCCATGATCCAATGAGGTTATGGGATCCTTCTCTGAGTCCTGCGGGATTTGGAGTAAGACCCCTTGATCACAGGATAGGATTTGATCCATGGTCCCTCCCAAGAGAGAAAATACTCGGGTTAAGAGTGAGTCATGCCCCCTGGTTAGGGAGGAGCAGTACTCTCTCAAGGCCCTTGACCCGGTGAAGGCGATGAGCAGATCATGCCTTAATGAAAAGGGAGAGCAGCAATCACGATCATTAAGTTCTGAGGAGGGTTTCTCCATCAGATCAGAGTCACCTGACCGGTCTTTGGCCGGTCAACGAGCAAGAAGTCTCATCATCTATATGGGGACAGGGATTGGGTCAATACCCCCCTTGTCTTGATTCTACCTATAAATTATGTTGGGAATAGGGAGTCAGCATAAACTCATACGACTAGGGAAGGGGATTGGACAGGGCCCCTTTATCTATGTTCCACTTCATAGCGCCATTAATGCCCATGTTTTGACCTCAAAGCAGTTCAGATATTGCAGGTCATGGACCTACATCGTCTCCTCATGTGAGGCTGGAGTAGGTCCAGTCCAAGTCTTCCCCCCACCCCACCCACACCACCAGATGATCTAGGAGGGACAAGAAGTGTTCCTGTCCCCCTAAAAAGTCTGCTAATAGGGGCAGTCCCATCACTCCCTGTGATGAGTTGTGGGACATGGATACCCTACCCCCATATCTGCACCTCAACAAAGAGATATTGGGTTGAAAAGTTCTGCCTCCCCTCAGGGGAGAGAGCAGGATGATGATGTCCTGTCAGTTTTGGTGGACTCGAATGAGTTCACCAAGGAACCAGCTGGAGGTGCTGGAGCTTAAGGCTCGTACGCTTATCGGCCTTGCATGCCGATTTTTTTTTTTTTGTTTGCAGTCTTCTGAAGGAGAAATCTTTGTCTCTAGATGCACTGCATCACTTACTGGAGGCATGCCTTGTCCATGTGTCCATGGCGGTATTGGCAGAGCTACTCCACTTCCACATCAACATTGCTCTGGACACATCGAAGATCTTACTGGACCACAGTAAGAACCTTCTTAGTGCTGTTCCTTTGGGGGCAGAAATGCACTTTGGAGGTCTCATTCCCTCGGTGGCATCACAGGATCTGAGGGACCAACAACACCAGTCCCTTGCTGCTTCTCCTGGACCATTGAATTCAACCAGGAAGTGTTCTTATCCTGTCCGCCCCTTGGGATCTTCTTCCATGTTTTTTAAGAGGATGCAGCCTCAATATACCGTCAACATGTGACGTGAAAGTGCGACCGGAATACCAGTTTTGAGGTATTGAGTGTTGCGCAGGAGTTATTGTTCCTGGACCCCATTACTAGTCTGCAGTGTTGAAAGGGTTAAATACTGTCATATTTTCTGCAGATTTTTACATGCAATGGAAGTTTATTCCACAGAACTCTACCAGAGTATTGGAATCTTTTCTTAAATTGCTCTGTTCTTGATTTTGCTGGGTAGAGGTTTTCATATGATATTGATCTAAAATGGTAAAGTGTTGAATAAGGCCTAAATAGATCCTGTAGGTACCCTGGTGCAGCTCCATGAAGACATTTATGTACAAGAACCCTGTAGGTACTCTGGTGCAGCTCCATAATGACATTTATGTACAAGAACCATGGAGGTACTCTGGTGCAGCCCCATGAAGACATTTATGTACAAGAACTGACTTGTGAAAATCAATCATTATATATAGAGATGCTGCCAGGGCACGTGAATCGCGCAAAATGTGTACAAATTCACGCACTTGGAAAGCACTGATGCATGAGAACTCCTGCAAATTAGTTTAAAGTTGCACATATAAAAATGTACTCTGCGCAGTAAGCAATTTTTATTTAACTGTTAACCCTTAAAGTGCTTCTTGCTGCATAAGTCGCGCCACCAGTAGGGGTCTCGTAGCACTTGTCTCATTATCTGTCTTTTTTCCGGTAGGCAACTGTTTACACATCTGACTACTTCAGCTTGAAAAGAACGGTTGTTAAACTAAATTTGATTGGCACATTTGGGCCCTGGAACAAGCATTGTCGAGGTTGAACATTGCATTCATGAAGGAAGTTTTACAAATGCGTGTTTCAAGTGAGGGCTCCTAGAAAATCCAAAATGGCTGACTCACAACATGGTTCATCTTCAGATGACGATTTTGTTCGGCAAATACTGGCCGATGATAGCGATGACATCAATGATTTTTTAAGTTTTGACGTATATGAGATTATTGGAGCCCGGAAAGTGTTACTGGAAATATGAGTGAGTAATTTTGAACCCGAAAAAAATGATGTTGAATATGAGTCCGATGTACATGCTGGATGGACAAAAACATACGGCATGCCGGTCAACCCCCTATTAAGTGTTATTTTGAAATTAAATGTCAATAAGGCAGAAATCTAAGCCTAATTAAAATTCAGGCAATTTAAAAGTAGACAGCAATTTTCATTTCTTTTCTCAATCAATTCTGCCTTGAGGGATCTTGTGCTACAAAACTATATACCACTCTAAGGGTTAAGATAAATTGCATTAATAAGAATCTAAAGAAATTAAAAAGTAAGGATATTTATTTTGATCAAAATACTTCTGTCTGAACAACTGGCATCGATGGACTTAAAACCCTAATACAACATTGTGGAACAGATAAGAAATCTGGCATTGTAGTCAGCAAAGCACTGATTCAAAAAAGTGAAACTTTGGCAGAGCTCTTGTTAGTAAACAAATTAAAATATTATTTTGGAGCAGAGATATCCAAGAGACAATACCGATGAGCTGTTGAAAATTGTACATGACAACCATAAAGTACAGTTTTCCAACTTGTTCAAGCAGGCTTAGCTAGATATGCATATGCGAAAGGGGGTTCTCAGCACAGAACAATATTCATACACAGATTACACAGATAAGGAACAAATTAAGCTCAGAAATGATCAACAGATTAATGCTTATACAACTAAAGGAGACATCTTTTGAGGATTTTGATTTAAATAGAGCAGGAAGAAAGAAAGAGACGGATATTTATGTGTTAGGTAAATATTGAACTATGACCGTTTCCTCCTCCCCCTCATATTTTTTCTACTCCCCCCTTATTTTGGTCACAAGGGGGGAGCTCCACCCTTCAGATAAAATCCTGGCAGCATCTCTATATATATTGTAAGCCATTTTAGTTCTGTAAACAATGCTTTTGATGAATAATCCATAGATGCATCTAAAAAATGCTAATATTAAGTATAATTAATAAAGCCTGCATGTTCTCTCATTGTATTATTTCTATGCTTTTGATTTAAATCGTTCAGCCTTCCATGACCTCTAATAATAATAATAATTAATAATGAAAATAAAAAAAATTTTAAGCAGGAAGCCTTTTGTTTGCACTTGCAGAAAAGTTAATTGATGCTTTGAAAACATCATGTTTAAACTTAATTTCCTGTCATTTTCTTTGCATAATTAACTTAGAATGCAGAGAAAGAATTAGTTTGAATTGGATTCATTTTCAACTTCTGATCATATTTTTCTTAAATATTAGGGCTATTCCATTAAAGCTTGGAGGGGTGGATGCCCAGTTTTGTAGCCCACTATTAATAAATACAAAATTACCCTTCCTGGCAAATTCAAATGGAAGTAAAAAAAAATATGCAAAACGTTCAGTCCTACCCACTTAAATCAACATCACTTATGTCCACAAACCACCTATGTCAAAAAAAAAGCAAAGTCCCAGTCCCCTGGTTTATTGTTAATACCAAATTTGTCATGCTTATGTCGACATCAAGATAAAAAATACATGTAGATGTCGACAGAAGCCCCAGGTCCCAGGTTGAACAAATCCTTTGATTTTTTATCATTTATGTCGACAAGCTGCCAGTTCCGACCCATACTTTGTTCTATAATTATTTGATGTTACTGTCAGACTTTAATGTTGCCATCGGATTAACAAGCATGTGTTTGTTTGGTCCTCCAAAGTTGTCCTTTCGTGGAAACTTCAATAACACATGCACCCTTCATCAAAGCAAGCCATCTACAATCTTCAATAAAAACAAAGCACCCTTCATCAAAGGAAGTCATCATCAAAATTTGAATAAAAGCAATGGAATCTGATCGATTGTTGCATTTTGCAAAGTGATTGGTGATTGAAACATTTGTTGTGCCATGAAAGTTTCCTTTACTGCAGGAAGAAAAGTAACTTTATTTATGCTTATGATGGTTGCCAACAGCAGCAAAAAACGCAAATTCTACCTTAATTAAGCCTTTTTTTTTTTTTTTTTAAATGTAATTGAATGTTATGTGATCAGAGAGAATTCATAACTTGTTGACAGGTTTTCATTTCCCTATGAAGAGCCTCATCCCCTTGGTAGCCTCAGTAAGATGATTACATTTGTTGCTCAGGCAGACCATAATGTCGGTCAATTTAAGTACATGTAGCATGTAAATAACAACTATACAGCCACCTGCTACTGGCAACAATGAATATCGTAGTGAATTGTTTAGTCACACATGTTGGTTGACAATGGGATATAGATCAAATGAAGGCTACCATTTTTTTAAAACATGTGTTTTCTAATAGAATGTGACTGATACATGAATTTTCTAACATGTGACCTATACTCAAATTCATGAATTTTTCATACACATGTACTTGAATACTCAAATTCATGGATTTTTCATACATATGTACTTGAATACTCAAATTCACGGATTTTTCATACAAATGTACTTGAATACCCAAATTCATGGATTTTTCATACACATGTACTCAACGCATTATGGATTTTATTACACAAAGCTAACAAAAATGTAAGTTGTCAATATACATGTGTATTTCACACTAGTTTTGTCTTTATTTAATCAAAATTTCCATTGTTTATTTTCTCCAAGTGTAAATCCTTAGTCACTGACGACAGGTCACCTACTACAAATGAATTTCACTTGTATGTGGGTCAAAGAAAAATTTGCTATTTTCAGGCCCCCCCCCCCCCCCCCCCCCCCCCCCCCCCCCCCCCCCCCCCCAATTATCTCGACATCTGCTTATGTAGACATTATTGCTTCAGGCCTGAGGATGTCAACATAAATGGGTAGGACTGTATTATAAATTGGCTTGAATTAACTCACTAAGGCTGCAAGATGCAATTTTACAGGGCCCGTGACATCATCACAGTTCAAGGTAGACTCAAGTGGGCGGTATTAAAGAAAAGAACAAGTATGTAGACGTTCTACACACATTAAAAAATACATCTGTAAAAAATGAAATTTCAAGACCTGAGTTTCTTTACTCAAAAAATTGACGATTGCAGGACTGGAAGAAAGTATTATTATTATTATTATTATTATTATTATTATTATTATTATTATTATTATTATTATTATAACCTTCACAAAAATTGGGTAACTGGGGGATATGGGGTAAAAGGGGACAAGCAGACAAAAATCATGGGTCGAATAAATAGAAAGAGAAAAAAAGAAGTCTAATTTTCACCTATGTGCTCATGCACTGGCCTGATAGCCAATCCAAAACAACCTCTATCACATATCTAAGTAACTGTCGATAGAAAAATCTGTCTGAATCAGACGCGCTTGGATTATATTGGAAATAATAAGAAAACTTTCTCTTGTACCTTTGAAAATGACAATAAGCTCCTGGCCTTAACGAGTTAATAGTTCTAATCTGTAATGACGCTTAAGATTAGATAAACATGATATTTTCTCTTTTCCAGTTTTTGTTTACTCCTGATCTTTGTTTTATTTGTTATATCAGAGAGTACACATTTCTTTCGAGAGTAATGGAGAGTGTTGTATATTAGGGATTTTTTATGGTGATCTAGATAGAGTCCTCGTGTCCCATCATTTTATGTGAAATATCTGTTCCTTGGGGGGGGGGGAACATTAACTTATGCATGGTTTTTAAATATTTTGTTTTTGAATTAGGGCCCATTTTCATTGGTATTGTTACCAGCTTTCAGCTGCATTGCATTTCTATCATCTTCCTATATCTAGGCTTATTATTATTATTATTATTATTATTTATGCCACAGGACAACCCACCAAGAGACGAAGGAGAAACCCAGTGGCAGAAGAAGAGGCTGCCCTTGATCAGCAGGTAGTCACCATAGTAATCAGCATCTGTTGTGATATTTTTATGTTCATCACAAATCTGGTATGGGCATATTAAGTGCTACCCTTGTGTGTTATGTAGGTCCAGTTAAGTCTTTTGTCTAGGTCTGTTTCTGTGATCTGGCACTGTGGATGGGCATTCTTGTTGCAAGAATATATTTCTGGTTTTTAAAAGAAATGGAGATGAAGAAAGTAATGAATGACTTGAATAGTTGAAAAATGGCTTTGTTTATCCCCAAAAATTTCAGATGGCTGAACCAAAAATGAGCAAAAGAAATACTCAATGTTAGGGGCATTGATTAAAATAGCTGTGTATGATAGATCCACCAGTAATGGAAACGTTAACCTGTGTACCTCAATCAGTGTCACTAAAAGCCAATAGCAGGCAAAATTGGTCATCCACCATACATTTTCTTCAGACTTTGGTATAAAGATTTCTAAATTTGATGTCAAAACACTGTTTTGTCTGCTTACTAATTGCATACACTTTTCCATCTTTACAAGATATTAAAGTCAGAGTTCATATTTGGAGATCTCAGTTTCATAATTGGAGGTCTGTTTCATAAAAGATATAAAATATTAAAGGCTAAGAAAAAAAAGCTGAAAAATGTCCTTGAACTGGCAAATATTGTCATATTACATCTGATGTTTTCTTCTTTTGTGTTTTTCTTTGTTTCCTGCAGATTGAACTCCCCACACTTGACCAGACTGATATGCTGCCCCCAATAGAGGAACTACGAGAGAGACCCACCTCGGGCCTTGAGAGGAGTCGGGCTGCTGAGGACATGTCCATCTCGATAGAGCGGGTGCCCTCAGATATTGATCTTAGCCGAGGGTCGAGTTTGGATGATTCTAAGAGAAAGAGGCATGTAAAAATCCAAATACATACATGCCCACACACGTGCTGCAGTGAGCACCTGATTATGAATTGGTTACATCTTTGACTTGAATCTGAATTTTGGGACTTGAGAACTCGACATAAAGAGGAGACAACTCCTACTAACAATCTGGAAGACATGTAACTTATGATTTTATTCTTGTTATGTTAAATTTGACATATGGCAACCATTGGGCCTCATTTATTTTCTTGTATATCATACATATGTGAACAGTACTGTTTTTGAACACAAAATGGAGGATGCTTCCACATGACCAGAATGATATCACAAGCTATGCTACATGTGGCATAATAAAAACTACCATGTTTAGCTCAAATATTCAACTTTTCTTGCCTACTGTGCAGTCTGCTTTCTTTTCTACAACTGCCAACCCATTTTGCTACATTAAAACAACTCATGACTGTGATCGCTCTTGTGAGCCAACATGATGTAAGGTGCTGAATGGAATGCTGCATTTTGATTGGTTAACAAAAAATGACTGACATTCGGAATCATTTTGTTGTGATATTTTCTAATTCATGAGCAGTTTTAGTGTGGGTATGCTAAATATGAGAGCAACCTTTGTTGTTCTTATCGATGTAATATATATTAATATTTTGTATTCAAATTTTGAAAACTTCCTGGGAAGGGGTGGACAGTTGGGTGGGTAGGCAGGTTCTTTGACTTGGCTAGAAAAAGTGCCATTGGAGACTGTATATTTGAGTAATCAAGGCCAAGTCAAGTCTGCCACTTTGAGTACATTTCCTAAATTTGGTAGCCCTTGTGATCCTAATATACATATGCATACTAGGGGATTAAGTAGACGGACATTTGCTGACCATTGCATTTATCATATTTTATAGCAACTGATATTCAGTGGAAAATCAATTGATAATCATATGCAATGAAGCCACTTCCATGACACTTGATTCATATACATACACCTCTCCCTCTGTAACTCCTGCACAGTGAAATTAAGCATTTCATGCACCAAATACAGTGGTCCCCCTCTTATACAGCCCCCCTCACCAGTGGCCACCTACTCTACATGGCCAGTTTTCTTGGCACCGACAAGTTTGTGTACAAAAGTATCCCTAGTGGGCAGTCACCACTCTGATGCAGCATGCGGCCAGCATATTAGTGCAAAAATGTCAAATTTACCCCTCACAAGTGGCCACATTTTATCTTATACATGTTCAAAACCAATAATTAATTCATACGGTAAGGTAAGTAATCCGATTATCTTTTCCAATGTCTGTTTCCAAATGTCAGGTTTTCGTTACTGAGATAATTGCTGGCTAAAGTACATTATAACAATTACCACTATGGTTAATATTATATCATTGTCTACAAATGCCGATGTTTACAGGAAATGGGCTCAACAATTTTGTGATAGGGTTTTGGGCTTCACACAGCTGTTGATTTTTTTTTTTTTTCGATGATTACAACCAGAGGTAATTATCAAGATCATATCTTGGTCAACATAGGCTAAATGTAGCTTTTGTGGATTCACCCACTAAAAGAAATGAACCTTGAAAAAAACGGTACGAAGCGAAGACTGAAAAATCATGTGGCAGTACATGTATTACTTCCGTTAAAAACAAGGCATTTCGTCTACTCTATAAAAATGTCGTCTCCATGATTAAATTGTGGACAATTACCAACATAGGAATAAGTCGTTATAAAACTTTAACATGTCATCATGTAAAACGAAAATTCTTCCTTTAGTAGAAAAAGTAAAAGTTATTCGACTCAACGACAGTGGGGAGAGTTCAGGAGTTCTTGTTGAAAAATTTGATGTTAAAAAGACTCAAATAAACAACATTTGTAACAGATAAGAAAAATATTCTGCAGCAGTGGGAATATGGAGTAAATGGAAAGAGAATGATTCTGAATGCCAAGCGATGTGTGTACCAAGACTGCATGGGCACATTCTACAGAACTAATGGAGTATGGTGTTATGACTAATAATATTGAACTTGTGGACTTAATTGTGAAAACAATGGACATTCTTAAAAAAGACAAAACAAAAGCTGCAGACAACATAACACAAACAAAATTGGATAAATATTTCACAGTTAAGAATGTATATTCACTTGAAATAAGTCTATTCTCAAGACAAGAAGAAACTTTTGATAATTAATGTTACTTTTAAATGAAGATATTAAATGTTTTGAAGTTACATGTAGCTTTCTTACTTCATACACATACATATACTTCTCACAAATATAGTCCCCCTCTGGAAAGGACACCCCTTTTATAAGGCCACTTTGCCAATGCAGAAGGGGTAGTTTTTTAAGAGGGGGACCACTGTGGTACCTTTGCTATTGTTGATCACACTTGCAAATGAGTATGATAAACTACTGATTAATGTTAGATACTTTAATTATGTTGCATGTACTTACTGTTCTCAGTGTTTGATTAGTCAATCTCATGAACCCGATCTAGTTATCCATATTCACATACGAGCTGTTTAATTCAGAAGATATTCATAGATGCCATTTTGTTTATCAGTAGAGTGTCCATCACTGTAACTGTACTCTTTTTGATCAGATTGAAGCAAGATTGTAACAGTTAAGAAATCAATGCTAACTAAACATATGATGTAATGAGACCTAGTGGAAAATGGACAGGGATCTAATGAGACCTAGTGGAAAATGGACAGTGATCTAATGAGATCTAGTAAAAAATGGACAGTGATCTAATGAGATCTAGTGGAAAATGGACAGTACCATCATAAGTCGTGCTTCACAAATCTGTGTATACTCAATAGCGCATATGGTGAAATGAAAGAGAGGAAATCCACACGTGTTCAGGCATGATGTTATACACAACTTTGTTGGCAAAATATTTGATGGGTATCTGCTATATAAAGGACGTTTATAAAAAGATTTTCATTGGAAATCCCTGAAAGTGTCGATTATAACAGGTGACCTATATATGGAGTTTTCCACTAAGGCAGGTTACACTGTGCATGTGACCCTCAGAGCTTGAATGTAACTTTATTACTTTTGGATTTTTTTGGGGGGGGGGTTTGCGAGTGGAGAAAAATAAAATTGTAAAATCTTTTCTTTTTTTTTTTTTTGTGGACAAGTTAAAGTTGTTACCTATACTACAATCCCGGAGTATGGGAATAAAAAGGCACTACAATATTTGTCTGTCAGTTTCTATTTTAATTTTTAATATCATTTTGAAGATTTAAAAAATTATACATGTATATTGAATTGTTTTTCTTAGTTATAACTGAAGTCTGATTTATACACGCATCCAAATTTGTATTTTTGGACCATGAAAAATTTATGAACAATCAGCGTTACCATGATTGAACAAGTACATATTTTTTATTTTTAGGAGATAATCAGGCTTATATTTGAAAGAGATATCTGATCATCCATCCTACAAAAAATTACAAGCTGAGCAAGTCATCAGAAGAGACATAGTAACAGAATTCACCTAAACGGGGTCCACACTTGAGTCCAATTTTAGACATAGTAACAGAATTCACCTAAACAGGGTCCACACTTGAGTCCAATTTTAGACATAGTAACAGAATTCACCTAAACCGGGTCCACATTTAAGTCCAGTTTTTGGGCGAAATGATTTCTCTTCCCTGCCTGACTAGGTTGAAAAGATGGGAAAATAGTGAGAAGTGAGTGTAGAGAAATCAAAATGTAGAATTGTTAAACAGTAGTTTAAACAGCCGTTTTACTAAACCTATGAGTCAGATAATATTAAAACTAGAAATACTCATTAAGCTTTATGAAAATATTGAAATTGTCATTAGTCTAATTCAGTAAAATTGTTGTATGACCTTGTTATTGAAAAGATGGTAATATTGAAAATAGGTTACTATTAAAATCAGGTGACATATCGAGTTACAAGTACAATTGATTTCTACTTTTACAGGTTGAAATACGAAATCAACTTGTTTAGCTTTACTAGCAATCAGTCTATCAACCTCCACAGAGTTTTATTTACTTTTGATACATGGAATTTTACCCCCTTATTCAAGCTTCATGTGTTTTGGTGGGAATCATGTTTATTAAAACATAATTGCCGACATAATCATTCACTTGACACAAAAAGGTAATCTAAAAAACAAACAATAATGTTTATACTGTTTTATATTGTTCATTGAAAAAACCAATAATGTTTATACTGTTTTATATTGTTCATTGAAAAAAAAAACAATGTTTATACTGTTTTATATTGTTCATTGAAAAAAAAAATGTTTATACTGTTTTATATTGTTCATTGAAAAAAAAAACAATGTTTATACTGTTTTATATTGTTCATTGAAAAAAAAAACAATGTTTATACTGTTTTGTATTATTTATACTGTTTTATATTGTTCATTGAAAAATAAAAAAACAAGAGCTGATATTGTACTTAAAATACAAAAGCTTTAAATGGGGGGGGGGGATGAGTGCACAATAAATGCAAGAGCCTGAAATCTCAGCTTGCATTTTCCACAGTAAACTTTCATTTTGTGAGTATGCAAAGTGTTAAATTTGTGCCTTGCCCTGTAAGACTACCTAGTATTCACTAAAATCATGTTACCATTTGAACTTGCAATGCCAGCTGGACTACCGTGGATAGAATCAGTTATAAACACTGGACTGTAGCTACTACAAAGTGATGGACTTCACTGCTGTGAAACTAGCAAGAGAGTTAGCTTAGACAAACAGTAATAATCTCATGATAAACTAATAGTCAAAAAGTCTAATTTCTAATTGGAATTATATTACTGCTCCATTCATAGTGTTACACTGATAAAACACATCCATAAGTGTTTAAAACTAGGGCACATGGTAAACATATATAACCTGGAAATTTCACTCACAATGATGGACACACTTTACAGTCTTTTTTTGTCTTTCTCACTAGTACCAACGATATTTAATCATTCATATTGTCTATTATTTAGCTGGTGTTTGTAGTTCTATACTGTAGGATCCTAAACTGAATAATACTTGAAATTGATTGATATTCCCCAGCAGAAAATTAAATGTGTTAAAAATGGATGATTTAAGCACAAGATAAGATTTCAGTATTGACTATCTTGTTCGTTTATTTCTGATTTCCTCCTAGGAAAATTGAGGCAAGAATAGTTACAGTAGTCCAGATAAGAAAATGTCCATTTCATTTAAATTAAAAGCATTGTTAAAATGCACTTTACAATTGTGAAGGTCACAGAATCTTCATAACTCTCTAGGACTTAAGTATAAGTAATTTCTATCTCTGTCAAATTCACAAAAATATTTCTCCTGATGTATCATGAATGATCTGGAATAGGAACATCATAAAAGTACAAGTATCACATGAAATAAAACAATTCTATGATAACTGTGTATAGTTTTAATTGAGAAATTATGTTTAGTTGGTTTATGATGGAACACAAGTTGACATTTGATCCCATATATTCCCATAATCAGGCTCAGATGTAAACATGAAGTTGTATTTCGTAAACACCTACATTACCAGTCTGAAATATACTATTAAAATAAAGGAAAATCTGAGGTGGGCCATTCTGAACTGTATTATGCATCAGCTGTGAACATTCCGGTAGATGATACATCAGTTATTATAGCATAAAATAATACTAGTCAGTCAAAAATGTCGTTTTTTTTTACTGATAAAACACAAATACACTGATACTTAGAAGCGGTTATGCACAGTAAAGGATTGGGGACAAGTATGAACAAAAGCAATGACAAGTGCACAGCAAGGGATTGGGGACAAAAACAAAGGCAATGACAAGTGCACAGTAAGGGATTGGGAACATGTATGAACAAAGGCAATGACAAGTGCACAGCATGGGATTGGGGACAAGAACAAAGGCAATGACAAGTGCACAATAAGGGATTGGGGACAAGTAAGAACAAAGGCAATGACAAGTGCACAGTAAGGGATTGGGGACATGTATAAACAAAGGCAATGACAAGTGCACAGTAAGGGATTGGGGACAAGTATGAACAAAGGCAATTACAAGTGCACAGTAAGGGATTGGGGATGAGTAAGAACAATTGCATTGACAACAACCATTCAGGGTATTATCCTTTAGACATGCTCTGTATATAACTTTGCCTGTACTGAAAAAAAGTACTACAGTACATATAAAGCAGAGTGCAAAAATTATATTGACTGTTTGTGCAAATTAAATGAATAAATACAGAATGAATAGACAGTGCAGTGTAGCCAAACAAAATCAGCAAGTTCTGTGCAGAATAAGCTCAAAAATAAGATAAACAAGCTTTAAATTACTCAATCTGCAATGCTGACTTCCATGACCCCACATGGCATGAACTTGTGCTATTAAAAAAACAATAAAAAACAGGAATATGTTGCAGTTTGTCCCTTAGGTAGCTCTTCCAACATCTGTCCATCATTGTGGTCACTGCATCCACTCGATCAACCGTCTGATGATGTAGTTTCATCTTAGCTACATAACTACATGAGGTTATTGTAAGCGATTCATCTCAAGCTGGAAACCTTGTGGCACATAAATAGATGCTTATGGCAGGTCCATTCCTTATGTACTGTACAGTTCCTTGGTCACATCCAAACCCATCAACTAAACAAAACATTATTTCAGTACAAAGATGCACAATTCATTTCATAAAGACATTCATAAATCTGTAGGAGTAGGATTTCTTTGCATCAAATTAAAACTTCTGTAACTTTTTTGATAAATTTGTATGTGCCTTTTGCATGCTGTTTATTTACTGGAAACTGGGTCTGAATCATTCTGAAGTTTTGATTTAAAAGGACCACAACTGCAGAGGCAAATATTGGACTTGGTAGACTGGATTCTCTCCCTTACACTATACATGCAACAATACTGTGTGCTTTTGCATGTATGCTAATAAGTGTTATCCAGAACATACAATATTTATTTTGTCTGTGCTGCATTAAACCAGTTATCACTAATCTGATAATTGGTAATAGCTACAGTTATCACTAATCTGATAATTGGTAATAGCTACAGTTATCACTAATTTGATAATTGGTAATAGCTACAGTTATCACTAATCAGATAATTTGTAATAGCTACAGTTATCAATAACCTGATAATTTGTAATGGCTACAGTTATCACTAATCTGATAATTGGTAATGGCTACAGTTATCACTAATCTGATAATTGGTAATATCTACAGTTATCACTAATCTGATAATTGGTAATATCTACAGTTATCACTAATCTGATAATTGGTAATAGCTACAGTTATCACTAATCTGATAATTGGTAATAGCTACAGTTATCACTAATCTGATAATTGGTAATAGCTACAGTTATCACTAATCTGATAATTTGTAATATCTACAGTTATCGCTAATCTGATAATTGGTAATAGCTACAGTTATCACTAATCTGATATTGGTAATTGCTAAAGAAATTGAGTGGAAAGCTAATTTATAATCATAAACAATGAAGTCACTTCCATAACACTTTATCCAAATAGATACATACATGTGTAGTCTAGGAGATTCAGTATATAGACAGACACTAGAATACTTATTGTTGTTAGAGGTACTGTATTGAGTAGAAAGCCAGATTATAATCATATACAACAAAGTCACTTCCATAACACTTTAATGTCAGTGGAATGTTGATTTTATATCTCAAATTAGTGATCACCTTATATTTTTAATTATAAATTTAAATTACTGAACAAAACTAAAAAGAAACAAGCAACCATATATACAATTGCAACACAACTTTTATTTGTTTTAGGCTATTATTTCAAGTATTTGATTTTTTGAGGTAATGGTCCAAGTATACATGTGACTAATTAACCAGTTAATGTTCCAAAGATGGATATATAAAAGCAGCAGATTCTCTTTCTTAAATAAAGGAAGTTATATTTTATTGATATAGATGTTATTTTTACTTATCTTCATAATTGTTATTGTTGTCATTGTAATGTTGTCATGATGATGATGGTCATAATTATTGTTATTATTATCATTATTATTAAAGACCAAAGCGCACTCAATCTCAAGAAGGTGCAGCCACCGAAGTTGAACTTGAGGCCCTAGGTGACATGTCATCTAGCCATCTGGGAGCTGAACTGGAACCACAGACGAGAAAGCTGTGGGCCCTGGAAGAGGAGGAGGGGGAGATAACTAAGATTGAAGACATCCAGTTGGGAGAGATTGAAGTGTCACAGTTGGATACCGAAGTTGTCTCAAAGGAGAAAGATATCAACTTCCAGCATATCAGGAGAGAATTTCTGGGGTTGGTATGACAGGAACAACTAGCGTGCTGTTTTCCTAAGTGAATTAAATTAATCGTGAAGTATTGAGATAGGTAAAGAGTGTCAGAGAAAGAGAGAGTGATTCTGGTTTTCATGTTCTAAAACTTCTTATTTTAACTGAAATACAAGCCTGAAGTCTCGAGCTTGAAGCATGAAAACAGTTGAAGTATGAAAATTCTGCTTCAGTGGTTGGGTTACATTCCACAATTTTCAAAACATTTCACTTATGACACATCAAATCTGCTTTATGTTCAGTCTCTGCAATGAAAACTGCCCCCAAAAATGGAACTTTTTTTCACCTCAAAATACAATTTTCTGTTAGTGTAGGTGGTGATTTTATGGTACTTTTAAGTTGTAATTATTCTGCACCCATTTAAATCCTTATTTTGCACCAGCAAAAATGCTTCACATAATAGCATAAATTCAGTATTTTTGCAGTGTTGATAATCGGAGAAGATAATTTTCATACACCTACTCCTCTTACAGAGATTTAATTTGCCTTCTTCTGCACACAAATTTGAAGAAGATGTGACTGGCTATACTTCTAAAACTTCATCTCAAAACTTTGATACACATTTTTGATTTCTAAAACTGGGCATTCACTCTGAGAGCATATTTTCATATTTGAACCCTGTGGTGATAATACAGAGCTATATACCTGCTGTATCTGATACCTAAATGCTTAAAAAAACTGATTCATGCCAACATAAACATTCCCAGATTGTTATTTAAATAGTGTGATCTCATAGGTTAACTGTAAGGATTCACTTCAAACTTAGAAATTCAACCCTGTGCAAACTACGACACTGTAGAATGGATCATTAACTCTTTAACTACGACTGACGTGTATATCTGCTGCATACATGTGCCTAGCCTCCGCAGTGACTGATAAATCTGCTTGTAAATAAAGCACTACTATCCGCCATAGTGGATATATCCGTTTGCTGGTTATGCATCCTAGACCCCAGTGACGGATAGATCCGTTCTGTATGTTCAAACGATCTTATTTGTCAGTAATGGGTGGTAAAAAGACATTTAACCAATCAAAATAGAGTTAACAAATGATGGTTCTTGATGTGAAAGACGTCATATACTAAATATGGCTACTAAACATGGAGATTTTCTGGAATTTTCTACCACGTGATAGTTAATACATGCAGTTATTGACAGTGAAAACAATGGCTTTTGCTAGCGATTCTGAATTGTAATTTTCAGGTTTTTCAAAGGATAAAATTTGAATTTGTGATAGGTTATGAAATGAATAGTTATTTTATGGAAAATTAAGAAATTAAAAATGACTAATGCCACACCTACAGTCTTTATGGTCATTAAATAATCAAGAAGAATAAAGAAAATAAATTATGACGGTTATTGGAAAAAATTTTAAAAATACTCTGCATTCGAAGGCAGGAGTACGACCTATGCATATTTTCTTTTTCTTTTATAGTATTATTCACGTTGAGAAAATAAATGCACCAGATTCCTATTTCTTCAGTCCAAAATTTCAACAATAAATCTTAGAAAATAAACTGGAGTTCTTTGAAATAATACGTGGGGGACTTCACCCCTTTAATTGTAACTTCCTATCTCCTAACATAATATTTTGCCATGTTCAAGTTGATATTTGCTGCTCTTATTATTCCATCTTAATTCTGTATAGCAAAGATTTAATCAAGTTAAGTGTTTGCAGCTCAAATTTTTTTTTCTCAATGTTCTCTCTCTATCTTTCTCTCTCTCTCTCTCTCTAATGTACTAGCTCACTCATTTTCCCCCGATTGCCTGACTGATCTGTCCAAATACTTTTTCTTCTCAAAGTTTAGAGGCATTTGTGATATCGTGATGATTTGATACCTTGTAATATGCTTGGGTGACAATTACAATGAGCAGTAGGGCCTGCTCAAAAAGCTCTTTATGGTGCTTACAGGTTTGACACAGTATAATTAGTAGAGTCTTTTATTTTGTGTCTCTACAATTTTAAATGTAAAAAAAATGAAAATAATATCCCTTTTTCTGTTTTCAGTAAAAATTTGTGACTGTATACTGCTGACTGTATGTTTCATTAAATATGTCATCTTTACTTGAAATAACCATGCAGTCATTACATTTCTATGTTAGTGGCTAGTTGGCTTGTTCTAGAATGTCACAAATAACAGTAAACCGAGCTTTAGTAAAGGGAGGTAATGCAGTTGGTAATTTTGGACAATTTAACTATATTAATTGTGACTGCATTTTGGGAATTCAGTTGGAGGAAATTTGACTGAAGGAACAGATTTTCATTCTGCACATTACGTTCCACAAAAAGCATGACAAATTTGCATTGTATAGATTTTCTCCATAAAGGTTACACTCTGCATGTTTTCACACATTTTTTATTCTTAGCATGTAAGTCATCTGCTGTAGGTTCAGTCTGCATTGAAAACTGTCAAAAACTGGGATTTTTGTCATCGCTTTTGATCTGAGATAAAAATGTTCAATCCACATAGCTAGTGATTTTATCATACTTTTAAGTTAGAATTATTCAGCACCCATATAAACCCTACATGTGATCTAGCAAATATAAAATATCCGAAATTTGGTATTTTTGCCCTGTCTTTATTCTTACACCTATACTTGTATGGAGATTTAAGTACATTAATTTGATTTCTCTAAACTAAATTTAAATAAAATCTAACTGACTAGACTTTCTAAATTTTATCTCAAAACTTTGGTAAACATTTTTACTCGCTAAAATGGGGCATTCACTCTGAGCACACAGTTTGGTATTCGAACACTGTGGTTATTATTTTGAGCTAGATACATGCATCATCTGGTACATATTGACTGTTTAAATAAAACTGATTCACACCAACATAAGCAATCTTGTATTCTGCTTTAAATAACATGTGATCATATTGGTCATATGTCAGGAATCCTATTTTATTTATAAATTCAAAGCTGTGCAAAATATAAAACTGCAGTGAAACCTCATCATGAATATTAGTGTGTCTATGCAATACCAGATACTACAAGGAGGCTGTAGTGATATATGTTATTTCTTGAGATGTTACAGGGATTAAGAAAAATAAAACAAAAAAAACAGCATTCTTTTTTAGAATTACAAAGGTGCTATGCATCGGTAATGCAAACTTGAAAGTAATTGTTTCAGAATTTTCAAACTACTGGTTATAAAATCTGTTTCAGAAGCCAATATTATTTTCCACTCCTATTAAACTAGATTTATGCAGAGGGAGTATAAGCCCTTGAGTTATCTTGGAGTAACAGCCACTATGGTTACTATTACAAGCCTGGGTGCATTCTTGGGCAATTACTTCAAAAGCCATTACAAAAAATGAAGCTGTACAGAAAAAATCATGTAATGCTCTGTCCCAGTGTTCATGCATACAGCCTATCCATTAACAGGTACAGCAAACTGTAAACCTGTTGAGAATGGCAACCAATGACCGCTAGTCATTAAGGTAAATCTGTTGAGAATGGCAACCAATGACCCCTAGTCATTAATCTAAATCTGTTGAGAGTGCCCCCCAGTGTCCCCATGTCAGTAGTATGGATAATTTATAATAGAAGATTTATTCTTATTTTCAACTGCAGTACATGGGACGAAAAGGCAGTGCAAGCTGTTATATGCAATACAATTGGAAGATTTTTGTTTAGTATTGATTATTACTTGCATTTTTTAAAATAATCTGATGTGTTGTTTACCATATGCAATCAGGTGGAATGACCATACATAGAATCTCCTCCATGTTTACCATGTGCAATCAGGTGGAATGACCATACATAGAATATCCTCCATGTTTACCATGTGCAATCAGGTGGAATGACCATACATAGAATCTCCTCCATGTTTACCATGTGCAATCAGGTGGAATGACCATACATAGAATCTCCTCCATGTTTACCATGTGCAATCAGGTGGAATGACCATACATAGAATCTCCTCCATGTTTACCATGTGCAATCAGGTGGAATGACCATACATAGAATATCCTCCATGTTTAGTTCATGTTTTTCCAAGATGTGCGATTCTCCCACATGAGAGATTTATTACTTAATTAAAGAAGTTTTTATTAAAAGGAATTCTTTCAAATTTAAGGTAAGTGGATTCAGTAGTGTTTTAATTAAATCAAATTTTTGTCCATATGAGCGTTGGACTCGTAATCCAGGGGTTGCAGGCCAGCCTGAGTTCTTGGGAAGGCACTTGGCTCCAGTTTCCTTGGCATGATATAGTCAATAATGTGTTAAAAGTGCCGCTAAAACCCACAAAAACAAAACCAGATGAAATGACCAAAAACCATTGTGACAGGTGTTCAGTACATCAGCATTCATGTTCTGAGAGGTGTCATGTTTGTAAGTTTTTAGTAAAAAGTTTTGAAATTAAGTGGAATGGTCATCAGTTGATTTATAATTCTCTTTAAAAAAAAAAAAAAGGTGAGGCAGCCAAGGTTTGCTAGTTGCCCTGGTTATGATGCATTGAATGTACTAGTTTTTCCTTTTTCAGAAAAGTGCATTCAGCTCTCACTGAAACAGACTGGACAACATTTCGAAATATCTGCCCACCTGAGGAAAATACAAGATCCAGGGCTGTTAGTTACTTCACTGCATGTCTTGGTTAGTAAAAGTTTGCTGACAACTTTTTTTAACAGTTGAAAGTGACATTCTAAATACATTGTGACACAACTGACTTTGTTTCCACTTCTACCTGCCACACACACAACTTACAAGAAATTGTTGTTTGCTCATCTACCACTGCCAATAGCACTGAATATTGACTGTGCTCAATCTGGAAAAGCATCTATGACCTATGAACATAAAAGAAATAACTGATTTCTGGCTCATATCATTTATTGTTTTTTTGTTATCATTTAAAAATGATTGCTTTGTGAAATGGTTGGAGTATTTAACTTTTTAGACCCACACATGAAGGTGGAGTGCATTATGTTATGATGTTCATTCATTTGTTCCCAATTTTGTTTCTGCACAATACCTCGAGTTGTTCACCATTTGCTGTTACCAAATTTTGTGTATTGCTTGCACTTGGGGTAAGGAAGAACCCTGTTGATTTGGAGGTCATAAGCTCAAAGGTCAGGGTCACTGTGACTTAAGGAAGAAATATTGTTTCTGCACAATAAATTTAGGTCTTCTACTACATCTACAGTTACCAAACTTTGTGGATGGCTTACACTTGGGATAAGAAAGAATCCGTATCAATTTTGGGGTCAACAGATTAAAGGTCAGGATCAATGGCTGAAGGAAGAACTATAGTTGCTACACAATAACTCAAGTTTTCCACCATTTACAGTTATCCAACTCTTGATGGCTTGCACTTGGAAGCATCAGTTTTGGAATGTAAAGGTCAAATGTCAAGGTCACTGACTGAAAGAATAAAAATACTTTTCACACAATAACAGTAGTTCTGCATCACATAATTGGACCACACTTTGTTCATGGCTTACACTTGGGTTAAGTAGGAAGTCTTTTGAGTTGGGGGTCAAAAGGTCAAAGGCCAAGGTCACTGTGACTAAAAGAAGAAAATGGTTTTCAGACAATAACAGTAGTTCTACATCACATACTTGGACCAAACTTTGTTGACAGCTTACACTTCAGTAAGAAAGAAGCTTATAATATACATTTTGGGGTCAAAAGGTTAGTGTCACTTTGTGACTGAAAGAAGAAAAGTGGTTCGGCATTAAAACTTGGGTATCTACATAGAGTACTGTTACACGTGGGGTGGGCATATATTGTGCCATTCACTGTACTCTTGTTTACAAATAGATATATTTATATTGCTAATGGTCCAAGCAATCTAAAGTCATTGAAAAATGCATGGGTTGGTGTGGTAATGGTCCAAGCAATCTAAAGTCATTGAAAAATGCATGGGTTGGTGTGGTAATGGTCCAAGCAATCTAAAGTCATTGAAAAATGCATGGGTTGGTGTGCTAATGGTTCAAGCAATCTAAAGTCATTGAAAAATGCATTGGTTGGTGTGCTAATGGTCCAAGCAATCTAAAGTCATTGAAATATGCATGGGTTGGTGTGCTAATGGTTCAAGCAATCCAAAGTCATTGAAATATGCTTTGGTTGGTGTGCTAATGGTCCAAGGAATCTGAAGTCATTGAAATATGCATGGGTTGGTGTGCTAATGGTCCAAGCAATCTAAAGTCATTGAAATATGCATGGGTTGTTGTGCTAATGGTCCAAGCAATCTAAAGTCATTGAAAAATGCATTGGTTGGTGTGCTAATGGTCCAAGCAATCTAAAGTCATTGAAAAATGCATGGGTTTGTGTGCATTTTCTTCTGATACTCATAATTGAATATCTGTCCTCAAGTAAAGGTCATTACATTGAATATCTGTCCTCAAGTAAAGGTCATTACATTGAAATTTAGTCACTAATTGAATATCTGTCCTCAAGTAAAGGTCATTACATTGAAAATTACTGTCACTAATTGAATATCTGTCCTCAAGTAAAGGTCATTACATTGAAAATTACTGTCACTAATTGAATGTCTGTCCTCAAGTAAAGGTCATTACATTGAAGATTACTGGAAAAAATTACTGTCACTAATTGAATATCTGTCCTCAAGTAAAGGTCATTACATTGAAAATTACTGGAAAAAATTACTGTCACTGATTGAATATCTGTCCTCAAGTAAAGGTCATTACATTGAAAATTACTGGAAAAAATTACTGTCACTAATTGAATATCAGTCCCCAAGTAAAGGTCATTACATTGAAAATTACTGGAAAAAATTACTGTCACTAATAGATATTTTTTCCTCGAGTAAAGGTCATTACATTGAAAATTACTGGAAAAAATTAGTCACTAATTGAATATCTGTCCTCAAGTAAAGGTCATTACATTGAAAATTACTGGAAAAGATTACTGTCACTAATTGAATATCTGTCCTCAAGTAAAGGTCATTACATTCAAAATTACTGGAAAAAATTACTGTCACTAATTGAATATCTGTCCTCAAGTAAAGGTCATTACATTCAAAATTACTGTCACTAATAGATATTTTTTCCTCGAGTAAAGGTCATTACATTCAAAATTACTGGAAAAAATTAGTCACTAATTGAATATCTGACCTCAAGTAAAGGTCATTACATTCAAAATTACTGGAAAAAATTACTGTCACTAATTGAATATCAGTCCCCAAGTAAAGGTCATTACATTGAAAATTACTGGAAAAAATTACTGTCACTAATTGAATATCTGTCCTCAAGTAAAGGTCATTACATTCAAAATTACTGTCACTAATAGATATTTTTTCCTCGAGTAAAGGTCATTACATTGAAAATTACTGGAAAAAATTACTGTCACTAAATGAATATCTGTCCTCAAGTAAAGGTCATTACATTGAAAATTACTGGAAAAAATTACTGTCACTAATTGAATATCTGTCCTCAAGTAAAGGTCATTACATTGAAAATTACTGGAAAAAATTACTGTCACTAATTGAATATCAGTCCCCAAGTAAAGGTCATTACATTGAAAATTACTGGAAAAAATTACTGTCACTAATTGAATATCTGTCCTCAAGTAAAGGTCATTACATTCAAAATTACTGGAAAAGATTACTGTCACTAATTGAATATCTCCTCAAGTAAAGGTCATTACATTGAAAATTACTGGAAAAAATTACTGTCACTAATTGAATATCTGTCCTCAAGTAAAGGTCATTACATTGAAAATTACTGGAAAAAATTACTGTCACTAATTGCCCATAAAAATAATAGCTTAATGAGTATTTAACTATTCATCAAATTTGCACAGGTTGAAGATCATAAACTCCTTTAATTAAATACGCAAAGAAAGGGTATGTAGGTGTGTGAATTAGTTTAGTATGACACAGTGGTTGAGATCACCTCAGTTTTCTCAACAGAAAGCTTGTGCTGCTGATTTATGGCAGGTCATAAATCACTAAAGATTTTCAAAGGTTACATATACTTCTCATTGTCATTCACAGGATTGGTTTTCTTTTTTCATATTAATTTTGTATACAAATTTGTCTTTTTCATTAATTGATAAGAGACAGACATGACAACCACATAATTTTACATCCCTGTCTCCCAGAGTTCATAGCGCTGTGATATACATAGGTTAAAAATTATGTCATATTGATGACATCATAATTGTAATGATGACATCATTGAGTTGCACAGTAGCATTGATTTTACAAAAGCAGACTACTTTAAAAGTAGTGAAAAAAGCATTGTGATTGGATATCAGTGAATAAAGCAGTGTGATTGGATATCTGAATAAAGCAGTGTGATTGAATGTAAGTGAAAAAAGCAGTGTGATTGGATATCTGAATAAAGCAGTGTGATTGGATATCTGAATAAAGCAGTGTGATTGGTTATCTGAATAAAGCAGTGTGATTGGATATCTGAATAAAGCAGTGATTGGATATAAGTGAAAAAAGTGTGATTGGAAATCAGTGAAAAAAGCAGTGTGATTGGATATCTGAATAAAGCAGTGTGATTTTAATATAAGTGAATAAAGCAGTGTGATTGGATATTAAAGAATAAAGCAGTGTGATTGGATATCCGTGAATAAAGCAGTGTAATTAGATATCAGCACTAGCAGATGATAAATGTAATTTTTAATTTACAGTTTAGCTCACAAACTCACATTGAGATGTTGCTGATCAAACTGTTACAGCAAAAGAGCAGGCAGGTTACTGTTTTTTAATGGTAAACATTGCCAAAAGCTCACAGGTTGGACTGCTGTCATCAAATGAAAATCCTGTGTGTATGTGTATTTAGTCTTTATTATATGTTAAAGATATACTCAGTTCTGTTTATTTCTATTGAGATACTGAATGAAACTAGAAAGTAACTGTCCTTCAGATTTGTTTTCCTCCACAAATATTCTGTGATGGGGAATAGTAATACCTAGTGTTATGTATGATGTTTATATAATATTATAAATATTTTAGGAAATTATAAATGTTTCTTCACTTTAATATTTGCTTAAATCTTAATGTTTATCAGGAAAAACATGTTTAACTAGTGTCCTTGAATTAGGTTGTTTTGATCAATATGTTTTCTCAATTTGAAGGTCAAGGTTGAATTTTGTTTACAGTTAGAATTCCATTAAGATGACTCATATTCTAGAACATTCTGTCATGTGACCAATCTTTATATATGCCATGTTTGGTGGACATTTATTCAGTTTTGACATTACCATCAGTCTTGTAAAGAGCTATTACAGTTGTGAAAATTCATTCCAAATTCTAAGAGAGGAATTATTTTAAATATTCATTGGATTATAACAGTGCTCATAAACTTTTGGATTTTGGATTTTTAATTGATGATTTTGGAATTTAAGTGAACTTATTCAGATATTTTGGAATACTTCATTTTGACATCAGCACATCAAGATTTCTAGTACATCAGGACTTTGGAGACCATTAGCACATCATAACATTCAAGGACACAGCCGTGAATTCGGAACATTCTATATTTAGGACTTGTGATTAGAACAATCATTCTTATTGGATTATTAGGATTTCAAAACACATTACTGTAAGTGACTTTTTGATTTTTCATTTTAATTATCTAGTAATAAATTGCATGTTGATTTTTACTTGATTTGTTGGTTTCACTTTCTTTCTGTTACATTTTTCTTAGACCATAGAGTCGTAACAGAAATTGGGGGCTCGTCGTTCCGGGATCTGAATTTCTTTAAAGCATATTAGAGATATTAAATTTATCTTTGAAATTCATATTGATTTTGTCTCGGAGAATTTTTTTTTTGTCTTTGGCAAAGATTTTTAATAGAGAAATTTGTTTTGTGTGAAACCAACAAGCATTTACAATGGCATCTAATGTTCAGAATTTCATTTCAAAACCTACCCAGCAGGGGTTAGAGTGCATGAGAAAGGATGAGTTGCTCGAGCTTGCCAGAAAATACAGGCTATCTGAGGCAAAAGTATCATTGACAAAACAGGAGATAAAGATTATTTTAATTCAGTATTTAGTAGGAAAGGGAATTTTTGAAAATAGTGCTTTAAGTTTGAAGAGAAAACCTGTATCTGGTTCTGACAGGAAATTAAGGGAATTAGAGTTAAAGAACCAGATGGATTTAAAATTGGCAAAGCTACAGATTCAGAGAGAGAGAGAGAAAGAAGAGAGGCAGATACAGATGGAGAGAGAGAAAGAAGAGAGGCAGGTACAAATGCAGAAAGAAGAGAGGCAGATGGAGAGAGAGAAAGAAGAGAGGCAGATACAAATGCAAAAAGAAGAGAGGCAGATGGAGAGGGAGAGAGAGAAAGAGGAGAGACAGATGCAGATGCAAAGAGAAGAAAGGGAAATGCAATTTAAATTAAGAGAATTAGAACTGGCAAACAGAGCACACTCCACTCCTTTAAACACAAGTTCAGGTTTTGATGTTACTAGATATATTAGGTTAGTACCCCCTTTTCAGGAAAAAGAAGTAGATAAATACTTTCTTCATTTCGAGAAAATAGCTGAAAACTTGAAATGGCCCAGAGAGCATTGGACTTTGTTATTACAAAGTGTACTCATTGGCAAAGCTCATGAAGTCTACACTTCACTGTCAGTACAACAAAGCACTGATTATGATGTGGTTGAGGGGTACATCTTGAAAGCTTATGAGTTGGTACCAGAGGCATATCGACAAAGGTTTAGGAATTGTAGAAAAGAAACTGGACAAACTCATGTCGAATTTGTAAGGGATAAAGAACAACTATTTGATAGGTGGTGCTCAGCCAAGAAAGTTGATCAAGCTTATGATAACCTCAGACAGCTCGTATTAATTGAAGAGTTCAAGAGGTGCATCCATAGTGATGTTAAAACCTACCTTGACGAGCAGAATGTGGAAACTTTGGAAAATGCTGCTCGTATGGCTGATGATTATTCCTTGACTCACAAAATTTCATTTTTTCAATAAGTCGTCCTCTCAGCAGTTTTCTGGTAAAAAACCATTTCAATCTCATTCGAGTACTTCCAAATTTCACAACAGCACAACTGTTAGGAATCAAACATCTGATAAGACTGATCAGAAATCTTTATCTCTTCCTACGTGCACTTATTGTAAAACGAAAGGGCACGTTATTTCTGATTACTTCAAGTTGAAAAATAAGCAACAGAGTAAAGACAGAGCTTTTCCAAATGCTCTTATTTCTACGAGGTCAAGGTCACGGTCTTGTATTGAAAGCAATACATTTGTTGGGTCAAACAAACCCCAGTCTGATTCTATTTTGGAGGCTTATGAACCATTCATGTCAGAAGGTTCTATATCACTTATTGGTGATTCTGCCAAACCTATCCCAATTAAAATATTAAGGGACACTGGAGCTTCTCAGAGTCTTTTATTATCAGGTACTTTGCCTTTGTCTGAGGAGTCTTCTTCAAGTGAAAGTGTTCTTGTTCAGGGAGTTGAGTGCGGCTTTGTAAATGTTCCTCTCCATTGTGTAAATTTGGCATCAGACTTACTTTCTGGACCTGTGACTGTTGGGGCAGTGACTTCTTTACCCATAGAGGGTGTTCATTTATTACTAGGCAATGACCTAGCTGGAGATAAGGTTGTGGTTAATCCACTTGTAACTGACAAGCCTTGTTTGGATCAGAAAGTTGATCCTGTCGAAACTGAAATCCCTGATTTGTACCCTGCTTGTGCAGTTACTAGAGCTATGGCAAAAAGAGCTCTTGAGAGTGATGTTGATCAGGATATTATTCCTTTAGCTGACACATGTATTGGTCAGTCTTTTGATGAGGTCACTTTCTCCTCAGGTATTGATCAATCAAATGGTATTGATCACAGTGATCCTCTTTTGGCAACTCATTCTCTTTGTCCTAATCAGGATGACAAACGACAATCCCTTGTCGTTGAACAGGAGCAAGATCCCGAGATATCTTGTTTGTTTCAGAGGGCTATTAGTGAAACTGAAGCCACACAAGTTCCAGTGTGTTACTTTGTGAAAAATGGGGTCCTTATGAGGAAATGGAGACCACCTGATGTACCCGCTGGTGACGAGTGGTCAGTGAGCTATCAAATTGTTGTTCCTAAGTCATATCGACAGGAAATTCTTAATTTAGCCCATGAAACTCCTTTGGCTGGTCATTTAGGAGTCCGTAAGACTTATCACAAGATCTTGAATCATTTTTATTGGCCAAAACTCAAAAGTGATGTTTCTAAATACTGCAGATCTTGTCACACTTGTCGAATGGTAGGAAAACCCAATCAGAAAATACCTAAGGCTCATTTACAACCTATTCCTGCATTTGATGAACCATTTAGTAGAATAATGGTAGACTGTGTTGGTCCTTTACCTAAAACCAAGTTAGGCAACCAATACTTGTTGACCATCATGTGTACATCTACAAGATTTCCAGAAGCAATTCCTCTGAGAAATATAAAAACTAAAACTATTGTGAAAGCTTTGGTGAAGTTTTTTACACTTGTTGGCCTTCCCAAATCTGTCCAGTCGGATCAAGGGTCAAATTTTATGTCTGGAATTTTCCAACAAGTTATGCATGAATTAGGCATCCAACAGTTTAAATCTTCTGCCTATCACCCTGAAAGTCAAGGTGCTTTGGAAAGATTTCATCAAACTTTGAAGAATATGATTCGATCATATTGCTTTGATACAGAAAAGGATTGGGATGAGGGTGTTCATTTGTTGTTGTTTGCTGTTAGGGAATCAGTTCAAGAGTTGTTGGGTTTTAGTCCCTTTGAACTAGTTTTTGGTCATACTGTCCGTGGACCATTGAAATTATTGAAAGAGAAACTTCTTTCAAATGAAGATTCAGAGATTAATCTTCTTGATTATGTCTCTGATTTCAAATACAAGTTGTCAAAGGCCTGTGAAGTAGCAAGAACTAATCTTCACACTACCCAGTCAAAAATGAAATTAAGGTATGACAGAAATTCACAGGAAAGGAGTTTTAAACCTGGTGACAAAGTTCTGGCTCTCTTTCCCATACCTCAGAATCCTCTTCAGGCTAAATTTTATGGTCCTTATACCGTTGAAAAGAAAGTAAATGACTTAAATTATATCATTAACACTCCTGGGAGACGGAAACAGAAACAACTTTGTCATATAAATATGTTAAAGGAATATTTTGACAGAGATAGCTCAGCTAATTATTCAGTTAATTTAGTTGTACCTGTCCCACACAGTGAAGATATCAACTATGGAATACAATCAGACTATAGTGACTCTGGTATAACCAATCTTCGGAATTCAGAAATATTGAACAACCTAGACCAGAAACTTTCACATCTACAACAACAGGAAAGAAATGAACTAAAACAGCTATTACATGACTATGAGCACTTGTTTCCTGATGTTCCAACACGAACAAGTAAAATTTATCATGACGTTGACATTGTAGATTCTGCGCCTGTGAAACAGCATCCTTATAGGATGAATCCTCTCAAACAGAACTATCTGAAGAAAGAAATTCAGTATCTACTGGAGAATGATTTAATAGAACCAAGTAAAAGTAACTGGAGTTCACCATGTATTCTTGTTCCCAAGCCAGATAATACATTCCGTATGTGTACTGACTATAGAAAAGTCAGTGTCACCAAAACTGATTCATTTCCAATCCCAAGAATGGACGATTGCATTGATAAAATTGGAAATGCGGAATATGTCACCAAGTTTGACCTTTTAAAAGGATTCTGGCAAATTCCACTGACGGAAAGGGCAAGAGAAATTTCAACATTTGTAACTCCAGATGGACTTTATCAATATAAAGTCATGCCGTTTGGAATGAAAAATTCGCCTGCAACGTTTCAACGTCTGATGAACATGATAACATTTGGTCTTGATAATTGTGACGCTTATATCGATGACGTCATTATCTACAACAACACCTGGGAAGATCATTTGGAAACCATTCGAAAATTCTTTGATCGACTCAGTGATGCGAATCTGACAATTAATTTGAGCAAAAGTGAGTTTTGCCATGCTTGTGTAACATTTTTAGGACATATTGTGGGACAAGGTCAAGTTAAACCTATAGAAGCTAAGGTCAAAGCTATCTCTGAATTTCAAGTTCCAATTTGTAAAAAGCAACTGATGCGATTTCTAGGTATGGCTGGATATTATCGGAAATTTTGTTCCAATGTTTCCAAAATTGCTGAACCTTTGACAAGTTTATTGAGTAAGAAAACCAAATTTCATTGGTCTGACAAGTGTCAGGAATCTTTTGACAAGTTAAAGGCCATACTTAAGAATGCACCAGTTCTTTCTGCACCAAATTTTAGCCAATCATTTAAATTATCTGTTGATGCAAGTGATGTAGGGGTTGGTGGAGTATTGATTCAGGAAGACAAAAGTGGTGTGGATCACCCTGTGTGTTATTTTTCTAAAAAACTAAACAAGTACCAGAAAAATTATTCCACAATTGAGAAGGAATGTTTGGCTTTGATATTGGCTTTACGGCATTTTGAAGTGTATGTTACCTCAGCTCTTTCTCCAATTATTGTGTACAGTGATCACAATCCCCTTACTTTCATCAACAAAATGAAAGATAAAAATCGGAGATTGTTGAGATGGAGTTTGATATTGCAGGAATATAACATTGACATCAAACACATCAGGGGAAAAGACAATGTGATTGCAGATGCACTCTCACGTGCCTAGAAATGTAATATTGCTTGATGTAATTAAGTCCAGTATCATAAAACATGTTCTTATGTAATTTTGGTTATTATAGTATTAGATGTATATTCAAAAGAAAGCTTTATTACATAAATCTTTCTTTTTCTTTATGAGGGGAGGTGTTATGTATGATGTTTATATAATATTATAAATATTTTAGGAAATTATAAATGTTTCTTCACTTTAATATTTGCTTAAATCTTAATGTTTATCAGGAAAAACATGTTTAACTAGTGTCCTTGAATTAGGTTGTTTTGATCAATATGTTTTCTCAATTTGAAGGTCAAGGTTGAATTTTGTTTACAGTTAGAATTCCATTAAGATGACTCATATTCTAGAACATTCTGTCATGTGACCAATCTTTATATATGCCATGTTTGGTGGACATTTATTCAGTTTTGACATTACCATCAGTCTTGTAAAGAGCTATTACAGTTGTGAAAATTCATTCCAAATTCTAAGAGAGGAATTATTTTAAATATTCATTGGATTATAACAGTGCTCATAAACTTTTGGATTTTGGATTTTTAATTGATGATTTTGGAATTTAAGTGAACTTATTCAGATATTTTGGAATACTTCATTTTGACATCAGCACATCAAGATTTCTAGTACATCAGGACTTTGGAGACCATTAGCACATCATAACATTCAAGGACACAGCCGTGAATTCGGAACATTCTATATTTAGGACTTGTGATTAGAACAATCATTCTTATTGGTTTATTAGGATTTCAAAACACATTACTGTAAGTGACTTTTTGATTTTTCATTTTAATTATCTAGTAATAAATTGCTTGTTGATTTTTACTTGATTTGTTAGTTTCACTTTCTTTCTGTTACATTTTTCTTAGACCACAGAGTCGTAACACTATGCGTGTATGTTCATACACAACTGGTCCATCCTAGGCAGTGGGAATTTCCCATGCTTGTGTGTTCATACACAAGTTGGTCCATCCTGGGCAGTGGAAATTTCCCATGCCTGTGTGTATGTACACAAACTGGTCTATCGTGGGAATTGTGAATTTAACACCAGTAATATGTTACCTGTTGCTATTGCATAGCTTACTCTTTCCAGAATGGAAATTATCCTTGATTGGGTGATGAGAATTCATGCTCCCATAGGGTGACTTCCAGAAAGATCTGAAGTCAACATGTGTACCTCCCGGCTGGGATGGTTTTCCTCCCAAGATAATGTGTGTCTCCTATCCCTCCCATCACTCACTGAAATCTCCGTGTGCACAAAATTATTATTGAAAATTGTTTTACAAATTTATTTTCACACATTGCCTACAATGTAGTATATTTACAGTAAGACTGCCTGTGATCATGTGACTGTGAACTGGCTTAAGCAGGGTAAGACAATTTAGTTGCTAATTTCAAGCAGCATAAAACAATTAATATCCTGTAGCAGATTCCCTGTTCAGACTATAGGGGAGACCCTTGGTGGACTTGTTTGCAACAAGGCTAAACAACAAGCTCGCCTTTTACATTTCTCCAGTCCCAGAACAATGAGCCTGGGCAGTGGGTGCTTTCAGCCTGAAGTGGGATTGTCTGTTTGCTTACACCTTCCCACCATTCAGGATGATTCCACAAGTGGTTCAACAAGTCAGGACCTCCACTGCCCAGCTCATTTTGATAGCCCTTCTGTGGCATCAGCGATCTTCTCAACCTGTTGGTAGACCAACCCAGGACAATCCCCCTGAGGGGGGACCTTCTGTCACATCATAAGGGCTCCCTCCAGCACAACAGCCCACAGATTCTCCACCTTCATGCTTGGCTCATTTCAGATAATCTATCCAACAAGATAAGTTTTAGAGTAAAGTTTCCAAGTGCATCGTTCAGGCCAGGAGATGATCTACATCCAAGGTCTATGATGCTTAGTGGAGAATCTTTTGCGATTGGTGCAGTAGGAAACGTGTTAATCCTAGCTGTCAGTTTTTTAGTGCAGTCGCCAATTTTTTGTTTCATTTTCAATGAAAGACAATGCTCAGTGTCTACTATCAAGGGTTATAGGACATCCCTATCCAACACTCAAATTTTCGAAAGACCCAGCCATCAGTTCAGATTATCATATTGCCAACCTTATCAGGTATTTCGAGCTGCAGAGCCTGGTGTCTCGCTCTCTAATACCTAGTTGGAATCTCACGTATGTCTTGTGGTCTTTGAGTAAAAACCCCATGAGCCTATGGGTGAAGCTTCTTTCAAGAACTTTATCATCAAGACTGTTTTCTTGCTTTCTTTAGTGTTTGTGAGATGAAGGAGCAAGCTTCATGCCCTATCTATAGAACAAGTCTGTCTATGGTTCAGTTGCAATTATAAGTCAGTGTCTCTCTTTTGCCAACCAGGTTTCTTAGCAATAAAAACCCCAGCTTCCGTCGGTAGCTCCACTCCTTGTGGAGATCCCCAGTTTGAGTCATATCTGTGCTGGGGATGATCAAGATCAACTTTTATGCCCAGTTATGGTATTATGTTTCTATTTGGCAGCCTCTAAAGGGAGACAAAAGGGTAGGAAGCATCTTTTCCTTCCCTGAAAGGGCTCGACTGATATTTTGGCTTCCAATGTTTTGAGGTGGATTGTCTTAACCATCCAAAGAGCTTATCAGTCCATTAATGACAGAAACTTTCATTCAGTCCATGAGGTTTGTGCCATTGCTACCTCATGGACCTCATGAGGTTCAAGCCATTTCTACCTCATGGACCTATCTAACTCACTCTTCTTTGGACGATGTGATGAAAACCGCATTTGGCAATCTCACACTACCTTCTCCTTCTACCTTCATTCCTTGGTGCACAAGAGCAGAGGCATATTTTCTTTAAGGTCCATAGTCATGACACAAAAAGTGGCCCAAGAAGATACAGTAAAACCTGTCATGAGTGACCACAATTGTAATGCACGGATCGATTTTATTATATAAACGCACTGTCGTGAGCGACCACCTGCAGAACGCGACCAGCGATTACAATTTCTTGGCAAAATATGCATTTTGACACTGCTATCAATGACCGCATCACAAAGACAGAGATGAACACAACTGACCTTTATTTAACCCTTTGTAACCACGACCGCTTAAAAAGTAAAGCCATTATAAACAAAATCAAAAACTAAAAAACAAATTAGGCTGGCTACCGGTTTCTTAAATTTTACAGGTCATGCATGTAGTGTCGTATGTTATAGTTTGTAAACCAGACTAGAGTACATGCAGATTGGTCATTCGGAAATACCTCGGCTATTTCTGCGAGACTAAAGTATGATCCGTAGGTTTTCCCGCGAAGTTGCGAATGGCAGCTTGTTCTAAAATAATACTGCTTGAACTGAGACAAACACCACCGACATTTATTTAATTCTTTGTATCAACAACCGCTTCAAAAGTAAAGACTGTTCTAAAAAAAATAAGAATAATAAGAATAATAAAAAATTAGGCTGGCTACCGGTTTCCTAACTTTTGTAGGTCATGCATGTAGTGTCCTTTGTTATAGACTGTAAACAAGACTAAAGTACATGTCACTAACTGCCATTGTAGTACCAAAGTCAACATACATTGTTTGTCTTTGGAGTTAATCCGTAATGCCTGGGGTGAATGAGGTTTTTGTCTTTAATACCAGTAGGTGAGAATCGTTTTCTGGATTCGATTGTCATTGTGAAGGCTTGTGTTGTTTATTGTTTTTTTTTTTATGTTACAGAGATTACAACCCACACCAAGCCGTCATCTGTTTACCTTAGTGCAGCTGGTTACACCCTCTGTTTATAGAGTTAATCCCTTTGTGTCATTGGTGAATTAAGCCTTTGACTTTTGTCTCTAAATAAATTTATTCTGTTTCTGGATGAGTTAATTGTGTTAATTTTTATTTCATTCATTGGTATAATTTCCCCAGAGCCGGATCAAAACCGCTACAGTCATTACTACAATTGATCCCTTATAACATTAACACCTAGAACCTTAATAACAATGGCAGATTAACCTCCAACGAAAAAGAGACAAATTCTAACACTAGAGGAAAGAAATAATGTAATTGAAAGAAGTGAAAAAGGGGAGACCATTTGCAACATAGCAGCCAGTTGACATATCGGTAAAACTCAAATTTAGGGTCTTATAAAATACAAGGAGTCAATTAGAAACGAATTCATATGCTAATATTAGTACATGAACATGTGATGTACAAAATATAAATGTGATTCATGTTTAATGGTAGATGTATATCTTTATTGCTATATAAAATTCTTTTCAGATGAATGCATGCAATATTTTAACAAGAACTATGAACAAAGAATACAATAAATGTAAGTAATTGTGCTTATTTTTCCCTGCTGAATTTTGACTTTGGAAACATCTTTTGTACAAACCTGTTATGAGAGACCACCTGTCGTGAGAGACTGCTTTTTGCTGGCAGAAGGGGTGGTCTCTAAAGACAGGTTTTACTGTACCACCCTACAGCAGGGGACACTTCTACGTTAAATGTGAGTATTTTTTTCCCTGTACCAGTTTTGGGATCATCAGCATCCCACCAAACTGGCAAATTCAGCTATGCAATAGCAATAGGTAACATATTACTGATATTAAAATATAGTTTGGGGTGGGGTGGGGGGTAAAACTACTATTAATGATGTAAAGCTTACCTGTTTACTAGTGCCACATTTCCACCTCCGACCCCATAATGATATCAAGGCTGACTTTAGATCTTTCTGAAAGTCATCTTATAGAAGGATGAATTGTCATCACATGGTCAAAGGTAATTTCTGTTTCAGAAAGAGTAAGCTACGCAACAGCAATAGGTAAATAATCACTAAAAGTAAGTTTACCCCCCCCCCCCAGTACATTTTCATATCAATAACTTTTAAATGACTTCATGGATTTCAACTAAATTTGGTATATTGAATATTGTTTGATATTAAGAAGATATAAATCAAGTTGTATTTTCACTTTTCCAGCAAAATTTTACAATATTTTGACCCCTTTGTTTACTATTAAGTTTGCCCTTACATCTTGAGCCAAGGTTTCACAATATTGGTGGGTGCATCCCTGTCCTCTAAACTCATCTCTGGTTGTAAATAATATAGCAGATTTTATGTTCGATAATAATGCTTAGATTTTGTCTTAATTGTATGAATGACAAAATTAGAATAATACGGTTTTACTCTGATGAGAAACCCAAGATGACAATATGGCTATTCTCAACTTTTACATGAAAAATGCACATTGTTATTTAAGAAAGCCTCATCAAAACACCCACCATACACTCACTTTTTCATCACATTTACTAGGCAGGTTCCCTGGTCTTGATATGGGAAAAATACTATAGATATTTAATAGTAATTAGGTAATCTTTATCATTGCAGATCTTTGCACCAGCAATCATGTGTATGCAAGACAGGAGGCCGGCAACTTTGGGGAAATCTATATTTCTTTGGGAGATGAGATGGACATTATTGAATAGTGTGGAAAGTAAATCTGAGAGACGAGATGGACATTAATGAGTAGTGAGATTTATATTTCTATGGGAGATGAGATAGACATTAATGAGTAGTGAGATATATATTTGTATGGGAGATGAGATGGACATTAATGGGTAGTGAGATTTATATTTGTATGGGAGATGAGATAGACATTAATGAGTAATGAGATTTATATTTCTATGGGAGATGAGATAGACATTAATGAATAGGGTGGAAAGTAAATCATTTTACTAAGAAAATTTTCTCTGCACATTTTGAAAATAATGGCAGTTAATCTGAATGAAAAAAGTGGGGGAGAGGTAAATGTATGAAATTAAACCCAAAATACCAATCATGTTCAGCATTATGTATGAATACAAATTTTCTTGTTATCTCTAACCATTTCACAAAAAGCAGGGGACATTGTATCCATATTTCCATCCATCCTTCCATCTGTCGCACTTCCATTTCTGTCTTATAACTTGAAAGGCATTTGAGATTAAGGGATTAAACTTCTACTCAAACATCATCATTTGGTGTGTCATTAGGTGTCTTATAGTCAAGGTCCCGGTAACAGTTCAATATTTTAAGTTTTCCCTTGCACTTCCATTCCACTCTGTAACCTTAGAGCTGTTTGAGGTTAAGGGATGAAACTAGTTACACTTATACAGTACCATTAGAAGCTTTGTTGCTACCACATCATGAATCATATCAAAGTCAAGGTCATAACTTGATATTTTAACTTTTTTGTCACACTTTCCATTCCAGTCTATAACTTCAGAACTGTTAGAGATTAAGGAATGAAATTTGGTATACTTGTATATTGTCATTTGACAGTGTGTTGTGTACAACATTGGTAGTCCTATCATTATATCAATGTCACTGGTCAGTATTTTAAGTTTTCCATCACCCTTTCTCTGTATAATTTAAAAGCTGTTTGAGATTAAGAGATGAAACTTGGTGTACTTGTACATAATCATCAGCAGGTGTGTCACATACCACATTATGGATACTATCTTCAAGGTCAAGGTCATTGGTCAATATTTTAAGTTTTCCTTCATACTTTCCTTTCCATTCTATAACATTAGAACCATTGGAAATTAAATGATCAAACTTGTCATGTACCACACTGGGGGTCCTATCTTCAGGGTCAAGGTCAAAGGCCAATATTAAGTTTCAGGAGTACTTTTCCTTCTGCGATATTATAAATTAAGACAATAAATGAAATTTAGTACACTTGTATATTATCACTAGAAGATGTGTTGCACTTCACATTTGGGGTCCTATCTCCTATCTGATTTTTGTATTCAGTAAAATCCAATACTAGCACTTCTACCCACCCATTCAACCTCAGGATCCTGATACCAAACTCATATTTAGACCTGACTTGCTGAATACTTTTCTGATCTGACTGAAATTGGTATTAAACTTTGCACCAATTTGATTTTTGCAAGTTCAGCTTCTGGTTGATCACTAATCTGTGGACCAAAATTAGTTTCTAAGATAACCAGTTTACTTTAAATTTACACAGGACCTTTACCATTTGATTATCTATATATATATGTGCATATAAGAATGTAAATTCCTGGTTGCTGAAAGCAATTTTACAAAATCTTTCCAGATGGTTCATAAATCTGAATGTTCAACTAATGGATTTAAGGCTTATTAGAGTATTTTAAAGGATTTATTTGTATTGCTAGTACACCGAGAATAACTGTAGATGTTGTGGATACAATGAGTACAAACAAATTATGCATAGAATATGTTCCAGACATGTGACTAAATGATCATGAAAGATAAATTTTTCCCATTTTCTTCTTTAAGCTTTATACTTTGTAGAAAAGTTGTAGCCCATGGAACACTTCAGTCATTCTCTGAAAGTCAGTTACTTGTGATAAAGTCATTGTGTTTTTTTACAGTGACTTCAATACAATGTGCCTTAGATATGCAAGAATTTCATTGTTAGCTCTATTGTCTGTCTGTCTGTCTGTTTGCATAAGTTTGTTATCCCTACAAAATGAAAATGGTGTCAATATGACACCCATTTATAGTGGCCACAAAGGTAGCCATCTTGAAAATCTTTTTATCGCTACTTCTCCTGAATAAAAAGTCTATAGACCTAGAGTTTTCACAAAAAGACTAATGATTCTAGTTGGTCATAAATGAAAATGATGGTTATCTGACCTCCAGTATATCCACCATGGCAGGCACCTTGAAAATCTTCCTATTGTTACTCCTGAACAGAAAGTCATATGGACTTGGGGTTTTCACCAGAAGACTTCTTATGGTGTCTAGTTGGTCCTTGATGAAAATGATGCCAATCTGACATCCAATATCGCCACCATGGTTGTCCTCTTACAAATTTTGTTATTGCTACTCTTAAGTGGAAGGTTATATCAACATGTGGTTTTCACCAAAGACTTCTCATTATAACTAGTAAGTTCTGAAAGAAAAATGGTGCCAATTTTACATCCAATATGGCCACCACAGGAGCCATCTTCAAAATCTTATCCATGGAGAAGATTAGAGATGGTTTCAAAACATTGTAGTTAAAAATTAGAAATGGTTAGTACCTTGTGTTCCTGGAAATTCTTTTTGGCCAGTAGGGTCTCTGCCCCTTCAATGGACTCTTGCAATTTCATTTCATCAAACTTCCATCATTAATATACATGTATATCAATAATTTATTGTCATGACTATTGAGAGGTGGTTCAGACCTGTAAAGAGTATTTTCATAGTTTCTGGAATTGTATAGTCCTTTACTAACCATATTATCAAATGTTTGGAATTACCTTGGATTACAGTTCATTTCATTGGTTATGCTGGGAATACAGTAAAATGTTTGGAATTACATTGGATTACAGTGCATTCCATTGGTTATGCTGGGAATACAGTAAAATGTTTGGAATTACATTGTGTTACAGTGCATTCCATTGGTTATGCTGGGAATACAGTCAAATGTTTGGAATTACATTGGGTTACAGTGCATTCCATTGGTTATGCTGGGAATATGGTCAAATGTTTGGAATTACATTGGGTTACAGTGCATTCCATTGGTTATGCTGGGAATACGGTCAAATGTTTGGAATTACATTGGATTACAGTGCATTCCATTGGTTATGCTGGGAATACAGTAAAATGTTTGGAATACATTGGATTACAGTGCATTCCATTGGTTATGCTGGGAATACAGTCAAATGTTTGGAATTACATTGGGTTACAGTACATTCCATTGGTTATGCTGGGAATACAGTCAAATGTTTGGAATTACATTGGGTTACAGTACATTCCATTGGTTATGCTGGGAATATAGTAAAATGTTTGGAATTACATTGGGTTACAGTGCTTTCCATTGGTTATGCTGGGAATACAGTCAAATGTTTGGAATTACATTGGGTTACAGTGCATTCCATTGGTTATGCTGGGAATACAGTCAAATGTTTGGAATTACATTGGGTTACAGTGCATTCCATTGGTTATGCTGGGAATACAGTCAAAAAGCAATTCCTAGTTTTTCTTGTGTTTTAGATACTCCTTATTTTTTCCAAATCCTAAAATAACCTTAATTCAATATAGTTTCATTCAGTATAATTTCATTAAGTATACTTTCACTGATATGAACTGTAGGCCCTTGAAATGATCACATTTATGTACCAACATAAGTCACTCCCATAAAGTATGTGGGTAAGTAAACACCAAACTGAGCAGTCTTTATTGCACATTATGATTATAGGTGGCATCAGACAAATTCTAGGCAACGTCTTTTTTATGGAAATATTGTAGTATGAAAATTTCAGTGCAGTTAGGGTATATTTTTGAAATAATCAAAATTTATATTCAGTCCACTCCTCAACTTTTAATACTTTTGCTTATAATTTTTAAACCTAAGTTTGGGTACCGGTAATTTAATACAGCTCTCCTTCATGTTAGCGTCCTTTATTATAAACATTAAAAACACATAAAAATTAAAATAAAAATTATGAAGTTTCAACATCCATCAGCACAAAAATATTACATTAAAACCATTTTACTTAAATTGGATATCACCAGAGCATGCTTGTACAATCTGCCTGTGTCTCTAATAAGCCTCTGTTGTATTTGGTCAATGTCAGGTATTGTAACAGGTTATAACACCTGAAATAACCTATGTCTCTGATGAGTCTCTGTTGTAATGAGTCTTGCTTCAAACACTAAAGCCACTCTAGCAAGTCAGCCACTTAAGCTCAGTAGACTCGCCTTGCTGATCATGATGTCTGGCATGCAGCTGCTGGTCCTTTTTGTAATCTGTTGCTGTGTCAAGAAACAATGGCCTATGAAAAGCTTTATTGTATTTGTCATGCAAAACTAGCAACTTAAGAGCTCCAGTGTGCATTATCCAATCACCAGACTGAAAGCGATGGTTGCTGATTGCCATGCTCACTTACATAATAAAGCTGCTAATAAGGTTCATTAAAACAATTACATGTCACTTAATTGTGAAATCAGTTCGATTTAAATGTGAATACAGATATTTCCAACACTGTTTTTCATGACTAATGTCAAACTCAGTTGGATAAATAGTGAATTGGGACAGATGACAGAAAATTGCAAAATACAGATGCACCTTGATTTGAGCTGTCAGGACACATTTTATGTACCTCTGTCCCCCTGTAATGATCAGGATATGGGGATTTGTTAAATTTTGATAGACAATGGCAGTTTGAAATGGGAGAATGTCCACCCTGTAATGATCAGGATATGGGGATTTGTTAGATTTAGATGGACACTGGCAGTTTGAGATGGGAGAATGTCATCTCTGTACATGATCAGGATATGGGGATTTGTTACATTTAGATGGACTACATATTTATCACAAGTAATTGTATAAACATTACATATTTATCACAAGTAATTGTATAAACACTACATATTAATCACAAGTAAGTGTATAAAGACTACATATTTATCACAAGTAATTGTATAAAGACTACATATTTATCACAAGTAATTGTATAAACACTACATATTTGTTACAAGTAATTGTATAAACACTACATATTTATCACAAGTAAGTGTATAAAGACTACATATTTATCACAAGTAATTGTATAAACACTACATATTTATCACAAGTAATTGTATAAACACTACATATTAATCACAAGTAAGTGTATAAAGACTACATATTTATCACAAGTAATTGTATAAAGACTACATATTTGTCACAAGTAATTGTATAAACACTACATATTTGTCACAAGTAATTGTATAAACACTACATATCTATCACAAGTAATTGTAAAAATACATATTTATCGCAAATAAATGGTTTTTCTGAAGACCAGAATGACTAGTGTTCTGTGGGTTACGTACTTTTTGCAAAGTATAAAGTATAAAGGAGAAAAAAAGGCAAAACGTACCTTTTATGGGCAATAAACCATGTGTTTGGAATGCATTCCACATGTAATTTGAGAGAATCTCGTGGAGTCATTGTATCTGCAATGTCTATAGTTTTCCCCAGTGTAGTCTGTTTGGTTTGTGTTCTTTTTATTTAAATTTGTCGCAAAAACCAAAAGTATGTTTTGTGAAGTACTGTTATTTCAGATTGTAGAATAAGAGAAGTTAGCATGAAAGCCCCATCCAAATGTTCACACACAAGTGAAGCTGAAAGAATATTTTACTCTTGCAACAAAATGTAGTCTTGAAGTATGTTAAATGATGTTAACAATTAACTTTGGTATTTTCCACATTAAATTTTTACAAATAATTATTAAACAGCTACTATATTCTGTTGCCATGTTTCTTTGCAAGTGCTTTTTTTTAAGTGGTTGTTATATATTTCATTGATTGTTGAGAAGAAAAAAAAATAATGTGAAGTGAAAATTACTAGCTCAGATGGAGCAACATTGTGGCACAATTGTGGTTATTGTTCTTGTTTGATATTAAAATATCTTATTCTTGTTGATATATTTTGTTTCTATTGCCCAAGTATATCGAATTTCAGGGAAATCATCATTTACAGTCTAATGAAATGTCTTTATTTTATCAATAATTAACAATTTGCCTGTGTTACAATGTTGTGTTTTTAAACATCTTGTCTTTGTATATTCAATGAATTTTATTTACTGCAGTCAATTTTACTTATTACTTTGTTATTTACTTTTTGACAGCATAATATGGATCACAAGAAAACATTTTGTTTATATTTTTATGCAGTAAAATTTTCAGTTTGTCAACTTTTTTTTTTTTTACTGGTCTGTGGGAGGGGGGGGGTCTTTATGTTTGTCAGTTTGATTAATTGTTTACACATCTTAAGGAAACTAGAAACAATTTTAAATGCTTCCATTTACTTTTTTAAGTTTACTTAATAGACAGCTGAAAGTTTTTTGCTTCTGTAACTTATCTTGTTTGTTGCATTGTTTCTATATCTGGTTACATTTTGAAGACTTTAATTGTTATTATCTGGTTAGATTATAGCCAGCGTCCAATCATGTCAGTTGACTCTGAATTATTTTTAAGACGTTGTAACTTGTTATCAAGATAATCTACTTTTTGATTGTTGTTGTGATGCATTTTACTATGTTGCAAAATAGAGCTGTTATAATATAAAACTGTTAAAGATTTATATTGTGGTAATTAAAAAAATAAAATTACTGCAGTTCCAACAAGTGATTACTTCTTGTATTTCCCAAAGTTTTGATTTACAACTGAACCACAACCCCAAAGTTAATGAGATGGTTGTGAAACTGGTCACATGTAAGTATAATGAAGTCTAAGCTCTTTCATCTATAAATGGATTTCTGCTTTAGAGTTTGAGAAAACTTTTCTCATTCCTACACATTTGCGATAAAGTGATGTAGGATTAATAGAATACATATACACTATTGTGGGATAGAGAAATCCCATCATATACTGTTATGGGATATGGAAATCCCATCCTTCACTGTTGTAGGACAGGAACATTCCACCATACACTGTTGTGGGATAGAGAAATCCCATCATACACTATTGTGGGATAGGGAAATCCCATCATATACTGTTATGGGATAGGGAAATCCCATCGTTCACTGTTGTAGGATAGGGAAATTCCACCATACATTGTTGTGGGATAGAGAAATCCCATCATACACTATTGTGGGATAGGGAAATCCCATCATGCAATGTTGTGGGATAGGGAAATCCCATCATACACTATTGTGGGATAGGGAAATCCCATCATAAGAGTAAGAATTTGTTGGTAGGTATAAGGACTACAAATTCTGATCCGCTTTCCCGATCTCACATGCAGGTATATGATGAATCATTTCCAGTCTCGATCACCATCCTATGTGAATAAGCATGCAGAATGCTTCAGGCTTTTATCGCAAGAAAACCAGCCCAAATAGCTCCACTTCAGTGTCCTTGGTACACTATGTTTTTGCAACTTACTGTTTAAAGTAAAATTACGAGCAAATATTCGCTTTGAATTGGATGATGCCAGCTTGAAAAACACATTCAGTATAAGGTAAAATTTTGCTATTAGCACAATTTTGATATAAAAAAAAGATGCAGCGAACCAAAGACACTAAACTTGCATCTATTCATCTCACCTGGTTGTTTGTTTTTTTTTGTGTTTTTTTTTGGGGGGGGGGGGCTGAGCGGCTCTAACTTTTTCAAACACTTTGACCAAAATGTTTTAATTGACCGAGATCTAAAGCTAATGCAGAAAAAACACCTTTTTGGATTCAGAAATGCATACATGTGAACCGCTCAGGAGGGTTTTTCTCCCAAGTTTATGGGTGTCTCCATCACTCACTAGAATCTCCCGTGTACACAAAATTATTAACTATTTTTTTTTTTTTTTTCCCTTCACATTTTGTCTCCAGTGTAGTATATTTGTGGTAATACTGCCTATGATCATGTGACAGAGCTGGCTTAAGTGGGGCAAGTCAATATACTTGCTAATTTCATCATTACATCCTGTCAGCATGGTCAACTGGCTTCATTTGAAGTTTGTCGAGGTGGATTATGCTATGTGTGAGTAGAAGTAATTTGGAAAGGATTAAAGACATTAATTATGGCTGGATTACTGAAAAGCTCAATCAGCATGAAACAATAAACATTATTTTGATTCTGTCCGCAAGGTATGTTCTGCTTTGGTGCTTAAAGTTGTTGAGATGAATTAGAGTCTATACTATGTATGATAAAAAGTCATTTGGACAGGATTAAAGATGTTAATTGATTATGGTTGGATTCCTCAAGAGTTCATGTGGCATAAAACTGGCTCAGCTTGACTTCAGTGTTTATAGTTTGTCGAGATGTCTAAGCGTGCATTATCTCCCAATGTCAAAACACCAAAATCCAAACAAGCGAAATATCACACAACATTCAGTGATTGATGGAAAGGGGAATTTCAGTGATTGCAATCGAGTTCAAAGGGACATGAATATGCGTTCTGCTCTTTCTGTAAAGCTAATTTTAAAGTCTGTTATGGTGGCAAGAATGACATCACGTGTCGTGCAGAAACCCCATAAAGGGGATAATAAAATGCTGACAGTCTTCGTGTTTTCGACAAGGATGTAAACAGGATATCAACAAGATTCCTTGAAATACCAACCTGTAACATTGGATAAGCAGAACTCATCTTTGCATGCTTGGATAAAATATTCAAGTAAGTATTACTAAAGTGTAACTATTTTATTGTTCATAAGAAATCATAATCATAATTGTATAATAATAAAAATAATATGAATATGAATAATAATAATATGAATAATATGGATACAGTACAAGAATTAATCCATAATGCCTGGGATGAATGAGGTCTTTGTCTTCATCTATAATTCTAGTAAGTGATAATCATTTTCCACATTTGATTGTTATTGTTAAATAATGGTGATAATGATGACAACAAAGGTGTCTGCAAATTAATCTTAAAGTCACAAAGGGTGTGCTAGTCTAATCATTCATGTATGCATCAGTGCTTCATATGGACAATCTTACTGGCATTAAAACAACATTAGATGCTTGGGAATGCAATAAATACTCACTAATCTGATTAGGTAGGTTTTCTTATCTCCTATGATCAATACAGATAATTGTCAGCTAGTGATAGGTGAACATGAAACATTATAGGTCTGCACTGATAATTGGAAATTGAAAACAGTGATAGGTACCTTTAAAAGGAAAATTTCGCTGCAACAGATTCTGTAATATTTTAGAGAGAGAAATCTCCCTTGGGCCAATTGCATTGGATATGCAAGTGACAATTGCATTATTATATTATAATATTTTAATTTACATATTGTATATCCATGGCAAGTACATTTCAAAGTTCTAATGTTTTGTATTGCGGTGGTGAAGCTGTCTGAGAGGTTCATGACATTAACCCAGAGTGAGCGAACTGCCCTGAAAGATGAAATCCAGGACTACATTCTGACTCCCAAAGAAGAACTTCCCAAATTCGACAGAAACAGTACTGTACCAGTTTTAAGCAGTTTGGGCAGACAGTTGCCAATCTGACTCTACCCACAGGCAGGAAACAATTAAAACTTCTTGGTGAACTCGGTAGAGTTGTATTGACATTGCCACATTCCAAAGGAGACACTGAAAGGACATATTACATTCTGAGGAAAATTCAGGCTGACTCTAGAGGAAACCTGGATCCAGTGACAGTACATAATCTTTTAAGTGTTAAGATGAACAATGATAAGCACTGCCACCAATATAATCCAGGCAATGATCTTGTAAGAAATGCTAAAAATGCTTGTGTTAAATATACATGTATGGAGAGTGTGAAAGGCAACAAGTTAATGTGAAAGAACTGAATTGCATATTTTAATATAAAAAATATGGAAATTTGTTCAATAGTAGTAACTTTTGCCCATTTGCACACTAAAAATCGGGTCAATGGAAAACCTCCCTCTTTTGAGGTCAAAACTCCTGACCAAATTTTGCAAATCTCCCTCTTTGTTCCAAGCTGACCCCGCATTTTTACCACATGTATGGAAATGAGACAATTATATGCGCTAGTACAGAGTAGGAAAATACCACCTTTGTGGTCAGAATTTTCACAGGAATTCTGCAAAGCCTCATTCCTGACTTCAAAATCTGACTTTTGGGTTGAGATTTACCTATCCATCAGCAGCACATATGATTGCTTATCATGCAAAGCTGAGACTTTTGCTACACAGTTTTTGACATACACAAAATGTATGACACAGAAATGTACGACACAAATGTATGACACAGAAATGTATGACTCGCAGAAATGTACACAATTTTTTGGAACTTAAAAATGATAACTAGAATTGTAATCTGAAGAGATTGGGACATTTTATAACAACAACCAGCTCATGTGCCAAACTGAAAACTATGAAAGAAAAAGAAAACTGCAATGCTATTTTAACATGAAAATGTATATTACCACATTGAATAAAATCTTTAACCAATATCAGACCCGGATCAGTCCCTATTGTGCGCTAAAAACATTAAACTATCAAGAAAACGTGATTTAACAAACTAAGATGTATAGATAGGAATTGATCTCCAGTATTTTTGTTATTCCCATAGCCTAGAGAGTCACAAGGGAATATAGCATTTACAAACTAAGATGTATAGATAGGAATTGATCTACAGTATTTTTGTTATTCCCATAGCCTAGAGAGTCACAAGGGAATATAGCATTTACAAACCAAGATGTATAGATAGGAACTGATCTCCAGTATTTTTGTTATTCCCATAGCCTACAGAGTCACATGGGAACATAGCATTTACAAACTAAGATGTATAAATAGGAATTGATCTCCAGTATTTTTGTTATTCCCATAGCCTACAGAGTCACATGGGAATATAGCATTTACAAACTAAGATGTATAGATAGGAATTGATCTCCAGTATTTTTGTTATTCCCATAGCCTAGAGAGTCACAAGGGAATATAGCATTTACAACTAAGATCTATAGATAGGAATTGATCTCTAGTATTTTTTTTATTCCCATAGCCTACAGTCACGAGGGAATATAGCCTTTACAAACTAAGATGTATAGATAGGAATTGATCTACAGTATTTTTGTTATTCCCATAGCCTACAGAGTCACAAGGGAATATAGCATTTTGCCTATTGTTTAATATTTTTTATTTTCAGAGTTTTTTAACACCATCTGTGTCTTTGAAACTTTTTTACATACAGTCATCGAACGGGCATGAGTATGCATCATAGGAAGAGTAGCTCAACCTTACTTAGAGTAGGTGACTGTGACCAATATTTCATGCTTGAAAGTTTGCTTGTAACACCATCAATATCTTAGACCTTATTTCACCTAGTCATCAAGTGTTGATGTATTTCAGACAGAGCAACTTAATTTTATAAAAAGTGGGTCACTGTGACCTATTTTCACACTAGAGTAATTTTTTTATTTTCTACGGTTTGTTTGTAATACACTCTATATTTTGGACCTTTTATAGCATCAAAATTGGTGTACTGAGGCATCCTGGGAAGAGTAACATGAGTATGTCCAAAGTAGGTTGCTGTACCCTACTTTTCATTCTTTTTCAACTTTGTGGTTAAAAAGGGCACCTTTTTTGTTGACTTCTTTACAAGCACTACACACGAGTGTAGAAGGTTATTCACTGTTACCTACTTTCTGTGTGCTTCAATGACTTTGTCACTAAGTAGAAATGCATTTATTAAATACAGATGACCCCACTATATTACCTGAAATGACCTAAACACAAAATTTAACTTAGGAAATACAGACAAATGGACAGAAAAGAGTAACACTATCTTGCCCAACCACTGTCATATGCCTGATGTGTATTTAGACCTTTTTACTTGATGATATGGATGAAATGTACATTATTCTGAAGGCAGATGTTTATTTTTTATTCTTTGAAGAGCCTGTTTAAAAATCTGAAAATTCTACGTTATGCCAACTTGATGCAAGCATTTGTAAAATGACAGACGATTTAGTTCTGACTAATTGCCTTCTGCTCTAACAGTACCTAATGCCATCCATACTGAATGCAGCCCTGGTTTAACATATGCATTTTTATATGTCACCCATTTATTCAAACATTGGAACTGCACTTGCTGTTTGAATACAAGGTTTTTCATGTTTAAAAGAAAATATAAATCTTTTGTAGATACAGTATTTGGTTCATTGTTTTGTAGATACAGTATTTGGTTTATAGTTTTGTAGATACAGTATTTGGTTCATTGTTTTGTAGATACAGTATTTGGTTTATAGTTTTGTAGATACAGTATTTTGTTTATTGTTTTGTAGATACAGTATTTGGTTTATAGTTTTGTAGATACAGTATTTGGTTTATAGTTTTGTAGATACAATATTTGGTTTATAGTTTTGTTGATACAGTATTTGGTTTATAGTTCTGTAGATACAGTATTTGGTTTATTGTTTTGTAGATAATGTATTTGGTTTATAGTTTTGTAGATACAGTATTTGGTTTATAGTTTTGTAGATACAGTATTTTGTTTATTGTTTTGTAGATACAGTATTTGGTTTATTGTTTTGTAGATACAGTATTTGGTTTATAGTTTTGTAGATACAGTATTTGGTTTATAGTTTTGTAGATACAGTATTTGGTTTATTATTTTGTAGATACAGTATTTGGTTTATTGTTTTGTAGATACAGTATTTTGTTTATAGTTTTATAGATACAGTATTTGGTTTATAGTTTTGTAGATACAGTATTTGGTTTATAGTTTTGTAGATACAGTATTTGGTTTATTCTTTTGTAGATACAGTATTGGGTTTATTCTTTTGTAGATACAGTATTTGGTTTATAGTTTTGTAGATACAGTATTTGGTTTATAGTTTTGTAGATACAGTATTTGGTTTATAGTTTTGTAGATACAGTATTTGGTTTATTCTTTTGTAGATACAGTATTTGGTTTATAGTTTTGTAGATACAGTATTTGGTTTCTTCTTTTGTAGATACAGTATTTGGTTTATAGTTTTGTAGATACAGTATTTGGTTTATTCTTTTGTAGATACAGTATTTGGTTTATAGTTTTGTAGATACAGTATTTTGTACAGTATTTGGTTTATCCTTTTGTAGATACAGTATTTGGTTTATAGTTTTGTAGATACAGTATTTGGTTTATAGTTTTGTAGACACAGTATTTGGGTTATTCTTTTGTAGATACAGTATTTGGTTTATTGTTTTGTAGATACAGTATTTGGTTTATTCTTTTGTAGATATAGTATTTGGTTTATTCTTTTGTAGATACAGTATTTGGTACAGTATTTGGTTTATAGTTTTGTAGATACAGTATTTGGTTTATTGTTTTGTAGATACAGTATTTGGTTTATAGTTTTGTAGATACAGTATTTGGTTTATAGTTTTGTAGATACAGTATTTGGTTTATTCTTTTGTAGGTACAGTATTTGGTTTATTTTTTTGTAGATACAGTATTTGGTTTATAGTTTTGTAGATACAGTATTTGGTTTATAGTGTTGTAGATACAGTATTTGGTACAATATTTAGTTTATTCTTTTGTAGATACAGTATTTGGTTTATAGTTTTGTAGATACAGTATTTGGGTTATTCTTTTGTAGATACAGTATTTGGTTTATAGTTTCTGTATTTATCTTATGAATACCATCACTCTTTATATGACAATTTACTCAAAAATAAAATACTAAAAACATTTGACTACTCATGTGGATAGTTTTGTGGACTTTCTAATGGAAGAAATCATTGCATGTGATAAATTTTATATATAAAAAATCCAATGAAATTCAGCATATTGCTACACTTTGTAAAAGCAAGAATGAACTTGATGCTCTACAATTCTGTATAGGTCTTAATGGTAACCAAGCGATAAACAAAAATAATCAAACATGTATGCATTTTGCTTCTTCATTTTGTATGTCTAATTTGTATTATTTGTAATTAAACATGTATGCATTTTACTTCTTGATTTTGTATGCCTATTTTGTATTATTTGTAATCAAACATGTATGCATTTTGCTTCTTGATTTTTTATGTCTATTTTGTATTATTTGTAATCAAACGTATGCATTTTGCTTCTTGATTTTGTATGTCTAATTTGTATTATTTGTAATCAAACATGTATGCATTTTGCTTCTTGATTTTGTATGTCTAATTTGTATTATTTGTAATCAAACATGTATGCATTTTGCTTCTTGATTTTGTATGTCTAATTTGTATTATTTGTAATCAAACATGTATGCATTTTGCTTCTTGATTTTGTATGTCTATTTTGTATTATTTATAATCAAACATGTATGCATTTTGCTTCTTGATTTTGTATATCTATTTTGTATTATTTTATAAGTAAATATAGGTATGGTGTTTCGAATGGCAAATGAAATTCACTGATAATTATGTTTGCTCACCTAAGCTATATAGGAACATGACAGCAAGCATTGATACAATTTGACAAAACAAGGTGCAGTAACAAGTTATAAATTTGCTGTAATGTGTTTGTTCTTTTCATATTAATGGAGAGTTACATTTATTATTATTTAAACAGCAAAACGAAAGTAAATAGTTGTTTATAAAATTAGAATATTTTAGATGAAGAATGTCTGTAAAGGAAAGAATGGTTTTCTTTGTAGCTGGGAAAAAAGGCAGTTTCTATTTGCTTTTGTTTTATTTTTTTCCCCTCAATCTGATGATGTTGTGTCAGTGTCTTTGCTTGAATTTCTTTAAGGTACATTATAACCTGTCTTAAAAGACCACTCCTTCTACCAAAAAATAATGGTCTCTTAAAACATGTGGTCTTTATTAACAGGTCATAACACTATATAATCAATAAATATGTGCAGTGAGAATCTAGTCTCTCAAGACAGGTGGTCCCTCATAGCAGTGGTTTTTCAAGACAGGTTTTACTATAGTGGCTTCTTCTTGTTCTGAAATTTCCTCCTTCTCTTTCTACTCCTCCTTTTTCCTTTTGTCCTCTTTACTGTTGCATTCTGGACATTCCAAGGTCTAATGTCCTTGTATGTGACACACACAAAAACCCATTAATCTTTACTCTTGTTCCTGGACAAGGTTTCATCTAGATATGAGTGGTTACTTTTCTTTGGCATTGTGGACATTCTAATGCCAAAGTCCCTTTCTCTTGACATGTGGCAGGTATCTTCACTTTTGTCTCGGAAGTGATGTTGAGTTTCTGCACATCCTGTTAGATGTGTGTACATTCCTATCACTTTCAGTAAATCTCACTAGAAGTTTAATTTATCTTTTTGTTGCTCTTCCATCTTCACTTGTTGAAAGTCCAAGTCGCACTGAATAGTTTCACCGTCTTACGTCAGGTCTCTATATCCTGCTGTGTTAAAGAGGGAGGGAGAGAGTACAATTGAATGAAAGTGTCGTGTACCACGAGCATGTGTCATCATGAAACAATCACAAAACTCTTGAAAAGATAGAAGTGAGACAACTACAACATTCGGTGTTTCCTGACATGAGAAGACCATTGTTAGCATAAGTACATCCTAGTAATTTCGATGATTACATGATCGACCCATATACATCATCACGACAGAGTCAAGATCATTCAAGAGTGAGAGTCGCATCGTATCACTCGAGGATTATTTTCATATCCAACCTGTGAGTAAGTAGACTTATAGAAATTTTTCAATGACAGCGTATGACATGTACACTGTCAGATGACAACTTATAACATGTACACTGTCAGATGACATCGTATTACATATACACTGTCAAATGACTGTATTACATGTACACTGTCATATGACAGCGTATTACATGTACACTGTCAGATGACAGCGTATAGCATGTACACGGTCAGATGACAGCGTATAACATGTACATTGTCAGATGACAGCGTATAACATGTACACTGTCAGATTTAAGGATTTTTAGTCATAAGTTCCTGCAGAGAAATGGGCCGCGTGTATCACTGATTTGTTTGATTCTAAGTTGTTCAAGTTGTAACGACAATGTCTGACCGAAGATCGAGATTACTTGAGGCTTTTTATCTCACACGACAGTTTGAAATCTCCCGTTTTGTTCAAATTTAGCATACCTGCTTATTTAATAGAGATCATGGACAAATTATTTAAATAGCAAATACGCTACTAAAATAAACCCCAACAGTTTATTTACTAGCAAATACGCTACTAAAATAAACCCCAACAGTTAATTTACTAGCAAATACGCTACTAAAATAAACCCCAACAGTTAATTTACTAGCAAATACGCTTACAAATAATATATAATAGTAACACTAGTCAAAATAAGTAATTTCCTCGGCATTCAATTTGATTTTATTTCCAGGAATCGTTTGAAAAATAAGGAGTGTTTTGAATTTAAACTAGTTTCAAATCACTAGAGTTTTTTTAAGACGAAGTGTTTTCAAATTCGTACAGTGGGAAAATTACACAAGTGCACATATTCTGATATTGTAGTTAAAATCATGCAAATAAATATAGATTCGACTTGTAGAGAAAGAGTTGTAGAGGCCTGGATTCTGAATTCCAAGATTCATTGACCAAGGACTTGCTGCGTGCGAAATACATGGGCGATCAAGGAAATCGTTTCAGATATCTTTCACTATTAATTTTTGTGGCAGAGAAGTTAGATATATGAAGCACCCATCCATGTACACATGTAAGTCCAAGAAGTTACCGGGAATCATCGGACTCAAATTTTACAAACAAAACTAGTCATTTTTGCACTTTTAATACATTTTTATACAAGAAGTTACACCAAGTACAATGTAACATGTATTTTCAATACATTAACTCTTATATGATCTCTCTCTCTCTCTCTCAATTATAATGGATTTTTTAATTTCATTTGCTATTCCAAACACCACACCCAGTAGCGTAGCAAGAAATTCTGCCCCCCCCCCCCCCCCCCCAGCAAAACTTAATTATGGGTCCCCGACCTAATAAAGAAAAGTTGCTTGATGGAAATATTGCCCACCCACCCGGGGTTGCTTGGGTGGCTGCTACGGAACTGACCGCACCTATATTTTTGTATGGAATTATACAAGATATACATCACGTCAAATATGGAAACTTCATTTAGTGACGTCATTAAGTGCATTCCCAGTTTGAGAAAGTGTAGCAATGAAAATGTCGCATTCCTCGATAGCTCAAGTTGAGCAGACGACAAAATTATCAGTGAATTAAATTTGCTATTCTAAACACCGCACCTTTAGTTTCTTATGTAATAATACGCAATAGACAAAAACCGAGAATTAAGTCAAATACATATAAATTTGCTTTTCTCTCTCTCTCTCTCTCTCTCTCTCTCTCTCTCTCTCTCTCTCTCTCTCTCTCTCTCTCTGTAAATTACCGCGCCGACAACACTAACAAAAGGATTAGGATGTACCAATAGAATAGCTCGTCCAGAGCAAGTGTTTTTATGTTACCCAGACTTTCGAAGTTAAATCAAATTTCTTGTATCTTGCAAACACAGTACTTTACCAATTGGACCACCTCGGTTACTTTTTCGAGACATAAATATGCCTCGAAACAACGTCGGCGCAGTAATGTATAGAAAAATCATACATTTTGTTCACCGGAAATATCTTCGCCATAACACCCACCCCCACCTCCTATGCAATCATGCAATCATTTCAGACCACCTCGGCTATTTCTACGATCGGATTGACCGATCAGTTGCGAATGAAAAAACAGAAAATAGTTCGATGCATTCGCTGTTTCGCGGACAAATATTTTTCTTCAGTAAATATGGTGGCCCGAACGGCAGCTAATGGCAGCTATCGGCATACATTCGAGGTATGATCCGTACTTTAAGGCAATCTTGGATTGCCATCTGGTATTGCTAAAAGGGAGGTCAGGACAGCAATGTCCATTATGTAGCACTGAATTGTTCCAATCGACCAAACAAAAAGTCATTTTAACCTACAACTTTGTGATCAAAATGATACTTTATCACTTTTTGAAAAATTATATTTTATGCTTTCGCTGATATAGTTTCAATGCAGAGATGTAAGTGATTTTTCATCTTGTATCAATTATATACTTCGAAAAAAAAATCTTCCACCATTCATATGATGAACGATAGCACTCCTCGTAAAGAACAATGTATGAAGTATTAATCCCTAAAAAGAAAAGAAAATTAATGAATTTGTAAAGTCGTTTAGTGGCCTTCTAAAAATCGCAACTTCCTTAAAATGTATCATTCTTTGCGAAAAATCATGTTCAGTTGTAAAAAGCGATGCTCTTTTAGAAAGAGAAATTGTTTTAAGCAAACTTCTATATCGCTTTCTCAATGACAAATAAGACATGGTTGGTGAGGATGCACATTGTTTATTGGGGAGGTGGGTGGAGGGAGGGCGGGGCATTTATGAAAAATTACTTTTAGAAAAAGACGGTTTTAGGTTATATAATTCCCAATTCATATTTTTTCGTGACAAATTCTTCAGCGATTCTTTATTCCGTGAAGGAAGTATCAATGTAATTATCACTAAGGTTTTACTGACTATTTACTATTTCCTAATTATTTTTACTTAGACTGCCATTATTGATCAAATTAATTCAATTAGCGATTTCACCAGTCAGCTTTTAAATTAACATAAATTTAAAAAATGAATGTTAAAAAAATGAACAAACAACAGACATAAGAGTAAATATCAGAAGTATACCTTTTCCTTTCTTCATTACAATTTCCAGCAGTCTGATTGGCCAGGCCTCTTTGAATTTTTTTTTTTTTTTTTTTTTTTTTTTTTTAATACCTGTATGAACCGAACAAAAAAAAATTATTATAATTTAGCTCCGCCCACTGGCGCTACTTTTTCCGACATTCGCATTGAAATTTAAGATGTGTAAACAAATATTTGCAAGCTACATTGACGTAATGTTGGCTTACACGGACAATGAAGGCAATGTGATCGTATCATGTTTACGGTATATAATAAGTAATGCTGTGAATGAAAAAAAATATATATATAAATTCAACTTTATAAGACTGAAAATATAAAGATGAGAGTTGGATCTATCAAAAAATGCAGATGATCCGCACAGAGAGAGAGAGAGAGAGAGAGAGATTCAGTCGCAGGCCTTGACATTACAAATGTTCGTCCAAGTTACATTCTGACATGTACCTTATAAGATTGTTACATATAGTAAGGATAAGATGAGTCGATTATCCGGGCGGGACTGAATAGCTGATTTCGCCTCGCGATTAGACAAGCTCTGGATCCAGAGTCGTATTTTCATGTTTTTAATGAAATTTGAGCCAAAATGAGAAATTGATAGAAGTTCACATTCTCTTCAGTTGTGATTCCAATTTAAATAAATAACTTGTTGTAGATTTTAGTTGTTAGTACTTGAGCATATTCACCCATGAAAACAGTGAAGCTGTCCTTGACTATCGTCTAGGTAAAATAAATCAGTTGAAACTAAAGCTAGTGTTGGGATCTATATAGAGATGGTAAGCGTGTTTCTCGAAGGAATTTAATATGGATAGACCCTGATAAAGCAGATAAGTGAAAGATAAACTAATTAATTTGGTATAAAAAGTAAAACAGAATCATATTAGAGAAATTTTATTAATTTGGTATAAAAAAATAAAACACAGAATCATATTAGAGAAATTTAATTAATTTGGTATAAAAAGTAAACACAGAATCATATTAGAGAAATTTTATTAATTTGGTATAAAAAATAAAACAATCATATTAAAGAAATTTAATTAATTTGGTATAAAAAGTAAAACGCAGAATCATATTAGAGAAATTTAATTAATTTGGTATAAAAAATAAAACACAGAATCATATTAGAGAAATTTAATTAATTTAGTATAAAAAGTAAAACACAGAATCATATTAGAAAAATTTTATTAATTTGGTATAAAAAGTAAAACAGAATCATATTAGAGAAATTTTATTAATTTGGTATAAAAAATAAAACAGAATCATATTAAAGAAATTTAATTAATTTGGTATAAAAAGTAAAACGCAGAATCATATTAGAGAAATTTAATTAATTTGGTATAAAAAATAAAACACAGAATCATATTAGAGAAATTTAATTAATTTAGTATAAAAAGTAAAACACAGAATCATATTAGAGAAATTTAATTCATTTGGTATAAAAAGTAAAACAGAATCATATTAGAGAAATTTAATTCATTTGGTATAAAAAGTAAAACACAATCATATTAGAGAAATTTAATTAATTTGGTATAAAAAATAAAACACAGAATCATATTAGAGAAATTTAATTCATTTAACAAATATTTGCTAGTTAGGATATTTAATTATCAGCACTTGCTCAATTACTGACAATGCTTTGCTCACAAAGATTTCAGAATAGTTTCAATAATTATGCAACAACACAGTCAAGATTTCTTGCTACTTATTACAATTGCAACTCTATTATGGGTAACATTGACATATATCATTTATATTACGAGTTTATCATGAACTTTATCTTGGATAATAAATGAATAACAACTGGATTTTCATTTTAAATCAGAACATATACATGGAAGCTAACACATAGCCTATACTTTTCAATTGCTTATCACAATTACATGTTTTCAATGTGGCATTACCTCCTTTGCCACATTATAATCATAATATGATATGCCTCAATTCAATTCAGTTTTATATTTCAGCAAACTTTTAAATGACTGATAAAATCTGTGCAACTATGCCAAATTTGCTTGCAAGGTATTTCAGCATCCCTACTGTAAGAAACATGACATATAGTTACAGTGTACTAAACCTGGGGGGGGGGGGGGAGGAGGGGGATACACAGTGGCTGAGTGGTTAAGGTTGTGACTCAAGATTGATTTCATATCAAACAAGGAAATAAAGTCATCACAAGGACTAGAGAAAATCCAATTAGTCTTTACAAACGAAGACATAATCTTACATTAGGATAACATTTTCTTTAAGAATCATTGCTTCTTTGAAGAACTGACCTAAGACAGATTTTAATTGCAGTGAAATTAACCCAGACTGGAATGATTTGTCCTTTGAATTCTCGCCAGACTGTTACCAATGTATACACATCCCAACATTCCTATACATTTAAATAAAAATATGAAGAAAAAAAAGAGTCATGAAAAGTTCATAAACAACAGATGACCATGGATCCAACATGTTATCAAGTAAGTTTTGCGAGTTTAAATACCAACAGGATGACCTTCAGGTTCTGAAGTATGGAGTCGCTTTTGTTTTTAAAAACCCTCCTTACTGCAGGCCTTCTTTGGATACATGCACTAGTATTAACAAATAACAAACCTTGCACATTAATAGCCACATGTTATCAAGAAGTATCTGGCAAGTAATTACTACAATAAAAATTAACCGGTCAGGGAAAACTGTGCAATAATAGGGTAAATGGAACCTTTATTTTATATATATTGAAGAAATCCATATCTAGCCATAACAGTTGTATGAGCTGAAACATATCCTGGCAACTGTTTAAAATGTTTTTTTTTTTAAATTTATTTTTGTATGCCTTCATGTGTTAACGTTATGTTGTAAAGCGCTTAGAGAGCTTTTTAAAAGATGATGGCTCTATTAAGTCATTATTATTATTATTATTATTATTATTATTATTATTATTATTATTATTATTATTATCATGGAGATCATAATTTTAAACTTTAGTGTCTCTATCACAAATATACAAGGTCACTATCCCAGTGCTGATTTATTTGTCATGTTAATTCATTTACTTGATAGTTTCTGCAAAAATAACTTCAGAAGGCAAATAGTAAACATTAAAGCTGATTGCATGCGGGCGAATTCGGTAAAGTATACAGATCAAAGGTTATACTTATTTTGTGTCAAAGTATATTTTTCATTATCATGCTACCATAGCATAAGTTCTGTAACAGGTTGTTTTAATGCTATGCTAAATTTAAAAAAAAACAACAAAAAAACAAATAGAACCAAATTATATCCTATTTTAAATTTCTATCTTAATGCCAGTTTATGCTAGGATTTGTCTGATGAGCAATAAAATATATATTTCGATAGAAAGAAAACGACTTGTTGCGAGAAGCATAACGTCTAACATAATTTAGTTACATACATACCGATGCAACTGTCAAGAAATCGCAAGGGAGGCAACTAAATTATGACTAAAAAAATAGCCTAATAGGAAAGCTGATCATTCCTTAATAAGCAATCGACTCTTCCAGATGTCACGGCGTCGTAAAAAAAAACTGGATGTAAACAGACCACCCTGTTTCAGCATGTATTGAACGAGATGTGTTTCGCCGTATGTCGATTCGAATGGTGTTTAAATAGTTCGTGCGCGAAACGAGTCAAGTATTTTTAGCTACATATAAAACGCTGACCTGAAAATTAACTGAACAACAGACACGGATATCGTTCGGATTGCTCTGCGACTGCGGAACGAACCATGTCGGCGCCACTCACAAATTTCGACATCGGGAAATAATGGTAAAAGTAATTAAACAAAGCGAAATTAATGTTGCAGTTTAATCATGTGCGTATTTCCCCACCATAAATTTCACTTTGGGTACTTGGGCTATATAGTTCAATGGAGGCAGCTCATATAGTCTCGAGTAACCACTTTTCGTTCACTTAACGTAAATTTTAACGCGTTCGTTATAATATTATGATAATCTATTTAAATAAACCATAAAAATTGTTCAACTATATCTACTTCATTTAATCAGCGTGAAAAAAAGTTTGGCATTCATGTACATTAGTTCATAATTACCGTTTTTCCGAGCGAGTGTATGGTATCACGGTACCAATTGCGCAAGCCCAGGGGGTGGAGCTTAAGGTGTAGGAACATTGTATTCAGAAATAAACAACAAAACTAGCTGTGATTGGTGTATTATGTAAGAGTTGTAGTTTCTGTCTGGCTTAAAAAAAAGTTGAGTCTCTTAGCAACATGTGAGATTATGTTAATTCATATGTAGATCATGTTTTGTATTTTTTATGATTTTTTAAAAATGTGATGCACATCACTGAAAATGTGTCTGTTGTGACTGGACAACTCTTACCCCTGTCTAGTTCCAGCAGAGTTATCTCTCTTAAATGCAATGGAGTACCTGGTTCTATCACTGTCAAATTGACAATCTAACATTGCTCTCTATGATAGTGTGTGACATGCATGCTAAAATAGGAGAGAAGGTATATTTATTTCACCAAATGTTAACATTAAGGTCTATGGAAAAACAATTGGTACCGTGATACCGTATGTTTACCTATTTCCGGAAGTGACATCCATGGTTCGTGACACTCACTAAAAAGTCACGTGGCATATGACTGGACCGTGCCAGTTAGACCAAGGTATGGATATTATTAATTTATAGCGTCTCCGTGTTTTTGAAATTTAAATAATTTTTTTCCGTTAATTCTATAGCCAGCTTGTGCACTTACATTATTGCTTGCTTGTTCTTTACCATATAGATACATGACTCAATAGACTGAGAGACAGACAGACATACAGAGAGACAGAGGGAGAGAGAAGTTTAAAGCTAGACACTGGTGAATAGATACACATTTATTATAATAGATTCAATGTCTTTTGATATAGAATATATGTTTCTAATGAAATAATACTGAAACGAAAAAGTCCGTAGTGAATATACATTTCGAGTGTAAATTTTTCTTACGTTATATAAGAAACCCACATGATTAAAACCAAATATTTACATTGGCTATCTAGTTGTATTAATTCCTAAAGTTGGTTATTCTGTTCACAAAGTCATCACGTGATCGGCGGCGCTATCTTTAGCATATAATAGAAAATTCAAGGCCAAAATGTCTCACACAAAAAAGGGCATTAGTGAAACATAGATTTTCATTACGATTTTTTTAAATTACATGAAATTACCTTTTTGAATCTCATTCTGTTTGATTTTACTATATAATTAAATTCTGCCGCTCTTTAAGAAGGCTGGTGACACAGCTGATGACGTCATTATCTCGCAACAAGCGCGTTAGATCGCGAGAAACATGGCGCACGATTGAAGAAGGCAAACGACAACTGGCCGTTGGACCATAATGATTGAATGACCAAGGGTCATTTGTGCCATGTTGTCATGGAGCTGGTTGCTGTGTCCTGATTGGCTGTATGCAAATTACGGATAAATGATTGCTATTTTACACGTATTCGTGCACGGCTAGACAAGGTTAGAATGGTCTATTTAACACACTTTTAAAAGAATTTTTATTATTTTGTCTTTATTAGATGTAAAATGTAATTATAAAGATTGACCAGTTTATTTTTTTAGGTTCACTGAAGTATAAACCGAAAAAACGAGGTGCAAACTTAAGTATGATCCGCTTCGCAATCACACAATTTGCACAGCGTTTTTTTTTTTCGGTTCATACTTCAATGAAGGTAAAAAAAAGAAATGGTAAATCCTTTAATAAATTTATATTTCACATACCACTATAATGAATAAACAAATGAATAAATGTATGTACTCAAATGAGATAACTGGAAGAATTACGAAATATGTGAACGCGTAAACAAACGAAACTAAACAAGAGGATAAAGAAATAAACATTGCAAGAGTGCAAGATAAAATGGATAACTTACTCCTTTCTATTCTTAATGTGACACTTCATAACTCCAGCAAAATTAAACCAGGAAGTAAAATACAGTTGTTAGGTCTACATCACAAGAATAACGAGTGTTTCTTTTGAATAAGGGTTTAGTGTTTTCATTAGTAATTATCTACTTAGCATGTACTCTTTGGAATACACACTCAACTTACTTTTAGCATAGCAGACAAGCTACTTAGCATGTACTCTTTGGTACACACACTCAACTTACATTTAACATAGATGACAAGCTACTTAGCATGTACTCTTTGGTATACACACTCAACTTACATTTAACATAGATGACAAGCTACTTAGCATGTACTCTTTGGTATACACACTCAACTTACATTTAACATAGATGACAAGCTACTTAGCATGTACTCTTTGGTACACACACTCAACTTACATTTAACATAGATGACAAGCTACTTAGCATGTACTCTTTGGTATACACACTCAACTTACATTTAACATAGATGACAAGCTACTTAGCATGTACTCTTTGGTACACACACTCAACTTACTTTTAACATAGCAGACAAGCTACTTAGCTCCCTTAAAGAGACAAGCCACTAAGCTCCCTTAATTAGAGGAGAAAAAAAACAACAAGTCTTCATTTTATTTAATCTGCATTATCTGGTGTTTATTTTATCAATGTGTCTTTCTGTATACGTTGCAGTTTAAATAAATGAAACGACTTAATGAGTGTAGATATGATTTAAATAGAATAAGTTTATTGATAGTAAACGACTTGATGAGTGTGGATATGATTTAAATAGAATAAGTTTATTGATAGTAAACGACTTGATGAGTGTGGATATGATTTAAATAGAATAAGTTTATTGATAGTAAACGACTTGATGAGTGTGGATATGATTTAAATAGAATGAGTTTATTGATAGTAAACGACTTAATGAGTGTGGATATGATTTAAATAGAATAAGTTTATTGATAGTAAACGACTTAATGAGTGTGGATATGATTTAAATAGAATAAGTTTATTGATAGTAAACGACTTAATAAGTGTGGATATGATTTAAATAGAATGAGTTTATTGATAGTAAACGACTTAATGACTGTTGATATGATTTAAATACAATAAGTTTATTTAAATGATTTAAATAGAATACGTTTATTGATAGTAAACGACTTAATGAGTGTGGATATGATTTAAATAGAATGAGTTTATTGATAGTAAACGACTTAATGACTGTTGATATGATTTAAATAGAATACGTTTATTGATAGTAAACAACTTAATAAGTGTGGATATGATTTAAATAGAATGAGTTTATTGATAGTAAACGACTTAATAAGTGTGGATATGATTTAAATAGAATACGTTTATTGATAGTAAACGACTTAATAAGTGTGGATATGATTTAAATAGAATGAGTTTATTGATAGTAAACGACTTAATGACTGTTGATATGATTTAAATAGAATACGTTTATTGATAGTAAACGACTTAATAAGTGTGGATATGATTTAAATAGAATGAGTTTATTGATAGTAAACGACTTAATGACTGTTGATATGATTTAAATAGAATAAGTTTATTGATAGTAAACGACTTAATAAGTGTGGATATGATTTAAATAGAATGAGTTTATTGATAGTAAACGACTTAATGACTGTTGATATGATTTAAATAGAATGAGTTTATTGATAGTAAATGACTTAATGACTGTTGATATGATTTAAATAGAATACGTTTATTGATAGTAAACGACTTAATGAGTGTGGATATGATTTAAATAGAATGAGTTTATTGATAGTAAACGACTTAATGAGTGTGGATATGATTTAAATAGAATGAGTTTATTGATAGTAAACGACTTAATAAGTGTGGATATGATTTAAATAGAATGAGTTTATTGATAGTAAACGACTTAATGACTGTTGATATGATTTAAATACAATAAGTTTATTTAAATGATTTAAATAGAATACGTTTATTGATAGTAAACGACTTAATGAGTGTGGATATGATTTAAATAGAATGAGTTTATTGATAGTAAACGACTTAATGAGTGTGGATATGATTTAAATAGAATACGTTTATTTAAATGATTTAAATAGAATGAGTTTATTGATAGTAAACGACTTGATGAGTGTGGATATGATTTAAATAGAATAAGTTTATTGATAGTAAACGACTTAATGAGTGTGGATATGATTTAAATAGAATAAGTTTATTGATAGTAAACGACTTGATGAGTGTGGATATGATTTAAATAGAATAAGTTTATTTAAATGATTTAAATAGAATACGTTTATTGATAGTAAACGACTTAATGAGTGTTGATATGATTTAAATAGAATGAGTTTATTGATAGTAAACGACTTAATGAGTGTGGATATGATTTAAATAGAATGAGTTTATTGATAGTAAACGACTTAATAAGTGTGGATATGATTTAAATAGAATAAGTTTATTTAAATGATTTAAATAGAATACGTTTATTGATAGTAAACGACTTAATGAGTGTGGATATGATTTAAATAGAATGAGTTTATTGATAGTAAACGACTTAATAAGTGTGGATATGATTTAAATAGAATAAGTTTATTTAAATGATTTAAATAGAATACGTTTATTGATAGTAAACGACTTAATGAGTGTGGATATGATTTAAATAGAAAGAGTTTATTGATAGTAAACGACTTAATAAGTGTGGATATGATTTAAATAGAATAAGTTTATTTAAATGATTTAAATAGAATACGTTTATTGATAGTAAACGACTTAATGAGTGTGGATATGATTTAAATAGAATGAGTTTATTGATAGTAAACGACTTAATAAGTGTGGATATGATTTAAATAGAATAAGTTTATTGATAGTAAACGACTTAATGAGTGTTGATATGATTTAAATAGAATGAGTTTATTGATAGTAAACGACTTGATGAGTGTGGATATGATTTAAATAGAATGAGTTTATTGATAGTAAACGACATGATGAGTGTGGATATGATTTAAATAGAATAAGTTTATTTAAATGATTTAAATAGAATACGTTTATTGATAGTAAACGACTTAATGAGTGTGGATATGATTTAAATAGAATGAGTTTATTGATAGTAAACGACTTAATAAGTGTGGATATGATTTAAATAGAATAAGTTTATTTAAATGATTTAAATAGAATACGTTTATTGATAGTAAACGACTTAATGAGTGTGGATATGATTTAAATAGAATGAGTTTATTGATAGTAAACGACTTAATAAGTGTGGATATGATTTAAATAGAATAAGTTTATTTAAATGATTTAAATAGAATACGTTTATTGATAGTAAACGACTTAATGAGTGTGGATATGATTTAAATAGAATGAGTTTATTGATAGTAAACGACTTAATAAGTGTGGATATGATTTAAATAGAATAAGTTTATTGATAGTAAACGACTTAATGAGTGTGGATATGATTTAAATAGAATAAGTTTATTGATAGTAAACGACTTGATGAGTGTGGATATGATTTAAATAGAATAAGTTTATTGATAGTAAACGACTTGATGAGTGTGGATATGATTTAAATAGAATAAGTTTATTGATAGTAAACGACTTAATGAGTGTGGATATGATTTAAATAGAATAAGTTTATTGATAGTAAACGACTTAATGAGTGTGGATATGATTTAAATAGAATGAGTTTATTGATAGTAAACGACTTAATGAGTGTTGATATGATTTAAATAGAATAAGTTTATTTAAATGATTTAAATAGAATAAGTTTATTGATAGTAAACGACTTAATGAGTGTGGATATGATTTAAATAGAATGAGTTTATTGATAGTAAACGACTTAATGACTGTTGATATGATTTAAATAGAATACGTTTATTGATAGTAAACTGGCAAGAATAAGCTACTTTAGATGTAATTCACAAGCTGTTGCCTCCTACTCCCTCTCTCTCTCTCTCTCTCTCTCTCTCTCTCTCTCTCTCTCTATATATATATATATATATATATATATATATATATATATATATATATATATATATATATATATAGATATATATATATATGTATGCAATAAACTGACAACGAACAGTGCAAAACTAGTTTTTAACTAGCCTAAGCTCTTTCGACCAAATCCGTAGACCAAAAAACCTCAAAGACATCCTATTCAGAGCGAAGCTACTGCTAATCACAAATCAAGACCATCCTAGAAAATCTGGTCCAAGGGGTGATAAAAGCCAAGACCATCCTAACAAATCTGGTCCCAGTGGTGATAAAAGCCAAGAACATCCTAGCAAATTCGGTCGCAGTGGTGGTAAAAGATGCAAAACCTGTCAACATATGATAGAGACCGGCAGATTCTCTAGCACAGCGACGAGTGAAAAGCTGAACATACATGGTCAAAACAGAGAATGCAATTTATCTCATCACATGTAAGATCAGCGGTCGTCAGTATGTTGGAGAAACGGAAAAGGATCAATCTTCACAGATCTGATTGGATGACAAAGAAGCTGGACAGAAGTCCAGTTGTAGAACACTTCTCTTCCCCTGACCACACTTTCAGTGAAGTAACACTGACTGCAGTTGCTCACAACCCCAACTGGAGTTCCGAAACCAGTAAAGAAAAGGAATCTTACTGGATACGCCGCCTTAGAACACTGAAACCAAGCGGCTTAAACCAAGAAGACTAGAAAAATGGCCAACAACTCGCAAATAAAATCATCATCTGTTTACAGCCACCACTTTTTCAACGAAATAATTCATTAATTTTGCTCATTACTCACTCACTCGCCTATAATTACTACCGTTTTGTGTAGTTCTTCCTGATATTATTGTTGCTATGGTCATTACTCGCATGACAGAAACAATGAAATATCCGGGATATAATTTGCGGTTACACCAGATGTCGCTATGGCTTCTCCTTTTTAGGTCAATACCAGTTAGTTAGTCAAGTTGAAGCCAGCTAGACGAAACATCAAACATTTTCATTAATTCCATTAGAAATAGTTATGTAAACTTTTGTAATTTCAACGCTTTTTGTGTTTATTGTTTGTCTTGTCTCTGTTTTGTGTTTACCTTAGATAAAGACTCAGTTAGAGTCGTAAGCGTTTAGGCTGGTTACTGGACTGGTGACTGGATATCTCGGCCCATAACGGACTCGGCCCATAACGGACTCGTCCCATAACAAAGTCGGCCCGATAACGGAGTCGGCATATACAAATTTAACCCCATAACATACTCGGCCCATTACGGAGTCGGCCCATAATTACAACACAGATGCACTAAACATAAAGAAACGTACAAAGATTAAAAGACAAATGAAATGACTGCTAAAAAAAAAACAACATTACATCTACATTACTGTTATATAAATCGTGGACCGAGTACGTAATGGGGCCGAGTACGTAAATGGGCCGAGTACGTTATGGGCCGATTTGGGTAGGCCGAGTTCGTTGGATCAAAAAAAACCAAAAAACTATTTGGTCCGAACCGGACATTGTTTGCTATTTCTTGTACAATAACAACATGTGTTACGAAGTCATACAAGATCAAAGGTTAAGATCACCAATAAGAACATGTGTTTCAAAGTCATAAAAGATCAAAGATAAGGCCGACAAACAGTTGAAGGCAGCACGTGTCTACTCTACTACTTGTGATTGTAAACATGTGTTGACACATGCGAATCTGATTACGGTCGCACGTCTGATCTGTATACCATACATTTTTTTTATCAACAGTTAAATAGATATTATTTAAATTTAAAAAAAATAATCACAGAGACAAAGCAAATATATCTGATTCTTAAGTGTTTATTTTTATTTTAGTGTAACATTTTTTATCTTTGCCCTGTCTCATTCCTTCTCTCAATACTAACCGTAATTAAATATTTTATTTATATAAATTTTGTGCAATCAGACATTCGAATTACAATTAAGAGAGTTCTTTTTGCAATCTTTAGTAATTATGGGCCGACTTAGTCATGGACAGACTCCGTAATGGGCCGAGTATGTTATGGGGTTAAATTTGTATGGGCCGACACCGTTATGGGGCCGACTTTGTTATGGAACGACTCCGTTATGGGCCGAGTCCGTTATGAGCCGAGATATCCAGTCAGTGGGCCGACTCTGATTACGGGACAACTCGGCCCATAGCAGAGTCGGCCCACTAACGTTCTCGGCCCATAACGAACTCGGCCTACCCAAATCGGCCCTTAACGTACTCGGCCCATTTACGTACTCGGCCCCATTACGTACTCGGTCCACGATTTATATAACAGTAATGTTGATGTAATGTTTTTTTTTTCAACAGTCATTTCATTTGTCTTTTAATCTTTGTACGTTTCTTTATGTTTAGTGCATCTGTGTATGATTTTTATACTTTAATTAACTTCACGAAAAAACAGTTGTCAAAAAAATTAAAAACATGTGATATTGTTACTTTTTATTTCAGTTTTAAAAAAATCTCTGCTATGGGCCGAGTTGTCCCGTAATCGTTAAAAACCAGTATTACACTGTTCGTTGTCAGTTTATTGCATTTATCCTAATCAATCACTGACAGACGCGATCACTTGCGGGATCCAGTGCACTTGAAAGGACTGTTATTCGCCATATGATTTTTATTCTTCATATATATATATATATATATATATATATATATATATATATATATATATATATATATATATATATATATATATATATATATATATCCATATGACTTTTATTATTTATATATATATATATATATATCCATATGACTTTTATTCTTTATATATATATATATATATATATCCATATGACTTTTATTCTTTATATATATATATATATATATATATCCATATGACTTTTATTCTTTATATATATATATATATATATATATATATATATATATATATATATATATATATATATATATATATATCGTTTAGAACGGCCGTTTGCTCGTTGCACGAACGTGTTTCATTGTTAGATGTTGACTTAATGGACAAGTTAAGTAGGCATTTTCCAAACAGACAGTATTTTAAAAATAAATGAATAAAACAGGAGTAAATTGTAAGAGCGAAACGAGTGCTAATATTTGAAAGTTTGTACAATTGTTTTCTTCTATTTACGACTGATATCCTGAAAAGCAAGTTGACATTAAGAGACATTCAGTGCCGTCGTAAGGGGCGGACGATACGGGCGACCGCAAGGTGCGCCAAGCCCGGGTGCGCCATTTCATGGAGTTTGCGGTATTTTTTCCGAGTTGGAGGGAGGGGGCGAAAAAGGCGACGCTCGCCCGGGGCTACGTTTCGTCCAGCGCAAACTTGCGACGGCCCTAAAGACATTAATACCGGTTGAGATAAGCAGAGCTTATTGCTGAATGACTAATCGGTATTTGGGTATATGTGAGTCGTCCTTCTCTAGCAGCCTAACGTCACCTAATGCTAGCCTCCATGAACGTAGTCATTGCTATATGTACGACCATAGTTATATGTAGGCACTACCATTCCGGATATAGAAACCCGTCAGCTTACGAGCAACATGGTGGCAGTTTCACAACAATAAACTTCCTTTTCGAGAATTACATGCTAAATTCCACCTGTTAAAATTTATTGACCCGGAAGAACAGACCTGCATCTGGCGTGTAGAAGTGCAAGGAAACTTCCTTGTGGATGATGTGATCCAGCAAAACACAATCTATGGTAATGTGAACGCACAATGCCGTTGAAATGTTTTTTTTATTTGCCAATTTTGATAAATTTCTTTGACGGTAAATTGACGCCAATATTATTAATGTGCTGTAATCAGCACACGATAAGATAAGATCAGATTTTTTATTGACTTTCATTCAACAAAAGAAGGGAAAATACTTGTCCACTAAAATAGTTTATAAAATAGAGAGAAAAAAATCAAGTTGACTTGTATTCGTATCCTGGTGCCATCGGTTTTGACGCACATAGGCACTTACTGTCATCTTGTCAGAAATATACTCCTTTCATAGTGATGCCTCTCATTTCATTTAAAACAATAGTTATTTTAGCAAAGCATGCATATCAAATGATAATGATAAATTCCCTCGTACGCTTTTTGTCATGCCTTCAACCAGACAATCCCTTGTCGCAAAGTTCGTGTTTTACGTCACTTGTTTTGACGCATTTCACAGGAGTCTACTTTTTTCCTGTGACACCATTGTACATGTGGTCCGTTAAACAATATATATTGCAGACCAACCTCAATAACACATAGAAAATACAAGTTTAATGGAAAAATCACATAAAGAAACTTAATTTAGCATTCCTAAAACTTTTCTTATATTTATCACACTTTTGGTTTATTGGAGAGAATTTGTCTCAGATTCTAAAATAATCAAATTTAAAAAAATAATGATGGTATTATAATAAAATTGTTTACTTGTAAGCAAAATATATTGGATTTAGTTTATGAACTATTTAAAAAAAAATATAATTGCAATTTGGATATGCAGAACAATCCTTGTCTGTGGCATTTTGGAACTTCAAAACTGTCATGCATGCTTCATAACTCATTTCTCTAGAAGTGCAGATGATCAGGGACAAAAGACATAAAGTCACAGGAGAAGGTTTCATTTTCAATTTATTATCATTTTTACCATTATCTATAAATTAATTAGGTCAAAATAAGTTACATATCACAATTCTCTTAAAGGATGATTGGAAATGTACTGTTTAATTAGAAGTGCATATTTGTCATCAGATAGAAAATCCTAATTCTTTGATATAGGATGCCGATTTAATTATGAAATATATCGTAAAAGTATCTGTTTCTTGTAAATATGCACAAATTATAATAGCAAAGAACCACCTCTGAATATCAGTAATGACAGCTTCAAATTAAACTTTATAACAATATAGACCATTCTAAACAGTGTTACTGCTGTAGTTAGCAACTGTGAGTCACATTGCTATCACATGCTCAGTAGTTCACTGGATGCCTGATATGGCAGGATGTTGGTTTGCTCCGTCAGAATAGTTAGTAAGGATTTTTATGAGGACTTACTGGTTGGAAAAAAGAGTACTAGTGAAATTGAGTTTTTTTCTTCATAGTATGTATCTTTGTTTAAATTCACAACCGATAATGATAAGATGGTTTTTTTTTAAATTTTGTATATTTGAATTGGTATTGACCATTGTAAACAAATGTTGTGATCATGACACCATTATGAGATGCTTTCTCTCAAGAACTGGGAGTTAATGACACTATGTCAAAACAGGGTAGTGTCAAAACAGGGGGCGGGACATATAATTGTTCATCACAGAGGTCAGTAATGCAAAAACTTTGAGGTAAATCATAATGGAAAATTGAGGTAAAAGTAAACCTAGTCCTGCAATGTTAGACATGGACCCATTTCACTGACTTCCAGTTTCAGCAACATTTTATTAGGAGCAACCATTTTGTTTTCAGAGGGTGGTTGGTATAATTTGTGACACAAATATTTGCGATAGCCATTCAATACAAAATTCAAGCCTTACAAATCTTAAGATGAGATATAGTAACAGATTTTGTCTAAAATCAAATATCAGAATTTTTTTTCTATATTTAGTGAATGAAATGTTTGGGTATGGAAAAGAAGTACTGCTGCGCCTTGAAAACATAATGGTTGTACGCTGGTCCACTGTACACTATTAGTATTGAAAACATAATGGTTGTACCCTGGTCCACTGTACACTATCAGTATTGAAAACATAATGGTTGTACCCTGGTCCACTGTACACTATCAGTACATGTAGGTAGTGTTTCCCCAAGGATCTAAAAAGGGCATGGTAATCATTTTCAAAAAAGGGCATGGTAATTATTTTCAAAAAAGGGCATGGTAATTATTTTCAAAAAAGGGCATGGTAATTATTTTCAAAAAAGGGCACTTTTTACATGCATCTCATGATCAAAAGGATGCCTAAATTATTTCATCATGAATTGTTGTTGTTGGTCATCTTCTTCTTCTTCTTCTTTTCTTCTTTGTCTTCTTCTTATTATTATTATTGTAAATTTATAAAATTTTGAGAGTAGTTGACTTCTAAAGTTCTAAAAATGATATGTTTTATATGCATTCCATCCAAATGGTACCGGGAGTAAAATCCTTGATATGGTCTTTCTCCGTATTATTTTCTTTTTTTGTCTATTTTAATTTAAGTAAGGAAAACTAATGTACCTGATGAAGACCAGAACATGAAATAAGTTTTACTTCATATTTGTATTCTTTACCTCATTCAAATGCAGACAGTTTTCAGTCCTTAAGTTTTACTTCATATTTGTATTCTTTATCTCATTCAAATGCAGACAGCTTTCAGTCCTTAAGTTTTACTTCATATTTGTATTCTTTACCTCATTCAAATGCAGACAGCTTTCAATCCTTAAGTTTTACTTCATATTTGTATTCTTTACCTCATTCAAATGCAGACAGCTTTCAATCCTTAAGTTTTACTTCATATTTGTATTCTTTACCTCATTCAAATGCAGACAGCTTTCAATCCTTAAGTTTTACTTTATATTTGTATTCTTTACCTCATTCAAATGCAGACAGCTTTCAGTCCTTAAGTTTTACTTCATATTTGTGTTCTTTATCTCATTCAAATGCAGACAGCTTTCAATCCTTAAGTTTTACTTCATATTTGTGTTCTTTATCTCATTCAAATGCAGACAGCTTTCAATCCTTAAGTTTTACTTCATATTTGTGTTCTTTATCTCATTCAAATGCAGACAGCTTTCAATCCTTAAGTTTTACTTCATATTTGTGTTCTTTATCTCATTCAAATGCAGACAGCTTTCAGTCCTTAAGTTTTACTTCATATTTGTATTCTTTACCTCATTCAAATGCAGACAGCTTTCAGTCCTTAAGTTTTACTTCATATTTGTATTCTTTACCTCATTCAAATGCAGACAGCTTTCAGTCCTTAAGTTTTACTTCATATTTGTATTCTTTACCTCATTCAAATGCAGACAGCTTTCAATCCTTAAGTTTTACTTCATATTTGTATTCTTTACCTCATTCAAATGCAGACAGCTTTCAGTCCTTAAGTTTTACTTCATATTTGTATTCTTTACCTCATTCAAATGCAGACAGCTTTCAGTCCTTAAGTTTTACTTCATATTTGTATTCTTTACCTCATTCAAATGCAGACAGCTTTCAATCCTTGCATTTTCATGTAAGCATCATAAACAACATCATTGCATCATACACATGAAACTTTTGGCAACCATCTTTTTAGTTTGTTCTAAGCATTCATAGTCATGGTCACACTTTATTTGCATATGAAATTTGCAAAGGTTACAAAGATTTGTTTGTTCTAGGACCAGTTTATGGCCCTTCCAATGTTTTGTGCTCTGATCAGAACTGATGCAGTTTGAGTCAGTTTTGAAGTTTGAAGTGACATCTTTAAAGAAAAAGTTTTATCACAAAGGTGAGGTAACTGTCTACACTTTTTACAAACACGCCATTTTTTTTCCAAATCATATTCAATCCAGGGCCATTTTTCTTTCCAGTGGAGAAATTTTCTTGTGTTTCTCTTTTTAATTTTTTTATGTTTGCTCAACTGCTAATGAGACTTGTAACTACGTTTCTGCCTTTTGCGAGTGTACTTGAACTCTTGTCATCTTTATTTTTCAGGCCTTTTAGAACAGGGGTGTCAAACTCATTTGCTATGGTGGGCCAGATTTAATATAAATAATAATAAATAATAATAAATAATCAGTCTGGCAGGCCTATCCGGCCTGCGGGCAGTATGTTTGACACCCCTGCCTTAAGGGGCTTATGATAAGCCCTTGGGGAATTTCGCAGTCAAAACTTTTGACCTAAATTGCATGTCATGGATCACTTGTTAAATTGTTATAAGCTGAATCACAAAAATGAGGTTTTTTATATTGTGTTGATATGAGCATCTGGTTAACTGCGAATATATACCTTTTACCTCAATAGCTAATACATGGTATATAATATGCTCCTCACAGCTGATAAAGTGTACACTTTTTTCTACATGTGACATTTAACCAGCAAATTTACAGTGTTGGGGCAATGGTGTTATCCTTTTAAAAGCAAGATAATCCATTGTGATACAAGGTAAATCTTGACTGGTCTCTTGTAAACTACATTAAAAAATTGCATGATTTATTGTTAGATGACACCCAAGGAATTTTCTGTTTGTTTAGATTAGGTGAAAATTAAGAGGTACATGCCGAGTCCAGTGGACATTTTTATGGAGAAAATAACTCGGTCCCAAAGTTCTAAAAATAACTGGGTCCCAAGTTCTAAAAATAACTGGGTCCCAAGTTCTAAAAAGAACTTGGTCCCAAGTTCTAAATTTTGAGTTCTAAACCTCGGGTTTAATGAATTTTCAGCCCCTGTGCCCAGTACCCCCACCCATCACTAATTATACGGATCAACATCGTACATTGTTGGACTAAGGTAAATCATGCAGGAAAATTGAGGTAAATGATGCACGAAATACCAGATTTTGATTTTGGCACTTGTCCACTTGACAATCACAATTAGTTTAGACGTACGACAAGTGGTTTTTCAAAAATGCTTTAACAAATGACAAGGAACAATATATAATATTGAGAATTCGATGGCAAGTATTTTTTTGTAATTTATGAAATATGACTTCTAATAACGTATGAGCAAGAACTACTATTTTTGAAACTTCTCTGGTGATTGTTTTTTCTCAAGAAGAATTTTAAAAAATTTCTCAGGGACATAAAGATTTAATATTTAATATCATCACCTTTGTTCTAGTATATGAATACTTTAAATATTGACATTAATGTCAAATAATTCCAGTATTTATGAATGGACTGCATTTTCTGCCATGTGATTGGCTGCAAATGATCACCTGATACTGATCTGATTTTTTTTCTTCTTCACATATTGGTAGATTCTGGAGACTACCTGTGGTTCCCAGTCAGGTTTCCAATATACCTTTGGTTCCCAGTTGGTTTCCAATGTACTTTTGGTAAAGCTTTGCCCCTATCAATTCCTTGCACCGATCTCTACTCCCAACCCCATGATTTCAGATCAGAATTTTCAACCCCAGATAAAATCTTAGAAGTTCAAAGACTAATTGCACAGTCCTTCCTACACTTCAAGGTTCAATTTACCAAACAAAGCATATGTCAGGCTTTGCAAGCAACTGAACTATCATTGCAAGCAACTGTACTATCATAAATTGCTGCAGTTTTGTTGTGACATTGAGTTTGCAGAATTATTCAGCTGCTGTTACTCAGGGTCAAGGCCATATGATGTAAGAGTAGCAGATCTCACTAAAAATGGGCACCATTTTTTTTAAAAGCTCAAAATGAACAGAAAGCAAGACCAACGAATGTATAACATGTAAAGTATATTTACTCAATAAAAAATCAGTGACCCGCATCAATTCTTGTGCTGTGATTCTGTATGGGCTAGATCATCTTTGCAAGCCAAGAATGATTGCTCCATTTAGTTCCACATTGGCAATGAACCAAGTGAATGGATGACACTTGGCTAGCAAAGATGGGGCTAGGTATTCTGGCATCATGTGAAGAGGATATTAAAGAGACCTGTATGTTACCTATAGTCAGATATTTTGTTCATGGAATTTGATGACAGAAATGAGAAAAATTGGAGTTATAAGGATTAAATGAGTACAAGTTTACCACATTACTCACAAAATTAACATACAGTCCTTCATACTTTATTTACTTTGTAAGTGATACATTGGATTTAAACTTTCATAAATACCCAGCCATTATCATTTAATCCTATAATACATATATCGGTACTTTGAGAAAAGGAAGAAGAAAATCAAAAATGGAGAAAGACATGCTACAGAAAGTGTTTTGTAAAACAATGTGGAGATAGATGATGTAACTTGATATTATACAACAATAGAACAGTCTTCCCACTAACAATAACAGTCAATTCATGATACTATAAGATGCCCTTTTGATTGTGTGATGTGTGCTTTAAATTGTTCTTCTTCAAGAGTAATTGTTTTCTTTTTATATCCTGGGGAAAACCCCATTAATACATGTACATGTAATCAGAGATTGATGTCTGTAATTCCCAGTTGCAAAGTAAAAAGATTCAGTATTAATTCTGAAGTATAAAGATTCAGTATTAATTCTGAAGTATAAAGATTCAGTATTAATTCTGAAGTAGAAAGATTCAGTATTAATTCTGAAGTAGAAAGATTCAGTATTAATTCTGAAGTATAAAGATTCAGTATTAATTAGGAAGTAGAAAGATTCTGTATTAATTCTGAAGTATAAAGATTCAGTATTAATTCTGAATCAATTCTGAAGTATAAAGATTCTGTATTAATTCTGAAGTATAAAGATTCAGTATTAATTCTGAAGTAGAAAGATTCAGTATTAATTCTGAAGTATATTCAGTATTAATTAGGAAGTAGAAAAATTCAGTATTAATTAGGAAGTACAAAGATTCAGTATTAATTAGGAAGTAGAAAGATTCAGCATTAATTAGGAAGTACAAAGATTCAGTATTAATTAGGAAGTAGAAAGATTCAGCATTAATTAGGAAGTATAAAGATTCAGTATTAATTAGGAAGTAGAAAGATTCAGTATTAGGAAGTAGAAAGATTCAGTATTAATTAGGTAGTATAAAGATTCAGTATTAATTAGGAAGTAGAAAGATTCAGCATTAATTAGGAAGTACAAAGATTCAGTATTAATTAGTGAGTATTAAGATTCAGTATTAGGAAGTATAAAGATTCAGTATTAATTAGGAAGTATAAAGATTCAGTATTAATTTGAAAGAATAAAGATTCAGCATTAATTAGGAAGTATAAAGATTCAGCATTAATTAGGAAGTAGAAAGATTCAGTATTAATTAGAAAGTAGAAAGATTCAGTATTAATTAGGAAATATAAAGATTCAGTATTAATTATGAAGTAGAAAGATTCAGTATTAATTAGGAAGTTGAAAGATTCAGTATTAATTTGGAAGAATAAAGATTCAGCATTAATTAGGAAGTATAAAGATTCAGCATTAATTAGGAAGTAGAAAGATTCAGTATTAATTAGAAAGTAGAAAGATTCAGTATTAATTAGGAAATATAAAGATTCAGTATTAATTAGGAAGTAGAAAGATTCAGCATTAATTAGGAAGTATAAAGATTCAGTATTAATTAGGAAGTATAAAGATTCAGTATTAATTAGGAAGTATAAAGATTCAGTATTAATTAGGAAGTAGAAAGATTCAGCATTAATTAGGAAGTACAAAGATTCAGTATTAATTAGGAAGTAGAAAGATTCAGTATTAATTAGGAAGTATAAAGATTCAGTATTAATTAGGAAGTGCCCAAAATTATGCTTGAAAGATAGCATTTGAATGATGCAGGAAACTACTATTGGTTCTTGATTAACAGCTTTGGAAACTACTATTGGTAAACCTGACTACTATTGGCAAGTCTGACTATTGCTATTGTAATTCTATTTACTACTATCATCAAACAACATTTTGAATTACATAGAATTTCAGCTGCTTCTTACTGTTATTTTCTCAAGCCTTTCCCCAAAAGGGGAATATCTTGGCATTTTAATTTACGAATTGTTTATCAGTATGAAATGTTCCTGTATTCTGCTGTGAGTAGATGGCATTATTTTTTTCCCTTTATTTTCCTTGCCTGCCATTTGAACATTTATGTTTATCTACATTTATCAGGAAATAATCATAGTTTAGCATTGTACTGAAATATTAGATGTCCAAAATAATAATAATAATAATAATTGTTATTATTATTATTGGACAGCAGTAAAACTGCACAGTTATTTCTTCATGCAGCAAGTTAAATATGGATCTAATAAAACCCACAGCAAAGTAATGAAAAGTTAAAAAGTGCATTTTTTCAGTGCTAGAAAAATATGCAAGTCATTTGATAGTCTTGTTCAGTTTACATTACTTCACATTCACCATGCTAATGTAAACAGTAATAGATATAATTTATCAGTACTTTGTGTAATGCATGGAAATCTCTTTTAGGACCAGGATCTGTCTGTTGATTCTACAGTGGATCAAGGGTTCCATTAATTTCTCACTTTTGGGGGCCCAGGACTGCCTTGGTTGGAAATTTGGAAGTTCTGTACGTCAAGCCTGGAAGTCCCATTATTGCACCTACTGGTACCTGAAAACATATAAATTTATGAAACTTTTAGTCATTTTTGTGTGTGTATGTATGTGTGTGTATATATATATATGTGTGTGTGTACTTAGTGTACATACAAAATCATTGTATTTGCTGGTCATGTCTGGCAGATCAAAGATTTTAATTGGCACATACTCTGAGCAACTGGACATCCATTATAAGATATCTCCAATATCATTATATCAAATTGTCTTTGATTAAACTGCAAAATAAACACTTTTATGAAGTAAAATTCAAAAGGTCACCAGAGATCAAGCTAGACTTTTATTTTAGGGACAAGTGACTTCTCCTTTTGGACAGAATAGGGAGAAGTGAAAGCTGAACAGGGAGAAGTGGGAGCAAGGCAAGAAATGCAATATATATGAATGTATCATATTCATATGCAATGTATTCATACTTGAAAGTGTGTTATGTTTGGATGGAGATATATTATGCAATGTATTTTGACCATATGACTTCAAAAGAGCACTGCAGAAACTATACATTGTAATTAATTTAAACTGACAGGAGTACCTATATTACAGTATTTTAATTACAAATAGGTACAAATACTTAATCAATTGCCACTTAAACAAGATATTTATTTATTTTTTAGTTTCTGAAACTTCACTAGAAAATGGAACTCAAAAAACATTTCTAAACTAGTTTGAAACAACCCCTGCAACATGAACATGACAGAACATGCATAGGCCTCTTTACACCATAGTATTCATCAAGTCAAACCATAGTGGTCACTGATGTTATGGATGGGTAACCTGAACTTTACAACTGTATGTTTTGGGAGTTAATTAAAAATTACATGTGAATCTTTTGGACTGTCAGTTTTTGGTAAAGTTTTGAAAAGTATAAAAATTAAATTGTTTGTTCTTGTGGCAGTTAATTAACTATTTATACCTATTTGTAATTACAATGATGTAATCCAGGTACTCCTGTCAGTTAGAATTAATTATAATATATTGTTTCTAATGTGCTCATGTGAAGTCATATGGCCAAACACAGGGGCTTGTATCATTGCTTACATTTTACCTATAAATCATACGTGTACTATATAGTGAGTAAAATTAGACATAGGTGTAAAAAGTCAAATCTCTGAGCTAAACATCTGTGCTAAAGTTATTATGTGAAGTGTACCCTGAGATATCAGTGTCGATTCTTAAATAGGTAGCAGGAGAAATGGAAGAAGTGTCCTCCCTTGTATTATTATATAGTACATATATGATTTATATATAAATTGTAAGCAATGATATGAATCCCTGTGTGGCCAAAATACATGATGTAGAGACCAACGGCACATAAACGTCAAGTTAGGGACCAACCATTTAATAACATCAAAACTTTGACATTTAATTTCTTTCCAGCTGATAAAACATGCCCGTAGCTATTCATCGACAATGAACTGAAGCATTAAAATGAATATATGAATGAACTACATCCTTCTTTCCAACTGAATCGGCATTCAGCAAGGAACAAATATGGTGCCACACATGCCATGTTGGTGCATCTATTTTTAGAAACAGATTTTCTTAATATGACCCCTCACACTTTCTAGCTTCGGTACAACAGTCCATTGATAGGTTAGCAGATTTATGCTTTTAATATTTGTCTATGAACTTGTAATAACGTTGTGAATTGGTTAGATATTATTTGCTTAACTGCTTTTTTCATATTTTGCTAAAAATGAGTGATGTAAGAAAGCAACCTTGACCTTACAGTGCTTTTCAAATTCCACAACATAGTATTGTTTCATAAGTTTCAGATCTAAAAAATTTTTTTTTAAGGCTAAATCTTCTATCACATAATAGGTAGACTTTGCTTTCTATGAACTGTATATTTTCCTTAATTTATGTGCTCAATGAATTATGAAAACAGATAGTCTAATGAAGAGGAACATCCTATACACAGCAATGTCCGCCATTATTATCCCTTGAGAGGTTCACTTACGGTTTCAAATTATTTTATGAAAAAATTAATGTAAGCAAGGCAGTTAAAATCTTCTAAAAAAATATATTAAAAAGTGCCCTACCGATTCTGTTCTTAAACAAATCGTTATTTACATATTGATGTTTAAAGTTTTGAAACACAAGTTGGTATGGTTTCATCATCAAATAATAACTTGCAGCGATTGGGCAGTGGTAACAAATGATAACTTGCATGGGAAAGGGTTAATGGTCAATCAGCTATTAAAACACATGCCTGTGAAAGTGCAAAAGTTGTTTTGTCTGTGCAATTGATATAAACATGCATGAAATACATTTTGCCTTACCACACTGAGTTACTTGGCTGGGTCAAGAGAGCATTTCAAAAGCCATCAACTACTGTCACTCAGTTTACGTCTAAAAATTCACAGGGCAAAGTCGTTTTTGCTTTCCTAATAGAAGAAGGCAAAGTTTACATTTTTTCTATGACTTAGTTGCCCACTTCACCTGGTTGCATGACCACTGGTCACTAGGTCTAGTTTTTACAGATTGTTTCTTTGTTGAACAATCAATAAAGGTGTTGCCAACTAATTTTAATTCAAAGGTGACTAGGTCTAGTTTACAAATTGTTTTTTTGTGTGAGACAATCAATAGAGGTGTCACCAACTGAGCTTGTTTGCTCATTGTTTTCCCAGTTGTTTAAACACTTAATAGCCACAAAGCACAAGACAAATGATGTATGAAGGCTTATCTCCTGGACTTATCAAAACCTTATAATTGGATGAAATGGCTTTAAACTATATTGTTTGGTGGTGTGTCAGCACATCATACCTTAGAACAACATATGTGCAGCCTAGGCCCTAATTTAAATCCAAAAATAATCTAGCAACAAGAAGTTACTTTTATGGACCTGCTCAAATAAAACTTCACCATCCAACTTTATTGGAAATGCTGATCAGTTGGGTGTTATGTATTTTCAAGGTAATAAGTCAGCTTGCTGTCAATTAATAATTAATTTTTAAATAGAGTAGAATAAAATACTATTGTTTGTTTTAATGAAATTCTATAATATAGTTTTCTGAAAGAAAAAATGATTTGTATAAATAATTAGCTTGAGAGGAAACCTTTTGATCATGGAAGGATAATACTAACACTAAAGCATCAGCAAATCCAGAATCACACACGACATTTAATAATTAGGTATATCAGTGTTTTCTTTGAGACAACATTTTATATTTCCTTACAATGCCCAGTATCAATCCCTGAATGTAGGAGATAGTCATATATGTCAGCATTTGAATAGGTAATGGGTGATGTCAGCATCTGAATAGGTAATGGGTGATGTCAGCATCTGAATAGGTAATGGGTGATGTCAGCATCCGAATAGGTAATGGGTGATGTCAGCATCTGAATAGGTAATGGGTGATGTCAGCATCTGAATAGGTAATGGGTGATGTCAGCATCTGAATAGGTAATGGGTGATGTCAGCATCTGAATAGGTAATGAGTGATGTCAGCAAGAGAAAGAATCTTTTCTTTGTTTATGGACAGAGAGAAGGGGATAAGACCTGACCTTGTCCTTTACACAAATGTTATCCCATTGCATTAGATATCTCTATTCAGCCCCCACACACAGAGAAGATTCTGTTAATCCACACTAAATAGCAAGGATTTTTCTAGGACTCTTCATGGGGCCAAAAATGGGCCCATGTTCCAATAAGACAGTGTTCAAGCCTGGAATTTCTTAAAGAGAGGATGACAAGAGCAGCATTTTTAGCAAAGAGGCACTTTTGTTGAAGAAAGAGGCACTTTTTGTGATAAAAGGACTCAATGTGAATGATTAAATTTACATTTTCATCTTTTTGGTAGTAGAAATATACAAAAGCACATTCATATATTTGTTCCATATTAAATTATATGAAAAAAAGTATAATAAATACTAAAAAACACAGTTTTAAGGAGGTGAGAGGCAGTGAGGAGGACTGTGCAAGGGCAGGCAGAAGGGCTAGAGAGACACTAAGGCGGGTGGTGGGGTGGGGAAGGCACTCCTCTATTACTGTCAAGCAAGACTGCTGTAAGAAATGTTTAAAAATTATGCAGAGTTCCCAATTTATGCAGTTTATTCTAGAAAAATTATTTGTCCAATGGGGTCTGATTTTTTTCCAAAATGATTGGCCCAGGCCCCAATCCAGTCTTAACTAAAACACTGGAGTAGAGGGTGAAGTGGCAGATGTTTGTTTGATTGGTGTTTAACTGCATAGCAACACATGTAAGGCTACATAGTGCCGAGGCAATTTGAGTAAAGTGCCTTACCCAGAGAGACACCACAGCAGCTGAACTGGGGTGATCAAGGCAGGATTTGAACCTGTGACCACTGGGTTGCAAGTCCATTGCACTAACCATTGAGCAGGGAAGAAAACATGATTTAGAAGGCTTAATGAACATTATGTGCTGTATATATATATATATATATATATATATATATATATATATATATATATATATATATATATATATATATATATATATATATTTATATTTATATATATATTTATATATATTTATATATATATATAGCAGAAAATAAATCTTTTGCATAATATTATATTTTTCTCATTTCAGGACTGATATCAGCTGTGATATTTCAGGACTGATATCAGCTGTGATATTTCAGGAATGTCATTTGCAGATCAGAAGTGTCGTCCATGTGGCTGGCTGCAGATTGTAGAGATAGATATGCCAAATGCTTTGAACAGAGGTTACTTTGTCCTTGATAAACTGGAGGGAAATTTAAAATGTTACTTTTCTTCTGAAGAGAGGGATCCAGTTCCAACGGTAATTCAGTTTTACATAACTTGAATTTAATATCTTGCCTATGTCTTAAGTCCTATGTAGAAACTAAAGTTAGTTTATTCAAATCCAACACTTGATAGTCAACGGCATTGGATGTCAGACACATAGGGCTGCCTCACATTTTCCCCCACCAATTCTAATTAAATTAAAAGGATAAGATCTTTTATAATGTTGTGACATTATAATAAAACAAAAACATGTCAGAATAGAGGCATATATGTCAGAGTAGAGGCAAATATGTCAGAGTAGAGGCAAATATGCCAGAGTAGAAGCAAATATGTCAGTAACGGCAAATATGTCAGAGTAGAGGCAAATATGTCTGTAGAGGCAAATATGTGAAAGTAGAGGCATATATGTTAGAGTAGAGGCAAATATATCAGAGTAAAGGCAAATATGTCAGAGTAGAGGCATATATGTTAAAGTAGAGGCAAATATGCCAGAGTAGAGGTAAAATATGTCAGAGTAGAGGCAAATATGCCAGAGTAGAGGCAAATATGTCAGTAGGGCAAATATGTCGGAGTAGAGGCAAATATGTCAGTAGAGGCAAATATCTCAGTAAAGGCAAAAGTGTTAGAGTAGAGGCATATATGTTAGAGTAGAAGCAAATATGTCAGAGTAAAGGCAAATATGTCAGAGTAGAGGTATATATGTTAAAGTAGAGGCAAATATGTCAGAGTAGAGGCAAATATGCCAGAGTAGAGGCAAAATATGTCAGATTAGAGGCAAATATGCCAGAGTAGAGGCAGATATGTCAGAGTAGAGACAAATATGTGATAGTAGAGGCAAATATGCCAGAGTAGAGGCACAATATGCCAGAGTAGAGGCATATATGCCATAGTAGAGGCAAAATATGTCAAAATAGAGGCAAATATGTCAGAATAGAGGCAAATATGCCAGAGTAGAGGGAAAATACCAACAATTTCATATTTAGCTACATGTCCTGAGCAGAAGGCTCAACAATTGAGCTCATGTAAATTTTTGTCATAATCCTTTTTATAGATGACAGCTTGTATTCTTAATAGTGTTTATTTATTCATTCTTTACAATCAGGAGAATCATCTTGAATGAGTTTGGTAATGAGCAAGATTCACACATATTAATGAGCTTGCTGCCATTCTGGAATCTGTATTTCTGATCCTGCATTGATTAAGCTTGGAATATATGTTTATATCATTAAGATATCAGACAAGTTTGATAACAAGCAAGGTACTAATGTCGCAATCTTGCATCTGACTGGCTGAGTTTGTTACCAATCTGGAAGCCATATCTCTGATCTGATTTTGATCAAAGTTGGAAAATATGTTTATATCATCAAGATCTCAGATGGGTTCAAAATAATGAGTGAGATCCACACAGATTCATGGCATGATCTTGCAGCTGATTGGCTGAGCTTGTTACCACTCTGGAGGCCATATTTCTGATCCAATTTTGATTAAACTAGGAATATATGCTTATATCATCAAGATCTTGTACAAATAATGAGTGAGATGCACGCCTATTAATCAGTTGATCTTGCATCCAATTGGCTGAGTTTGTTACCACTCTGATAGCCATATTTGTGATCTGACTTTGATCATACTTGGAATATATGTTTCTGTCATCAGGATTGTGGACTGTTTTAATACTGAGTAAGATTGATGCATAATAATGAGGTGATTTTGCATCTGACTGACTGGGCTTCTTACCACGCTTGAAACAATATTTTTGATCTGTTGGGTTGATTATCATCAAGATCTTGGATGACTTTGATTATGAGCAAGAGACTACGTAGTAATTATGAATTCATCTTTAGAAAGAATTTTATCAGGATATAGTAAAATCAACCTGATATAAAGTTTGGGAGATAGTTTACATAGGATGTGTTCTTACACTACTACATAAGCCTGCTTAGTGAAACAGTCAATTGTTAAGTTATGTAAGCTGAGTGAGCGATATCAAGCCCACTTGGGCCTCTTGTTTTTGGCTGTGCCTTTGTGCCAGTGACCCTTATTTTACATCTTTGGTGCAAGAAAGTACCCTCTTTGGCACTTGTAAAGCGCATAAAAAATACCCAAGAAAATAGAGATAAAGGATTGTTACAGTTGATTTTAGACTGACTGCATCGAGTATATCCCAAGCTTACTGAATAGAGTGTGCTCATTACCAAAAGAAGCATGAGACAATAAATTCCATTAGCTGATAGAAATGTCTTGCTGAGTTTGATTAGCTTTTGCACCAGTTGAGAGCACATACGTGACAATCATTGATAGAAAATGGAAAGAAGAGAAGATAAAATCTTCAACAAAAACACTGCTGCATTTATTTTAAAAGTAGCATACTGGGAGAAAAAATGTAGACTCAAATGTTTAAAATAAATTCTCAAGAGGAATGGTTACTCGAGCATGATGAATTCAAATCCCAGTAGTGAAGGCTTGCGACATAGGGGGAGGCTGGCAAAGATCACAAGTGTTCAGGTTGTAGATTTATTAATTTCTGCAATAAATGCTCACTTTTTCAGCATTATATACTTTGAATCACATTTTTCCCATTCACATAAACTTGTACATGAATAACGCATAACTAGCATCTTGTACCTAAAATAATTTTTCACCATGGTGTCCATCTTGAAAATCTTGTTATCGCTACTCTGGAAGAATTAATGGTCATATTGTCATAGGGTTTTCACCATGGTGTCCATCTTGAAAATCTTGTTATCGCTACTCTGGAAGAATTAATGGTCATATTGTCATAGGGTTTTCACCATGGTGTCCATCTTGAAAATCTTGTTATCGCTACTCTGGAAGAATTAATGGTCATATTGTCATAGGGTTTTCACCATGGTGTCCATCTTGAAAATCTTGTTATCGCTACTCTGGAAGAATTAATGGTCATATTGTCATGGGGTTTTCACCAAAAGGCTGCTTATGATATCTAGTTGGTCCTGAATGAAAATGTTGTCCTGCAGACATCCAATATGGCTGCTGCAAAGAATATATTGAAAATCTTGTCACTAATTCTCTTGATTGGATGATCATATTGGCTTGGAGTTTTCACAAAAAGTCTTTTAATGGTGTCTTTTTTGTCCTTAATGAAAATGGTGCCGATTAATTATGGTTGCCACAGTGGCTAATTTGACACTGGCAGTTTGGGGTGGGAAAATATCCAGTGAGTTCACTCTAGGTAAAACAATGGCTATAAGATGAGTTTGTAAAAGAGACAAATCATTACAGTCTTGAAACACTATCATAATGATTTGTTGTGAGTGGAGAGAGGATGAAGAGAATTGAGAAAACATTTGATTAGATGTGTTGATGTTAGAGAGAAAGTATAATTGCAGACTAGCATAAACTATGTGCAATGTTGTAATTAATGATCCTAAGTTCTGGACTCTATTATAAATGTTCTGTTTGTTTTAAAATGAGAAATCTGTTCTTTTTTATAAAAAAAATATTAGATATTGATTTTGTTAAAAAAGAACAGATTTCTCATTTTTTTAAAAACATGTCTAAGTTTTCATTTATTTGAAGAAAATTATTTCTAAAAGCTTTACCAAATAAATTTTTATATATATTATTGAAAGCAAGTTTGCTATGTTTCGTGAAATAGAATTTGACATTTACTTGTACAGTAGAACCTTCTTGTCCTGTCTATACAATATAATGGTCTCTCAAGACATGAGGTCTCTCATTACAGGTCATAACACATTATAATCAATAAATCTGTGCATGGAGAACCCAGTCTATCAAGAGGGTTGGTCTCATTGCAGTGGTCTCTCAAGACAGGTTTCACTGTATCACCATGTTAAATTAAAGTTCCTGAAAACATTTGACATTTATGTTATCACAAGCATTCTGCATTATTTTATGCCATTTCATATACTCAAAGCTATTACTCACAGATTATGTGAAATTTTTTGTTTGGTATCTTTTGCTTTTAATTTTAAAAAAATGTGCCCCAATATGCTTTTCTCCTGAAACACTTCCAGATTTAATTAACAAGATTAAAGAAATCCATGGCCATAAAAAAGAAACTGATGAATTATAATTTCAATTGGTGTGAAAGTCATGTGACTCTGTAGCCCATAAATTAAAGCTTTGTCTATAAACATAAAGTTTTAACAATCTTGGATGACTTTGATTATAACCAAGTAACTGTGCATATTGTGTCTGACTTTGATTATAACAAAGTAACTGTGCATAATGTGCCTGACTTTGATTATAACCAAGTAACTGTGCATAATATGCCTGACTTTGATTATAACCAAGTAACTGTGCATAATGTGCCTGATTTTGATTATAACCAAGTAACTGTGCATAATATGCCTGACTTTGATTATAACCAAGTAACTGTGCATAATATGCCTGACTTTGATTATAACCAAGTAACTGTGCATAATATGCCTGACTTTGATTATAACCAAGTAACTGTGCATAATATGCCTGACTTTGATTATAACCAAGTAACTGTGCATATTGTGCCTGACTTTGATTATAACCAAGTAACTGTGCATATTGTGCCTGATTTTGATTATAACAAGGTAACTGTGCATAATGTGCCTGACTTTGATTATAACAAAGTAACAGTGCATAATGTGCCTGAATTTGATTATAACCAAGTAACTGTGCATAATGTGCCTGAATTTGATTATAACCAAGAAACTGTGCATAATGTGCCTGACTTTGATTATAACCAAGTAACTGTGCATATTGTGTCTGACTTTGATTATAACAAAGTAACTGTGCATAATGTGCCTGAATTTGATTATAACAAAATAACTGTGCATATTGTGCCTGAATTTGATTATAACCAAGAAACTGTGCATAATGTGCCTGACTTTGATTATAACAAAGTAACAGTGCATAATATGCCTGAATTTGATTATAACCAAATAACTGTGCATATTGTGCCTGAATTTGATTATAACCAAGAAACTGTGCATAATGTGCCTGACTTTGATTATAACAAAATAACTGTGCATAATATGCCTGAATTTGATTATAACCAAGTAACTGTGCATAATGTGCCTGAATTTGATTATAACCAAGTAACTGTGCATAATGTGCCTGACTTTGATTATAACCAAGTAACTGTGCATAATGTGCCTGACTTTGATTATAACCAAGTAACTGTGCATAATGTGCCTGACTTATATTGTAACCAAGTAACTGTGCATAATGTGCCTGACTTTGATTATTACCAAGTAACTGTGCATAATGTGCCTGACTTTGATTGTAACCAAGTAACTGTGCATATTGTGCCTGACTTTGATTGTAACCAAGTAACTGTGCATATTGTGCCTGACTTTGATTGTAACCAAGTAACTGTGCATATTGTGCCTGACTTTGATTGTAACCAAGTAACTGTGCATAATGTGCCTGACTTTGATTGTAACCAAGTAACTGCATAATGTGCCTGACTTTGATTATTACCAAGTAACTGTGTATAATGTGCCTTTGATTATAACCAAGTAACAGTGCATATTGTGCCTGACTCTGATTATAACCAAGTAACAGTGCATATTGTGCCTTTGATTATAACCAAGTAACAGTGCATATTGTGCCTGACTTTGATTATAACCAAGTAACAGTGCATAATGTGCCTGACTTTGATTATAACCAAGAAACTGTGCATATTGTGCCTTTATCTTTGTTAAGAATTTTTCAGACTATAGTAAACTAGGCAAATACAACATGATTAGAAGGTTGTAATATAGTTTACAGTGGTCATTTTCTTACAATACTAAATAAGCCTGCTTAGCGAAATGGTCAACTGTTGAGTTATGTAAGCCAGGTGAGTGACAGCAATCATCATGGTCTACAATCTTTGTTTTGCTTATTATTTGATGTGAACAGTATAGACCCTGATCTCATGGCGCATCTTGGTCTACAGGTATGCAGTTGGTGCATCTTGGTCTACAGGTATGCAGTGGGGTGCACATCAACTCTTTTGGTATTGTATTCGTTGCTTCCTTTTTTTATCAAGGATTGCCTCCACATAGGTATTTTTCTGAGGGAGCACAGGACAGTTTTTATGTACAAATTTGAAGCTGCATCAACCTGCATAATATATAAATTCATTAAAAAAAACTAGTACTTCATTTAGGTCAAAAGGGTCCATATTTTTGGATAGTTATAATATATCCAAACATAAAAATATGATTCATTTGACCTGACAAGACTATACAGGTTCATAGCAAAATAATTGTATGCACCCCGGCCCCGAATTCACATATGCATTCCATGTCCTGATATCATGTTTGTTTAATTATTTTGAAAAACATCGTGTACCAAAAAACTTGAAGTGATTCAATGTAGTTTCAAGCCAGGCCATTTTTGAGATATTCTACTTGCCTTGAACCCACTGTGTATAATGTTACAGATGGCTAGCTCTGCTTCCTAGCTAACTATTGGTGCTTCATTGTTCAGATGATGTGAAGTCGCTACAGGGGGCATACCTGTCTCATATCAGTTTAAAGAACAACACAAGCCTAAAACACCTAATTCACCAATATATCCATATTTTTAAGTATTAAACAATAATAGCTGGAAAATATCACATGATAGCATTATATTAAGAATTTTGTCAAGTGCCAATTTACGAAACCATCTGCTGCTAATTAAACAATACACAGTGAAAACATGATATCTTTTTTAATTATTTGCTGATAATAGTTATGATGTAAAAAAAAAAAAAAATTATTTTATATATATACACTCAGATGTATACCAATTGATTGACAACTGTTTCTTACAAATCATTTTAAATCTAGAAAAATGCTTTTATGAGCTGCAGAGTGAAAAAGCTACTTTGGGGAGGCATTGCTGGAAAGGGAGGTAACTTATACAATACCAAGATAGGAAATTGTACATGAACACAAACGATATGTATTTCATTGAAGGTTTTATTTTTACTGATTAAATCTTGTATGTCTCTTCAGAGCATCCCAAAGGCAGTGAAAGCAAACAATAATGCTGACTTTTCAATCAATCTGAAGTACATATCAAAGGTAAGTTTCTTATAGTCTTGCCTAAGAATGGTGAGACATTGGCAGTAGAGGGTGAAAATCAGACATGGCAAGTGGATGTAAGTAAAATAAAAGTAAAGTGAGTAATAACTTTAATCGGAACCAATCTGAGGGGGGGGGGGGGACTATTTAAGTGAATTGTCCAAACAGGACTTCAGTGTAAAAACAAAGGACAAGATGCTTCATGTTGTCATAAGATATAGTGATAATCAAATATAAATTATCATGACATAATACACCAGCTAAGACATTTTACAATTCTTTCTTAAATTTAATGCATGATTTAAAAAATCTTTAAGAGATTTTAATATTACTGGAACATTAGTTCTAATATAATTATGAAACTCGTTCACATTATATATAGAAATATTGAATTTAGATCTAAGCTCTGTGTAGAGTGAACATTTTACCATGAAGTGAGGGTAGCCATTGTAGCTCAGTTGATAGAACGTTGAACTCATAATCTGAGGATCGTAGGTTTGATACCTGCCCAGGTCGGTGTGTCCTTGAGAAAGACACTTAGCTCCCATTTCTTCAGCCGGAAATAGCTAAATAAGTGCTAAAATTGCCATTAAAAAACAACCAACCAAGCAATCATGAAGTGAAATAAATCTAAAGTAACATGAACACCATCAAGAACACAAAATCTGCAATATCTCCTCCCTTTTTATATTATTTCTTCTATCTATCTCTATAGCTACAGTATGACTTCAGCATAGCTACAGTATGACTTCAATATAGCTACAGTATGAATTCAGCATAGCCACAGTATGACTTCATCATCTCAATCTAGATAATGCAACTCTAAATTTAAATGGCATGTATAATGCCCAAAAGTTCTGGCATGTGGACATTTGTTTGTAAGTATTATCTAACCTATTTTTTTAAAAATCTGTTTTATCATCCAGTGTTGATTAAATTGCAGCATACTGTCAAGATATTGCCAGTTTCTATCATGCTTTCAAAATATTGTCAGTTTCTGTTAATGTGCAGCATACTGTCAAGATATTGCCAATTTCTATTAATATGCAGCATACTGTCAAAATATTGCCAGTTTCTATTAATTTGCAATATGCTGTCAAGATTTTGCTAGTTTCTATCAAATAATTGCTGCATACTGTCAAGATATTGCTAGTTTCTACTCAACATCTATCAAGTTTAGTAGTGGAGTGTGCTCAAGTGATCTTTAACTACATGTACCTGAGACAGTTGATTCCCCACAGACCATAATAATACAATCTCTGGCTAATGAAGAATTCATTCCTCCAATTAGCATCTTTGTACTGTAGTGCTCTCCAACCATAACTATGCTGGACCATGTCATGCTGGTGATATGATCGGTACTCTGAAGTTTTTTTTATACTCTTATGTTCACAGCACATTCTGTTGGTTGAAAATGGCTAGTTAATGTCAAAAACAACCCAGGCAAGCTGTCCTTATCCGTTGCACATCTCAGAAATAGCAGGAAAAGGAGTTGAGTAATATTCTTAATTGATAATTGAAAGAATCCATGCATTATATCAACGTAAAGAACATTTCATATAAAATGCCAGAAGTTGTAAAAACCTGGTTTGAAACAAAATATTTAGTAGTGTTTTCCTTAGAAAAGCAAAAGGGTCAGAGTGCTGGTATGTTGGGTGCTGTGTATGACACTGTACATTTATGAACAAAAAAATCAAAATATATGTATTATGCTATGATGAAAGCTCCATTTGGTCATGAATGATAAAAGATCCCTTTGGTCAAGAATGATGAAAGCTCCATTTGGTCAAGAATGATGAAAGCTTCCTTTGGTCAAGAATAATGAAAGCTCCATTTGGTCAAGAATAATGAAAGCTTCCTTTGGTCAAGAATGATGAAAGCTCCATTTGGTCAAGAATGATGAAAGCTTCCTTTGTTCAAGAATGATGAAAGCTCCATTTGGTCAAGAATAATGAAAGCTCTCTTTGGTCAAGAATGATGAAAGCTCCATTTGGTCAAAAATAATGAAAGCTCTCTTTGGTCAAGAATGATAAAAGCTCCCTTTGGTCAAGATTGATAAAAGCTCCATTTGGTCAATGATGAAAGCTCCATTTGGTCAAGAATGATGAAAGCTTCCTTTGGTCAAGAATGATGAAAGCTCCATTTGGTCAAGAATGATAAAAGCTCTCTTTGGTGTAGAATGATGAAATCTCCATTTGGTCAAGAATGATGAAAGCTCCATTTGGTCAAGAATAATGAAAGCTCTCTTTGGTCAAGAATGATAAAAGCTCCCTTTGGTCAAGATTGATAAAAGCTCCATTTGGTCAAGAATGATGAAAGCTCCATTTGGTCAAGAATGATGAAAGCTTCCTTTGGTCAAGAATGATGAAAGCTCCATTTGGTCAAGAATGATAAAAGCTCTCTTTGGTGTAGAATGATGAAATCTCCATTTGGTCAAGAATGATGAAAGCTCCATTTGGTCAAGATTAATGAAAGCTCTCTTTGGTCAAGAATGATGAAAGCTCCCTTTTGGTCAAGAATGATAAAAGCTCTCTTTGGTCAAGAATGATGAAAGCTTCCTTTGGTCAAGAATGATAAAAGCTCCATTTGGTCAAGAATGATGAAAGCTCTCTTTGGTCAAGAATGATAAAAGCTCCCTTTGGTCAAGATTGATAAAAGCTCCATTTGGTCAAGAATGATGAAAGCTCCATTTGGTCAAGAATGATAAAAGCTGTCTTTGGTGTAGAATGATGAAATCTCCATTTGGTCAAGAATGATGAAAGCTCCATTTGGTCAAGAATAATGAAAGCTCTCTTTGGTCAAGAATGATGAAAGCTCCCTTTTGGTCAAGAATGATAAAAGCTCTCTTTGGTCAAGAATGATGAAAGCTTCCTTTGGTCAAGAATGATAAAAGCTCCATTTGGTCAAGAATGATAGAGAAACAAAAGAAAGATAGCAAGTTTTAATTCAGAAAATCATTTGTATTACTGTGGATAGAAATAAAGGGAGAAAGTTTGCAATGAGAATTAACTAATTAAGTATGGAATTAAACATAAACAATGAGGATGATTCAAATTAAAAAATTAAACACTTGGGACTCTTGAACAAGTGAGCAAACATAAGACATACAGCACATAAAATGTTATTAGATAGTTATCTTTTGAAAATAAAAACAATAAATTAATGTAAAGTAATCAAATTATAAGTAATTTTGTTTATTTACCTTGATACAATAGCTCAGATGCAATACTTTTAAAATTTGTTTTCTTTTGGAATGAGTACTTTTAAATATATTATTGGATATCTGTCTTATCTTATGCAACCCCCTCCTTTTGGGATATTCAAGAAATAGCAATTTACTGATGGTTTTTTAAATTCTGAAGAATAAGGTTTACAACCTAGTGTCTCATAATGCAAGAAAATATTAATTATCAAGTGAGACTTGATTGGAATAGAAAAGGTGCTGTGAATTACTTAAACTTTATGGGTATCAATTGTTGTGGTTTGGTTAAAAAATACAAATTTGTGGGCACAACTTTTTGTGGTTTTGACATTTTATGAAAAACTAATTGAGAGACGATGTATATATCTGTATAAAAGATTGTACCAACAGTCACTTCCACACATTTGAATCAAAGATGTCAACATCCTTATCCATGCATGTACAAAACAAACATGCCTAATTCAGCTGTTGTAATTAAGATTGCAATTAGGTTTTTTAATTAAGATTGCAAGTAGGTTTTTTAATTAAGATTGCAAGTAGGTTTTTTAATTAAGAATGCAGTTAGGTATTTCATTGTTCTTAAAGACAATTATGAAAACATAAACCTCTTGACACTTAGGGATTAAGTGCTAAAAAGCAAACCAAATTTTTTCTAAACAAAATTTATATTTTTTTTCATATATAAAAAGTTCTCTTCAACTGCTCAACTATCACAATGTCACTGCACAGTAGTCACTACCCCATAGCGTGATCAGAAGGTGGTAGCACTCTTTGATGTTTTCACTGCACATCTTGGATAGAGGTTGCTGTCTCATATAAAGGAAAATGGCACCATACCACTGTTTGTGCCAGCTGCATGCACATAATATGCAATCCCTGGAAGTATCTGTCATTGTCTAGTAGAATACTCAATAAAATGAATGGAAGGACAGTGCAAGTGGAGATTTACACTCAGATAAGGTCTTCATCGACCTGAAAATATCTGCATTTACTCCAGTTCATGCAAAGTGTTACTTAAGACAAACATGATTAAAATGGGCTTTGAGAAAGCAGGCCTCATCTGCTGAATGTTTAATCAGCAGTTAGTTAAATGTATGAAATGTATATAGTAATAACAATGTGCTCTTATGTTCCTTTTGCTCAGTGGAATAGTGAATAGTACTGAATAAACAAATGCAGTTAAAATAATTCTTTATTTATAAAATGACTAATGTTTGAATATGTTTAACAGTAGTTAATACAGTGCTTTCATGATCCATATTTTATGTTGGATATTTTCATGGATAGTTTCATGGATAAATAGTGACTAACATTATTAAAGGATACGTGTGCTAAAAAAATGTACAAACAGTGATTGACATTTAACATTTTCTTGAACTTGAATGCCGTAAGCGTTTCTCAGATGTTGCCAAATTTCGTTGGATTCCATAAAGTTTTAGAGAGCATTAATTGTTATAAATGGATATAATATGTGTTTTAGGAATTAAATAAGGACACAAACTGTGGGTAGTTTTGCATTTATTGCTTTAGTATCAGATAGAGTCATTTCGTAATAAGAGTTTTTGCATTAGACGATATAATTATTGGATATATCTTGCTTTAAAAGTTTGTTTCGTTAATAATAACGTTGGTACTATAGATTCATCCACATTTTAAAATGGCGTTGAATTTAGGCAGAAAGCATGTGCTGAGTCTAGACCAAATTCAAAATGATGATCTCCCCACAAAAAAACCCTGAAAACACAGGGGGCCCAGAAGTTAATCCATATGTTCAAACCTAAGTTTATTAACTCAGTTTACAATTCAAGTTCTTTAACTTAAAAATTTTCAAGTAGCGCCTTACTGTTTTATCATGGATGGGGTAGGCAACACTGAATTAGTTGCATGGAACTAATCCTCGTGGCCCTTTATTGTTAACATACATGTTACATAGGTGTACACACAGCAAAGAAAGCAGATACAACTCCTAATTCTTTATAGTCGGAAAAAAACACAAGATCATACTGAAGAAAGAAAAGGGATGCAGAAGTAAGTAAGAAGTGAGCTAAATTTAGATCTGAACATAATAAACAGATAATGTAATAAGAACATGCTCCAATGAGGTGTATACAGTATCAAGATAGTGAGGCAACAAATGGGAAGGTTTGAGAATTTATTCTTTGAAATTGTCAAGTCCAACAGGTTCTGCTTTTCATCCATTGATAAAGATTATAATGCAATGTATTTATATTTTGTACTTTTGTTAATTTGCTTTGGGTTTCAGTTCCATATTAGTAACCCCAAATATTTACAACTTCAAGAGTTCTTTAATTGGTTTTGAATGGAAAAATGGTTAGCCAAAATTGATCTTAAATTAGGAGTGTTGCCTTGTTTTCCAGCATGAAATAGCTAGCTTTGATATTGAATGGGGTTTGAAACTTTGAGCATAAGTTTAGCCTTCTTTAGAAATATTCATTCACTTACTGTTAAAGATCATTCAACGGATTTTGGATGTTTTCAGCATTATCTAGGATTAGTTTACAAGAACTTTTTTGCAAGCAGAATAATTTGCAAATATTCTTGACAGAAGTGTTTACCTAAATAACATTAGTCTAGGGATGGTTGTATATAGCCTTTGTAATAAAGTATCCTATTTTTGGTTGCAAGGTATGGCCTTATCTTGTGTAATATATTATCCTATGTTTGGTTGCTAGGTATGGCCATATCTTGTGTAATATATTATCCTATGTTTGGTTGCTAGGTATGGCCATATCTTGTGTAATATATTATCCTATGTTTGGTTGCTAGGTATGGCCATATCTTGTGTAATATATTATCCTATGTTTGGTTGCTAGGTATGGCCATATCTTGTGTAATATATTATCCTATGTTTGGTTGCTAGGTATGGTCATATCTTGTGTAATATATTATCCTATATTTGGTTGCTAGGTATGGCCATATCTTGTGTAATATATTATCCAATGTTTGGTTGCTAGGTATGGTCATATCTTGTGTAATATATTATCCTGTGTTTGGTTGCTAGGTATGGCCATATCTTGTGTAATATATTATCCTATGTTTGGTTGATAGGTATTGCCTTATTTTGTTTAATATAGTTTCCTATATTTGGTCAATAGGTATATCATGTGTAATAACCACAGACATAAATTAATTTTAGGACATATAATTTGAATATGGTCATTCCATTGTAAATTATCACCCCAGGGATTTTGCCATGGGTAACCATTTGCAGACAGATTTCATTCAACTTGAGATTCAAATTATTATTTTCCAATATAGCTCTTCTTTGTTGGGTAGTAATTATTAATACTTTAGTCTTGTCTGTGTTTACTTTCATGCCATTTTCGTTACACCAGGATTATAATCTAAGTGAGTATATCTGAATGGATACCTCTAAGTCTGATTTTAACTGTTTTAAATCTTATAGAGTGGTGTCATTGGCATATAGGTCAGTAGATGAAATGCAGTTTCCTATTTTCAAAGGTAAATCATTTATGAAAAAGAGCAATAAGAGTGGACCCAGGATTCATCCTTTTGGTAGTCCACATGTAATTGGTTCTTTTTAGAAAAACTTTTTTTTATTTTGACACATTGTGTTTACATTGCTGGCTAGGACGTAAACCAGTCAATTGTGGAATCATAACATTGATATATCTTCAATTTATTGATAAGAAAATCATGATCAACAAGATCAGAAGTTTTTATAAGATCAGCTAGTATGGATCCAACTAATTTTCATTGATCTAGGGCAGTAATCCATCTATTTGTCATGGTTGTCTCACTAAAGTGGTTTTCTCTGAACCCAGATTGGTTTTGGTGCATTAGGTTATAGGTTGATAAGTACATCATAAGATTGCCATGAATGTTTTTTTCAAGAAGTTTGGACAGAGTTGGTAAAATAGATATGCACCTGTAGTTATTGACATTTGTTTTGTTGCTTGATGTGGGGTTAGCTTGTACAGTTTTCCATGTCTTGTGAAACACTGAGGTTGGTATGCTTTGAATATATATGTAGACTGTGCTGTATAATATCTGCAGTATCCCTCAGAAGATGTAGTCCAATATTATCTATTCCTGTTGCTTTCATTGTCTCGACAGTTTGCATGAATTTTAGAACTTGTTTGTCTATTATTGCAAAATGTGATTATTTTGTTTTCTGGTGGAATCTTTTCTGAAAAGAAATCTCTTTGTTCATCATGATTGGAAGTTTTCCAATGGGTTCTTTAACATTTGAAGCTATACTGACAACAAAATTTTGAAATAATCATGAGTTTTCATTGTGTCTAGAATGTCAGTACTTAACCAATTATGTTGAAAGTTCTTTTCACTCAATGTGTTTTCAAGGGTATATGTTTATCTTTGACTTGCATAAATTGTTGGGTCCATATATCAGGAACATCATCCACATCATCAAACGTATGTACTATATTCCAAGGAACATTACTGAAATCTTCCAGAAATTTGTTCTCACCAAATTATTGAATTATCTGTATGTTGTGGTTTTATGTGTATTAGATTTTATGTGTATTAGATTTTATTTCTGATTTTGTGCCTGATTTTCTGGTTAGTAAGATAGAGAAATGATCACTAAGACTTATCATAGGAATATGCATTTTTATTTTTGTCTTTCATATTTATATAGCTATGATCTATTTGAGTTTTTGAGTGGTCAGTTTCTCATGTTGGTTGGTCATATAATTATGATCTATTAGAGTTTTTGAGTGGTCAGTTTCTCATCTTGGTTGGTCATAACATTATGATCTATTAGAGTTTTTGAGTTGTCAGTTTCTCATCTTGGTTGGTCATAACATTATGATCTATTAGAGTTTTGAGTTGTCAGTTTCTCATCTTGGTTGGTCCTAACATTATGATCTATTAGAGTTTTTGAGTGGTCAGTTTCTCATCTTGGTTGGTCATATAATTATGATCTAGTAGAGTTTTTGAGTTGTCAGTTTCTCATCTTGGTTGGTCATATAATTATGATCTATTAGAGTTTTTGAGTTGTCAGTTTCTCATCTTGGTTGGTCCTAACATTATGATCTATTAGAGTTTTTGAGTTGTCAGTTTCTCATCTTGGTTGGTCATATAATTGGATAAGATCAAAAGTTTCCGTGAAAACTAATTTCTGTTAATCTAATCATTCATAAGATTCCTGTTGAAGTCACCTAAAATATACATTTCTTTTTGTTTGTCAGTGACTTAATCTATTTGCTTTTCAAAATGCACATTCCAACAAAACTTTGCAGAAGGGGCCTATAAACAAAGCCCACAAGGAATGGTTTGATATGCATGTACCTGCATCCATATTGTTTCAATTTGATCTGATTCTACATTATTACTTCTTTCGAGTGATAAACCATCTCTTACGCATACAACAACACCTTCACCCCCCTGAACCTCTATCACATTTGATTTGTGAGTCATTACCATCAATGAACAGTAGGTTATTTGCATCATTGTCAATTATTTGATGCTGGTCTGTGAATTACTGGATTTTCCAATATGTTGGTCTGTGAATTAGTGGATTTTCCAAAAGAAATAATTTTGATAATTCACTGGAGTGGATTATTAAAATTATTTTTTTCAGTCCAGTCAATAGACATCAATAACATTATGACCCAAGAATTGTCAGTTTCTCAATCTAGTGGTAAGTATGGCGACCTGTCATACAATTTGGATGATAACATTAATTTAGTTTGTCTTATTATTCACACCTTGTATATTTATAGGCCCAGTTTGTAGACCTTTTCTTGTAATTTGTAAATTTAATATCATTAAAATAAAGATTACAAGGAGGTTATTTCCACTGATACATTGTTGGCTCTACTGGTCATAGACAGGTGTTCTTAAAAAACAGTGGTCTTTCAAGTCAACTTATACTCAAGGCATGTATTTATGATAAGGGTATAAATAATTATGGATAAAACAAAGTAATTTAGGGGTCTCAGTACAATGGATTTACTGTACATACTCTTTGATAAGGGTATAAATAATTATGGATACAGCAAAGTAATTTAGGGGTCTCAGTACAATGGCTTGATTGTACATACCCTTTTATAAGGGTATAAATAATTATGGATACAACAAAGTAATTTAGGGATCTCAGTACAATGGCTTGACTGTACATATGTTTGATAAGGGTATAAATAATTATAGATACAGCAAAGTAAGTTAGGGGTCTCAGTACAATGACTTTACTATACATACTCTTTGATAAGGATATAAATAATTATGGATACAGCAAAGTAATTTAGGGGTTTCAGTACAATGGCTTGACTGTACATACCCTTTTATAAGGGTATAAATAATATGGATAAATCAAAGTAATTTAGGGGTATCAGTACAATGGCTTTTCTGTACATACCATTGATAAGGGTATAAATAATTATGGATACAGCAAAGTAAGTTAGGGGTCTCAGTACAATGACTTTACTATACATACTCTTTGATAAGGGTATAAAATAATTATTGATACAACAAAGTAATTTAGGGGTATCAGTACAATGGCTTTACTGTACATACCCTTTGATAACTTATAGTTCATTACAGCAATTTGTTTAAAACTAAATCACTAAGGGAAGCAACTTTGTTCAGGTGAAACAATAGATTTTGATATTTTCGAGGGAAAATTTGCTTTTACAAAATTGTATATTGCATGGCATTTTACATGAACTAATTCTTTGGAAATTAAATGTTTAGATGCCTACTTATTACAAACCAATGGCAGGGTGCAGTGTGACATATATTTGAAAGAATTTCCCTATTATCTTAATGTCAAAGACCTAATAATTGAATCAGTACAATTGTTTTCTTTTATTATTTTCTAGGTTAGTGATGCTAGAAAACTTAAGAACAAAGTAGAAAACAGTTTTGGTAAGTAAGATTAAACTTTCTTAGAGCATTATTATTAGCTTTGTTTCTCGTTATTATTTTTATTTCTCATTATTATTTTTATTTCTCATTATTATGGCCTTTATTTCTCATTATTATTTTTATTTCTCATTATTATTATCTTTATTTGTCATTATTATTTTTATTTCTTGTTATTATTATCTTTATTTCTCATTATTATTGCCTTTATTTCTCATTATTATTTTTTTCTCATTATTATCTTTATTTCTCTTTATTATTATCTTTATTTCTCTTTATTATTATCTTTATTTCTCATTATTATTGTCTTTATTTCTTATCTTTATTTCTCATTATTATCTTTCTCATTATTTTCGTCTTTATTTCTTATCTTTATTTCTCATTATTATCTTTCTCATTATTTTTGTCTTTATTTCTTATCTTTATTTCTCATTATTATCTTTCTCATTATTTTTGTCTTTATTTCTTATTTTTATTTCTCATTATTATCTTTCTCATTATTTTTGTCTTTATTTCTTATCTTTATTTCTCATTATTATCTTTCTCATTATTTTTGTCTTTATTTCTTCTTATTATTATCTTTATTTCTCGTTATTTTCTTTATTTCTCATTATTATTGTCTTTATATATCATTATTATTCTCTTTTTTTCTCATTATTATTGTCTTTATTTCTTAGTATTTAATCAGATATTTTCCCCCTTGTTCCCTTTGAAAATGTCATTTTCTCCCCTTGTGTCCCTTTGAAAACTTCATCACAAGTAGTCACAAAAGTTTTGTCTATTGTTTACTTTTTCATGTGTTTTTAATGGTCCTGTATGTGTGTAATTCTAGATATAACTGAATTTCTTGCTCCATACAAAAATATATAGACCAAAGAAAAAAAGAAGTACATCAGAACTTCAAAGAAAAAAAGAAGTACATCAGAACTTTCTTTAGTGAGTACAACATAAGTAAAACCTTATTGTTTAACTGGCTGATATATAGTAATTTTTTAAAAAATGGAGTAAAAGCACAAATTTAATGAATTAGTAAAACATGAATTGTACAATATAGATGTAAAAGAAGATTATCCCAGAAAACAATTGTAAATAACGTCTACGAAGTTATAACACATCAGTGTCAGAATTGAAACCTGTTTTATCCCTATGGGAAAGCACCTAAGTAGTGGAAAACCCTGTATACATTATCCCTATGGGGAAGCACCTAATTATGGAAAATCCTGTATGTATTATCCCTATGGGGAAAGCACCAAATTAGTGGAAAATCCTGTATATATATATTATCCCTATGGGGAAAGCACCTAATTAGTGGAAAAACCTGTATGTATTATCCCTAAGGAGAAAGCAGCTAATTAGTGGAACATCCTGTATACATTATCACTATGGGGAAAGCACATAATCAGTGGCAAATCCTGAATACATTATCCCTATGGGAAAACACCTAATTAGTGGCAAATCCGTTATACATTATCCCTATGGGAAAACACCTAATTAGTGGCAAATCCTGTATACATTATCCCTATGGGAAAACACCTAATTAGTGGCAAATCCTGTTTACATTATCATATGGCAAAAGCAGCTAATAAGTGGAAAATCCTGTATACATTATCCCTAAGTGGAAAGCACATAATTAGTGGCAAATCCTGTATATATTATCCCGATGGGGAAAACACCTAATTAGTGGCAAATCCTGTATATGGTATCCCTATGGGGAAAGTACATAATTAGTGGAAAATCCTGTATATATTATCCCTATGGGGAAAGCACCTAATTAGTTTAGAATCCTGTATACATTATCACTATGGGGAAAGCACCTAATTAGAGGAAAATTCTGTATACATTATCCCTATGGGGAAAGCACCTTATTAGTGGAGAATCCTGTATACATTATCCCTATGGGGAAAGCACCTAATTAGTGGAAAATCCTGTATACATTATCCCTATGGGGAAAGCACCTATTTAGTGGAGAATCTTGTATATATTATCCCTATGGGAAAACACCTAAGTAGTGGAGAATCCTATATTACATTATCCCTATGGGAAAAGCACATAAGTAGTGCAGAATCATGTATATTTTTTGTACTTACCTTATCAAGCAGCAACAGTTCCACTTCTTATAAATATATAGCACAAGCAAATTCCTGATTCTGACATCACATGGTATAAAGAAAACTTATGTAACTCTTAGAATCCCTTTGAAATAAATATGTATGGCTATGTGGGCATAATGATACAGAAAAAAACCCTGGTACATAGAAGATTTTCTTTCTTATCTGAAAAACTGTTTAGACAAGTGCAGTATTTATTTAATAAGCCACAGTAGGTAATTTTGTTTCCACTTTTAAGTATCTTTTCTTGAAAAAATACTATATTAATAAGTTTGACTTGAAGTTTAGCATAAAACACTTCCTATTGCAGTGATAAATTATGCTGGGAAGCAGTGTTTTCTAGCCGCCAGGACCCAGGAAGAGATGACATTATGGATAGATCAGCTGAATGATGCCAGTAAAATCACTGTCCCTGTAAGTCAGCCCAAGAAACTCTCACTAAGCCTGCATAATTTGGCTTCAAAACTAAAAGGAAAATTTTGTTATGTCCCACCAGAATGTGTTTGGGGCATATTATGTTGCCCTTGTTGTGTTTGGGGCATATTATATTGCCCTTGTTGTGTTTGAGGCAAATTATGTTGCCCTTGTTGTGTTTGTGGCATAGTATGTTGCCCTTGTTGTGTTTGGGGCATATTATGTTGCCCTTGTTGTGTTTGAGGCATATTATGTTGCCCTTGTTGTGTTTGTGGCATAGTATGTTGCCCTTGTTGTGTTTGGGGCATATTATGTTGCCCTTGTTGTGTTTGGGGCATATTATGTTGCCCTTGTTGTGTTTGGGGCATATTATGTTGCCCTTGTTGTGTTTGTGGCATAGTATGTTGCCCTTGTTGTGTTTGGGGCATATTATGTTGCCCTTGTTGTGTTTGGGGCATATTATGTTGCCCATGTTGTGTTTGGGGCATATTATGTTGCCCTTGTGTTTGGGGCATATTATGTTGCCCTTGTTGTTTTTGGGGCATATTCAGTTGTCCTTGTTGTGTTTGGGGCATATTCAGTTGTCCTTGTTGTGTTTGGGGCATATTATGTTGTCCTTGTTGTGTTTGGGGCATATTATGTTGCCCTTGTCCTTCTTTCTGTCCATCTGCCAATTGGGTAAAATTGTTTATTGATGTCAGTTTTCATTGATTTTGGTGGGTTACATGTATTCCTGTTTCATGAACACATTTCTAGTTGTCTCTGATTGCTATATGGTTGTCTTTTTACTGTAGTTTTTGAATGAAGATTGCTATATGGTTGTCTTTTTACTATGGCTTTTGCATGAATCACCAAGCACATACATCATACACTTTAAAACACTGGAGTATGTTTCACTGATAAAAGAGGATGTATCAGTTTTGCATAACTTTTGTGCATCTGAGATTGTTATTGTATGAATCTATTATACCTCATTAAAAGAACTTTGCAAAGAGGATATGGCATTTTGTGTGCATTTGTTTTCATTTGCTCTTACTTTTGTACATATAAATGTTAGACTGAGTCAGTGTTTATAACTTTTTCTTGGCAGTGGATATATGACTATATTCTAAATGAACAGGGTCAGGGTGGTATATGCTTCCAGTCAGGGTGGTATATGCTTCCAGTTTAAAGAAAAAATCTTTCACCAAATTGAAAATGATAACTGAAAACCAAGACAACACAAGACCAAATTATTTTGAGCAGTTGAATGAATTTCAGTTTCAGAACTTTAGAAGTATCACTTGTACCTGACATCAGCAAATATGAAAGATCATGTACCAGTCATTCTGCAGGTTCTGCCTTTTAATACTTTGCAGAAAATGGCTTATTATGACTTGTGTAGATGATGCTTATTGTATAGAAATGTCCACTTCGAATTGAAAATGGAATTCATTTATCTGCCAAAATTATTGAGCTGTCATGATTTTAATGTTGGTAGTGTCATTTTTAATTTGGTGACATCATACCTGCCAACCTCCCAAACAGTGTGTCATTCCTGCCAACCTCCCAGACTGTGTCATATCTGCCAAGCTCCCAGACAGTTATGTGGTTTTTTTTAGAATAAAAAAATGTGTTTGAGGTACCAAGGAGTTTTAGTGCATGTGACCCCAAATGTCATAGAATTGAAAAGAAGTCGTTTACTTATATAAGCCTACAGAAAATGACTGAAAATTATAATTTGAATAAAAGTAAATAATATGGGTTTTTTTAATGCATTTAATACACTTACAAACATAAAGGAGACTGTGCTCAAATAATCACAACCACACAGACTTTAAATAAAAAATACACCAAGTTTCTGTCTTTAAAATACTTTGGACAGTGGAAAACAGTCCTAATTAGATGCAGTCTTTGTTGCTGTCCATTGTTAAGTACTGGGTTTAAAGGTAATGCAAGAGTCATTTATGTTCATTTTTGCACTGATGGTACTGTTGTTCCAACTTTTTCAAAGATCTTATTGAATTTTTCTCAACATAAAAAATGATTTTTCTGCATTAGCATTGCTGTGAGTGAATGTCAAACATGCTTTGAAAAATTATTTGCAACTGCAAATGGTAGATTCTGCTCTGCAACAAAATTGCAGAAAAGTACTTCAGCTCTTGTCACATGGTCTATCGATGATAAGTTTAGACACATGTTGGTTACTTTTGGGATTGAGCTCTGCATTCGTGCATTGTCCTGATGCTGGATGGTGTTGCTATGTCAGCAAATGACTATGTCCATGTGGTGTTTGCATTATGTGCAAAGAATACAAATCTCATCCTTGTTGCTGTGCTTCTTAAAGTCAAACTCCATCAACCAAGAGTTGTAAAATTGTTTGCAGAGCTTTGCTTGCTTCACAGATGGCTCTTCCTTCCCAGAATCATCCCAGGCTGCATTTCAACATTTTGCCTTAAAAAATGAATCACACTTCTACACTATTCCATCTACTGAAATAAGCATGTTTTGCATTTTATATATGGAGTAAAATCCAACTTAAACTTGCCAATAATCTTTAATACAGATGGCTTAAACATTGTCAGTCATGAAATTTGATGGGTGGATTTATCTTGAGGGACACAGTAACCTACTCTTCTAGATTTAGTGACTTGGCAAGGTTTGTGAATTATGCCAAGACAGAGCAGGCAAGACACTCCATTTGAATTCTCATTTTCTCAGATATTAACAGCCAGAGAACAGACTAGAGATTTCATAAAATCACAGTTCATTGATGAAGTTGAATTCCATAACAAAAATGGTTTCAGTTATTCATTTTTGGCTCATTTGGCTGTAAGGCCAAGTGAGCTTATGTCATGGTCATGAGTCCATCGTGTGTCATCCGTTGTTTGTTTTCCGTCATGTGTCTGTCCATCAGCAATTGCTTGTTACTACTCTGTAGTCCATATTTCTGATCTGATTTCAGTCAAACTTGGAATATGTGTTTATATCATCAAAATCTCAGACAAGTTTGATAATGAGCGAGATCCATATGTATTAATGAGATGATCTTCCATCTGATTGGTTAACCTTGTTACCACTTTGGAGGACATATTTCTGACCCGATTTTTATCAAACTTGGAACATATGCTTATATCATTATTATCTCGAATGAGTTTGATAATGAGAGAGCTCCACATATACTAATGAGTTTGATAATGAGAGAGATCCACATATACTAATGAGGTGATGATGTATCTGATTGGCTGAGCTTGTTACCCCTCTGAAGGCCATATTTCTGATTGGATTTTGATCAGACTTGAAGTATGTACTTGTATCATCAAGATCTTGGAAGGGTTCCGTAATGAGTGAGATCCACTCATAATAGTGAGGTAACTGTATATCTGATTTGCTAACCTTGCTACCACTGTGTAGGCCAAAATAGAAGTTTGTATAATAAAGCAATGGAAATAACCTATGATCAGGTCTATTGAAAATCATAGGCTATGGGTTGTGAAGAGAGTTTTTCCCTTTGTAAAAGATTTTAAAACTTTAAAATATTAATTTTTAATTTACCGAATTCATGAATTTCAGTAGAAGTTAAAAAATTAACTAATGCACCTTATGGATTAAATTTAATAAATTTTCTGTAGCTGAAGAATATATATAAAATAAAAATAAAAAATATATACAATATTTTATATATAATGCTGGGAATTAATATTTCAGTGTTGTGTGTAAAAGCCAGTTAGGTAACATTGTCTGAATGTTTGTGACCAAACCACATTTCATTTATGAATATTTTTAGTGCCTGCTGGACATAGAAAACATGATTCAGTAATGGCTGTCATTGTGTACAGTTTACTAATTGTGCTCAGTTCAGATTTACAGCAAGTTATATTAGACAAACACAGCTTATTTAAGCAATTATATAGAAAGTGTATATCTATCAGAAAACATCAAGCTGTTGAGTAATACTGACAAGAACTCTTTTCTTAAAGGAAGAGAATTAGTTAATGGAACTGTGGTTCACTTTCATTTGATCAAGGTGGAAAAATGAGTTTTTTAATAATCTTATTTCAACCAACCAATCCACTTTTTTTTCAGCATGAAACCGGAAACATATTTTTTTAGACCTAATAGACAGAGTGGCAACTAAGTGCTCCAAACTTTTCAATCCCCTCCACAGTTTCACTACAACTATGAATTTGCTTTCACAACCTTACAGTTGTCAGTTGCCTAGGTGGTCTTATTCGTTATGTGTTTTTTCTTCTGCTTTGTACTTGTTTATGCAGTGATAAAGAAAGTAACATATGGAGAAAGTCCTTGAAAAATCCTTAAATAAAAACCCTCTGGGGATGTACACCACATGCAGTAATTTATGTACACACCATGCAGTAATTTCATTATGTTGTTGATTTTTATATTTTTAAAAAAAATCATGCTTGAGGTTTTTCTAGTATTTTGACAAGTACTTTAGTTCTATTTTTATTTTTATTTTAACTGATGCTGCAGAAGAAGGAGGGAGAAGACAATCAGAAAACCGGAACCTACACGGCAGAGATTGCTGGGGGAGTCGTCATCATCGTTCCTAATAAAGTACGGTTATGTATAATAGATAATGAAGTCACCCCTAAATCTGAATTTAATTGTTCTTTCAGCAATTTATGTCTGGCTTGCATTGGCAGACAGCAAGACATATGTCACTTTTTTAGCCGCAGAGGTAGCAGCATCAGTTTGAAGATTGTGTATGAAAATTTTGTGTACAAATATTTTTTTAAGTTGAGAACAGTAAGGGTACATACGGATGTGGTTCCAGAGCTGGCCAGTTTTATGCAGAGTACATCATGTTGCGGTTCCTAATCTGGCAACAGTTTTATGCAGGATACATCATGATGCAGTTCCCAGGCTGGATAGCTACAGTTTTATGTTGGGTACATCATGATGCAGTTCACAGGCTGGGTAGCTACCATTTTATGTTGGGTACATCATGATGCAGTTCCCAGGCTGGGTAGCTACAGTTTTATGTTGGGTACTTCATGATGCAGTTCCCAGGCTGGGTAGCTCCAGTTTGATATTGGGTACATCATGATGCAGTTTCCAGGCTGGGTAGCTACAGTTTTATGTTGGGTACATCATGATGCAGTTCCTAGGCTAGCCGCAGTTTTATGGAGACTTTTTGTTATATTCTTATACTCATTTTTATTTTTCAAATAAGGGACCCCGGGTGGCCGAGTGGTCTAAGGTGCTCGCCTATACAGATCACTGACATCTCACCTCTGTCTGAGTGGGTTCGAGTCTCTGGCTTGGCCAATGTAGGTATGTGAGAAAGCTTGCCAGGAGCTTCCTGTGGGTTGCTGGTTCTTCCTGGAACTTTCCCGGGTTCTTTCTCCACCAGATATACTGACTGCCATGTATAGCCTATCATGTGCTGAAAAATGGCATTAAACCCACATCAACAGCAACAACTTTTAAAACATTGTAAGAATGACACTAATCAATATATTTCTTACATGAATAGATTCCTGATACTAATTGCCTTTAGATGTCAAATTGGGATAAAGAAGTATACAGCTTCATTTTTTGTCTTACCTACATTAACAGATTCCATGATACAGTTATTGTGTTTCCTACATCACCAGCATTAAAAAAAATTGTATGATTTTTGGTTATTTGTTTTTTGGTCACATTTCATAGCAGTATCCACAGGTAATATATCACGTTCTGCTTTACTCTTGAATAATAATCTACAATGATTTGTATTTCTATTATGGACTTGAATCATAATCTACATAGATTTGTATTTCTATTTTGGGCTTGAATCATAATCTACATAGATTTGTATTTCTGTTATGGGCCTGAATCATAATCTACATAGATTTGTATTTCTATTATGGGCTTGAATCATAATCTACATAGATTTGTATTTCTATTATGGGCTTGAATCATAATCTACATAGATTTGTATTTCTATTATGGGCTTGAATCATAATCTACATAGATTTCTATTTCTATTTTGGGCTTGAATCATAATCTATTTCTATTTCTATTTTGGGTTTGAATCATAATCTATTTCTATTTCTATTTTGGGCTTGAATCATAATCTATTTCTATTTCGGGCTTGAATCATAATCTATTTCTATTTCTATTTTGGGCTTGAATCATAATCTATTTCTATTTCTATTTTGGGCCCAGCATATAATCTAGAGAAGAAAAAACATTGCAAATACAACAAAATTCATCTTTGGACCTGTCTGCAAATATTATTCCCTTGTGCAGTTTTGTAAGTACCGAGTCCCACAGCAATTAATTTGGTTGAATATGTTCATTTTTAATGGGTCAGAGATTCTCTGAATTTGATCTTTTTACGCTGCAGAAAGCTGAGTTTTGAGTTTTAGTTTGCAATACAGACATTTGCAACCGCCACCCCATGTCTTTTTATGCCTTCCCATGCAATTTTACAAAGTGGACATTTGCAACCGCCACCCCATGCCTTTTTATGCCTTCCCATGAAATTTTACAAAGTGGACATTTGGTCCAAAAAGATGTGCTGGGTGGGTCATTTGCCCTCCTGTGCAATTTCACAAAGTGGACTGTCCCTACCCATTTTTCACTGGATATTTTCCTCCTCCCTTGACCAAAAAAGAAGCAAAAAAAAAATTAAGTGAAGTCAATACATGAAATAAGTCTTATGGCAAATGATATACCCAACAAGTCACGGACAGACTTCCAGCTGAATGCAAGATGTAAATCTAACTGAGATTGTAAAATCACTAAGACATATCAAAGTTTTTGCAATCAATGGAATATGTATTAGGTTTTAAGCATGAAATATTTATGTTAATGAATCAAAAATAGACTACATGTTCTTTAAGAGAATGCAATGAATTGTGACATGTATTTCTCATGTATTGGTACAGATGAATTACGAGTGAAATATATAAGTTGAGAAACAGTCTGATTAAATAAAATGTATGTGTTCTTAATATCATTATTGTGTTGTGTTCATATATTAACTTTATATGCAAAGAATACATTTTAATTAAATATAGATTAAAAGAAACATTGTCCTAATTGACCACGATGTGATTTTTATGGGTTTTGTCTTGTAACCCATTTTTTGGCTGGAGTTATGGCCCTTGACAATTAATTTAATATATTCACATTGAAAGTTGCTTTAGCTCATGAAACATCAAGAATGGCATATACTGATTGAGTGCAGGTTTTGTTTGCTTTTTTTACTGGTCATAGAAGAGCTTATGGGATGGTCTGTTGTCCATCGTCCGTCTGTACCACTGTTTGAAGGTAATTTGTGAATCATTTATTTGTAATTGATCATGTAAGAACAATGATCATAGTGTGGTGTTTACCAGAAAACTTGTGAAGCACTTTGAACTCCGAAACTTTTCCATCAGTTCAATCCCTTTTTTCCTGTTTTTGCAAACATTTCCGTTAAGCGAACCATGTGTGATAAATGTATTTTGTCATTGTAGGATAACAAGGGAAGTGACCCTGAAGATTTCATTGAACCAAAGCGATCAGCCGAGTCGATTCCTGCTTTGATATCTGGTTTTTGTGTCAAACAAGGGGCTGTGGTAAGTGGTCTGAATTTCTGAGATAGTGAGGGATAAGATATGGCATATTTTGTCAGTAACTTTGTATAAAGGTTAATGCTATTTATGTATGTTGTGAAAAGATAGGCAGTGTTAAAACTTTTTTTGTTCCCAGTTCATGAAAAAGTCCTCAAGTGATGCTAGATTTAAATCTTGATGTCACACATAGTGAAGAAAAATGAACACCCTCTCACTTCCTCCTCTTCTCCTTCTTTCTTTTTGTCATTATCATTGATGCTATCATCATATATCATGACTACCACCACCACCACCACCACCTTTCCTACCAGGTGGCTGAGTGGTCTAAGACGCTCACCTTTACAGATCACTCACACATCTCACCTCTGTCCACATGGGTTCAAGTCCCGGCTCGACCAACGTGGGTATGCAAGAAGGCTTACCAGTAGCTTCCTGTGGGTTGGTGGTTCTTCATGTTGTTTATCCAGGTTCTTTTTCCACCAGATATACTGGCTGCCATGTATCATGTATCTTGTACTGAAAAATGGTGTTAAACCCACAAAAACAAAGAAACAAAACTTCCCTACCACCACCATATTCAGTACCTGTCCATATACTGATTCAAAGGTTTAGTTTCTATTCTTTTCTTATAGATGGCCTTACTTAACTGCAACGTAAATCACACCCAAATAGTTCCTTTTGTATTTCTTTCTCTATGAAGAGATGAAGGTCCCTCAACAATAAATGAAAACTCAGACGTTTCGCTAGAGTTTAGAGTGATAATATTCATTAAGATTGCTTGTTTGCAAAAAAATGCTTTGAAACAAAATGCTTTGCCAACTTGAGTCTGGGTCTGCCACACAATTAATTTTTCCTTCCCTGTTATAAAATATACAAATTTATAAAATGTATTCCTGAAATCATTAAATTGGATTAATCTTAATCCGAGTACCATTCAATATATTCATTGTATTTTCAACATAAAAATAATCACAATTAATGGCATTATAAATATGACTATTTTGCTTTTCAAAGTGAATAATAGTTTTGTGAATTTGGTTTTCAGATTTAAATCTTGAACATTTTATGTTATTGAATAATGTAATATTTAGAATTTATAATATGATAGGTTACTCTACAAATTTTTGTCTCTTTATAAGTGTGCATAATGACATTCAGCTGTATTGAATTAAATTCTTTCTTGTGGAGTCATCATTTATCATGTAGAATATTTCTTTCCTAAGTGGAATGTACAATTAATGTTACATTTAAGTGAGGGCAGTGTGTTTTTAAAAGCAAGATTGCACTTGGTACTTTGTCGTTGTTCTTTAATGCTGTAAATACTGCAGAGATGCCAACCATTCAGAAGTTTGCAGCATTATCAAAATATTTTATTAAAAATTCTGTATTCCAAATTATTATGACAAAATTCCTGGAAATCAAAATGTTATGGGACAATATATTCTAACAGGAGTTTTCAATGTAGACACGGGTAGGAAGAAAAGTATTTCAGCACCAATATGATAGACTGGTATATAGAATATAGTTCTCAATGCAAAAGAAAGAATGCACATAAGAAACCAGTCAATCTGTTGAGCAAGAAAACTGCAGCAAAGCTGTGTGAAAAAGTTTGTATTCTTTCATATGCATATCAGTAGAACTTAAGCTTACATTTGGAATAGAATTTGAAAATTAGTTGAATTTTGGTGGGTGTCATGTACTTTGATTACAAATAGCACATAAAATTTCCATTTCATGGAGATATGTTGCAATACAGCCTGTGTACATTCGAAGAAACTTCTCATTCAGTTAGGTGAAAATAAATTTTTCTATTTCTATAAGCGACTTACTTTTTTAAGGTAAACAGGTTTCAATGGTAGGTTGTACAAATTCAGTTTAAAAAAAAAATTAAAATTGAAATATTTTGGAAATGTTCATTAACAGTCTACCTACTGAGGGAAAACAACAATTGGACCTTCCTTAACTCAATCATTTTGTTTCAATCAGTGTTTGGATATCTTATGTTCATATTTTGATCATTATTAATTGACCTCACTTTGCTCAGTCATATCAAACATGTTTGTTTGTTTTTTAAAGTGTTTTATTAGTCAACACTTAATTTCACGACAATCTAATGATTGATGACATTGGAATCTCTTCTGACTTCCACTTAAGACATTGAAAACAGATATAGCACATTACAGCACCGACTAGCTTCAGTGGCCATTGCATGCCTTTGGCCAGTAATTTACTTTACAAAAATGTCGGCAGAGACAAGAAAGATGCAGGTAATAGGTGAGGAAAGCTAATGTTTTATGGTTATCGCTTCAGCCAATAATGTTGAAGGAATTCAGGGTCCTGGAATTTGAGGAATGGATACACCATATTTGTTGCTGACTGTGTATAGTTATGTATAAGCTCATAGGAAGATCCAATATGACTGTATACAGGTTGTTACATTCTTGACAGGCTGCCATGTATCAGAAAAAATGATGCTAGGATCCCTGATATGCATGCTCATGGGTTGGTATCTCGGATGCATCCAATTAAGACATGGTCAACTGAGGACATATTTTTAGGCAAAATATTTCCGTTTTTTTTGGCAAAATATTTCCGTTGCTTTATTACAATTTTTGGGGGAAATTTTTTACATGGTTTCAGTTTTGCAACGCTAACAAATTGATCATACGTTAAAAAATTCAAACCTTTTGAAAATATTGCAATTAGATGATACCTAACTCTGTTTGGGCATGCCACTAATTATATTTGTAAAATAGCAAAAATCATATATGAAGTTAACAAACATGATAATTTAAAAATACAGAATTTTTTTTCACAGGGGCCACTTCATAGATCTAGCATAAATTTTTCCATAGAGTGACACAAGTAAACTATGTGTGATATTTAATCTCCAAATATAACAGATGGTAACCAAGCTCACTGATAATGATGGAGAAAGTTTTAGATAATGTGAAATAATTTATTTTCATAGGTTTCCATTTTTCATGTTTTTACAAAAAAAATTGGTACCAAAATTATGAATCATTGAAGATGTTATTTCCACATATAAATCCTTGTTCATTAAGTCTGTTAATTAGTGGTTTGTGGCAGCCATGAAAATCTGCCCACAATTTTTACCCTACAAAAAATAGTACATTCACGAAAAATCAAATGTAATTTCTTAAATACTTCCCATATAATTGTGTAATGTTTTGTATAAGAAAGGTTTTTGTTGAGCGGTAAGCAATACATAGCAGTCACTTTTCTACCAGTGGCAGTGCTTGCATCAGCATCAAGTATTTGTTAAGGTTTTGGTTAATTCTCATGGTACTTGGCATGACTCTTTATAATGCCAAGACAATTCATTCTATGACAAGCTCACCTTGTAGTTAGTGTTACAGTTATGGAAAAATTGCACTATGGTTTTAGTTAAAATTTCTTCAATTGCTTATATTTCCTAAACCCCTTGATACTTATTATGAATCATTCTGAAGCTAAGACAATTAATTCTGTGACATGCATTAAGGTTTTGGTTACAGTTGATATATACCCACCATGGAGTGGAGCATATTATGTTGTGATGTTGTTCATCCATCCATCGATTACCAATTTCATTTCTGAACAAGAACTCGAGTTCTCCACCAGCTACAGTTACCAGGCTTTGTGGATGAATGGCACCTGGAGTAAGGAGGAACCCTATCAAATTGGGTATAAAAGAACAAAGGTCAAGGTCACAGACTGAAAGAAGAAAATGGCTTCTGCACAGTAACACTAAGCATCACCTACCAGGACCAAATTTTGTGGATATATTGCACTTGGTATGAGAAAGAACCTTACTGATTTTGGCAACTAAAGGTCAAAGGTCAAGTTAACTTGGAAAAAAAAGAAAAAAATGGATCCTGCACAATAACATTAGCTCTACATCACAGACCTGGACCAAACTTGGAGGATAGCTTGCTCTTCAGGTAAGGTAGAAGTCTATTAAATTTTGGATCAAAAGGTCACAAGTCAAGGTCATTGACAGAAGAAAAATGGTTTCTTCACAATAACATTAGTTCTACATCACAGACCTGAACCGTGTATTTTGTGGATTGGGATTGGAAAAAGCCACAGTAACTGCAAGAAGATTAATGGTTTCCGCACAGTAACATTAGTTCTGCATCAGACACCAAGAACAAACTTGGTGGATAACTTGCAGTAAGGAAGAAGCCTATTGATTTTGGGTCAAAAGATCAAATATCAAGGTCACTGAGTATAAGGAGAAAAATGGTTTCTGCAAAATAACATTTGTTCTACATCACAGACCTGGAACAAACTTGGTGGATGGCTTGTACTTGAGGTAAGAAAGAAACCTATCAATTTTGGGGGCCCTGAGGTGAAAGATCATGGTCAATGTGATTGATGAAAGAAAAAAATGTTTTCTACACAATAATATTAGTTCTAGAGCACTGAAAAAACTTGCTCATGTTGCTGTGCTATAAAATGCTACTCACCCCACCCCCTAAAAACCACAGACCTGGACCAAACTTTGTAGGTAGTTTGCACTGTAACTGAAAGAAGATTTTTTTTTTCTACAATAACATTAGAACTATGTCACACACATGGACCATACTTGGTGGATAGCTTGCGCTTGGGGTAAGAAAGAAGCCTGTTGATTTTTTCAAGGTCATGGTCACTGTGACTGAAAGAAGAAATATTTGTTTCTGCACAATAATATTAGTTCTACATCAAAGACCTGGACCAAGCTTTGTTGATGGCTTGCATATGAGTTAGGGAAGAAGCCTGTCCATTTCAGGACCTAAAGGTCAAAGATCAAGGTCACTGACTGAATGAAGAAACATTGTTTCTACACAGTAACAGTAATTCTACATCATAGACTTAAACAACATTTTTTTTATGTCTTGTACTTGAGGTAAGGAAAAAAAACTTGGGGTCTAGAGGTCAAAGGTCACTCTGCCTGAAAGAAGATACATGGTTCATGTAAAATAATATTAGACTTGGTGGATGGTTTGCACTTGGGGTAAGGAAGAAGCTTATTGGATTTGGGGGTCAATAGGTCAAGGTCACTGTGACTGAAAAAAGCAGAATGGTTTCTGCACACTAACACAAGTTCTACAGCACTATGTAACCTGCTTGTGCTGCTGTGCCATAAAACGTTAAACAAAAAAACACACAAAAAAACCCCATCAGAGACCTGGACCAAACATGGTGGTTGGCTTGCACTTGGGGTAAGGAAAAAGCCTATTGATTTTGGTGTTAGAAGGTCATAGGTCAAGGTCACCAACTTCAAGATTAAAAACAGTTTCTGCACACAAAGTTCTAGATCCTGTCCCTTCACCAAAAGTTCGTGTATGATGTACGTGCTGGGTAAGAAAGAAGCCTATTGACTTTGGCTTCACAAGGTCAAAGGTTAATGTCACTGTGACGGACAACAAAATTCTGACATAATAACCTTTGTTGTGGACCATGTACCTTGTCTAAAGTTTGTGGAGGGCTGGCACTTAAGGTATGGAAGAAGCCTGTGAATCTAGGGTTGAAAAGGTCATGGTCAAGGTCATTATTGTAGCTCAAGGAAAAATGTGTTTTGCATAATAACTATTCTTCTATTGTATGTTCCTTGGCCAGATTTTGTGGATGCCTGGCACTTATGGTAATAATATTGACCTATAGATTCTAAGGTCGAAAGGTCAGGGGTCATGGTCAAGTCTACTAAGAAAAGAAAGATTTATGCACAGTAAGTTTAGTTTAGGACTGCTTACCTTGACCAAATGACCAGGTCATTGAAACCCATTGGTCAATAATGTCTTGAGTCAACCATTTCCTACTAGTGCCTACTGGTTAGCATGCCAGACTCACGACTGAAAAGTGCAGGTTTAAATCCTACGACCGGGCCAGCCTGGGTCAGCTACTGTAGTGTGTCCTTGGGCAAGGCACTTTACTCCAGTTGCCTCGGCACTAAATAACCTACTTGTGTTGCTGTGCCATGAAACACCAAAACCAAAGCCTACATCGAGGACTGTTCAACATAAGTGGGTGTATAATATGTTGTTCATGGTAATCTTGTTTAATTTGTTATATTTTCTAAACCCTTTGATGAATTTTCTTCATACTTGAAATAAATCATTATGAAGCTAAGACAATTCATTCTGTGACACATCGGTTTTGGTTAAAGTTTTTTCATTTTCTTATAATTCCTAAATCTCTTGATGGATTTTCATCATAATTTGGATGAATCATTAAAAAGCTAAGACAGTTCATTCTGTGACACGTGCACTTATCCATTTGACTTTGGGGTCACAGTCATAGAAAATTTGCATTAAGGTTTGGTTTCATCTGCATATGTTCCCTAAACACCAGGATGGATTTTTTGCATACTGTGGATGAATCTTGATGAAACTAAGACATTTCATTCTGCAAAACACTTGCTTGCCCCATTTGACCTTGGGGTCAAGGTTACATGTTTTACAGCAATGCTTTGACCTTGTGCTCAATATGCAAGCCCTGGCTTTCTGAACTTAGGTAGTTTTGTGGAAATTGCTGTTCCTTCTTTCAGTCCTGGTTACCTTGACCATTGACCTTTAGAGTCCCAAATCAGTAGGTGTCCTTCTTATCACAAAAGTAAGCTACTCACAACATTTGGTCAAGGTATGTGATATACAAGCTATTCTGTGAAAACAGTTTTCCTTTTCAGCCCCTGTTACCTTGACCTTTGAACATCAATCAATAGTTTTCTTCCTTGTCCCAAATAAAAAATACTTACAAAGCTTGGTAACAGTAGATGGTGGGGAACTCGAGTTACTGTGCATACATGAAATATGGAACAGATGGATGAAGATACAAATGTACGTGCAATACCATAGCATAAAATGCTCCACCTTATGGCAGGCATATAAAAAAGTTGGTAATATGAAGTTCTGTACCTTATGCCTTGAGTAAACTTGTAGATGGCTTGCATTTCAGAGAGTGATGACCTCTATTGATTTTGGGGTTAAAAGGTCAATGCTCATCGTCAGAGGGGATTCCAAGAAGGAAAACAATTTCCACATAATAACTTGAGTACTAAGCCACAAACCACGACCAAACTTTGTCAATGGCTTACATTTCAAACAAGAAAGGCACCTATGGATTTGGGGGTCAATAGGTCAACAAGACTGAAAGAAGAAAAATGGTTTCTGGAGAATAACTTGAAATGGCAGGCTTATAATGTACCATTTATAATACTCTTATAATGTACCATTTATAATACTCTTATAATGTACCATTTATAATACTCTTATAATGTACCATTTATAATACTCTTATAATGTACCATTTATAATACTCTTATAATGTACCATTTATAATACTCTTATAATGTACCATTTATAATACTCTTATAATGTACCATTTATAATACTCTTATAATGTACCATTTATAATACTCTTATAATGTACCATTTATAATACTCTTGTTTTACAGAGGAAAAACTGGAAGAGGAGATTCTTTGTATTAAATGACACTGGATTTTCTTACTACAAGTCAGAGCAGGTAAGTTACCATTCACTTTTTATATTTATTCTAAAGACCCACACAGTTTGTTTCACATTAAATATTCATTTTGCCATTCATCTATAAAAAAAAAAATCCATAATACAGAAAATATGTACTACTGAGAGAAAAAACAAATTTTCCCCCCACTTCTTGCAGCAGCATTGGCATCTTGATTTTATACTGTCTATCCATCAGCTGCCTGTCCTGGGATGCTTGATTTTATCCTGTTTGCCCATCAGTCCATCTGTCCCGGGATGCTTGATTTTATCCTGTCTGTCCATCAGTCCATCTGTCCTGGGATGCTTCATAGCAAGATTGTGCAAAACTTCTCAACACAAACAAATGAACTTTGCAAACATATTTGTATGCAATTACAGGGCCATCCCATCTGATGGGTTGTCTTTCTAGATCGGGATGACACAGATGTGAGTAATAATTACATATAAAGTATGACAGGCATAACTAATTCTTGTAATATTTTATATTTTAATTTAAAAATCACAGGCTTGTTATGGAATCAATGTGGTAAAACTAGTATTAATGTTATTTAAAATAATTATGAGTAATTATCAGTTGTGTATCACCTTGTCAGCAAAATCAGTGTACAAACATCTGGCCACAACTATTTTATTGGCCATCCATTGCATTTTCCCACTACTGTAGAATATATAAATGACAATGTTTATTTAAATCTTTCTGACATCAGATTTTTCAGCAATGTTTAAGGACTCTCCCTCTTTTCATTTAGTTGAATTGCTTTCACTTTTCCTTCTAAACTGGGAATGTCTGATGATATTTTTGCACATTTTTGCAACACTTTTATGACTTCATTGGGAATTTGTAGTTATTACACAAAATACTCTTTGTTCACAAGAGAAGTGAGATTGTTAAATAATCAACTTGTTTTAGTCTGGTACCCTTTCAAATACATTTTGTAATATAGGAGAGAGAAGCCATGACAACTAACACGCCGTTTTTACTTTATGATGACTTGAGCTGAACAATACTGTGCTTCTCAGCAGTTAGCTTTTGTTGTCTTTCAAGATACAAGACCTGCTTGATTCGTACATTTTCAAAGTAGATTTTGTACATTTTTTTGGAGATAGATAAGCTATAGATGATATAGAGTAACCACTGCATTGTTGTCCCTAGACCACTTGTTAGGGGAGGGTGTTGGTTACCTATCTGGTCATTTTAAATAGAGTAAAGTTTCTTATGAGGGCACCCTATCTATGAAACAGGGCAGTTTTAAGCTCTCCACTTGTGCATTTAAAATAATTTGTACACTGCAGGTTAACGATGCCAAACTGATGCCCAACATGTACACGTAGAATGTTACCATATGCCTGGTATTAAACCTCTGGCAATTTAAAACAGGGCAGCCCACAGGGTGCTCTCTGGCAATTTAAAACAGGGCATCCCACAGGGTGCTCTCTAGAGAGGGCAGGGTACCACCTAGGAAGGGCTGGATTTACCCTTCTAGAACAGGTTAAGGACAATACAGCACTGTCGATATGTCCATCATTTCATCTACTCATAATTTCATACAAATGCAAAGTTGAAATACTAATGAAAACTCTGCATAGGATTGTAGAGTTGTCATTTTAGGTCATTGTGAGGTCAACTCCATGTCCCCATTTTACTCGGAGATGATTTGTTGGGTTTTTTTTGTTTGTATTTTGTTATTTTGTTGATCCATTTTGAGTTTTTCCACAGTTCTTAGATTACATCAAATTGCATTTTCCTTTCTAGCAAATTTGGAACTTGTCAAAAATATTTGTGATGTGCAGATTTCATTTTTGTAAAGAACATTTTTCTAGTTTTCTGTAATAAATGTTGTGTCTGCTTGATACATTTTTTTTACAGGAGATGTCTCCAATAAGATTGATACCACTTAGTGATATTTCATGTGCTAAACTAGCAGATAGGTAAGAACTTTAAATTGTAGTAACCATGAATCCTTGCTATCATTTTCCAGCAAGACTTGTATATGAAATACTTTTCTTTAATTTTCTAACATTTTCACGACATTCTAGAATTGTTACATTTTCATCATTCTATATTCAATTTAGCATGGTGTTTTCTTTATATAAATATTTAATTTGTATGATATTTTATGACCTCCTCCTTGTATATCTCAGTTTTCTCCCTTTTCTACAAAATGTTGTCAGAGGGAGCCTGTATGTCATGGTTACATACTGTAAATGGAAAGAAATGATGTCAGAGGGAGCCTGTATGTCATGGTTACATACTGTGTATGGAAAGAAATGATGTCAGAGGGAGCCTGTATGTCATGGTTGCATACTGTGTATGGAAAGAAATGATGTCAGAGGAAGCCTGTATGTCATGGTTACATACTGTAAATGGAAAGAAATGATGTCAGAGGGAGCCTGTATGTCATGGTTACATACTGTAAATGGAAAGAAATGATGTCAGAGGGAGCCTGTATGTCATGGTTACATACTGTAAATGGAAAGAAATGATGTCAGAGGGAGCCTGTATGTCATGGTTACATACTGTAAATGGAAAGAAATGATGTCAGAGGGAGCCTGTATGTCATGGTTACATACTGTGTATGGAAAGAAATGATGTCAGAGGGGGCCTGTATGTCTTGGTTACATACTGTGTATGGAAAGAAATGATGTCAGAGGGAGCCTGTATGTCTTGGTTACATACTGTGTATGGAAAGAAATGATGTCAGAGGGAGCCTGTATGTCTTGGTTACATACTGTAAATGGAAAGAAATGATGTCAGAGGGAGCCTGTATGTCATGGTTACATACTGTGTATGGAAAGAAATGATGTCATATATACTCCCTTATAAGTTTGAGTCCAATTGCAAGCAACATAGACCCTGATTTGCCATCGCATAATGTGCTGGCATTTTCTGGGTCTGTTGTTCTACTAATTACTCCTAACAAACTGCATAGACCCAGAGCTGCCAGCCCATTATGTGACAGCAGATCTGGGTCTGTGCAGTTTGCAGTTGGACTCAACTTGTAAGCAAGTATATAATTGGTAATTGTTTAGGTTCTTGTGATGTGGTCACAAATTGCAAACAATTCAGCAGTGCTGTAATTTACCCATTCACAGCATAAACATATTTTAATTTAATGACACAAATAGGCATCATACCTTTGTTATCTAGTATCCCAGTAATTCTAGATATAAAATAGTTAATAATTGTTAAAAGTAACAATTTTCTCCTTTGCATGAATATGATCGTGTTTAGGCTGCATGTAGTCATGTAATTAAAATTTGTATTCTAGATCTAGAAGTTCCAACACTGTAATTAAATTTGTATTCTATATCTAGAAGTTCCAACACTGTAATTAAATTTGTATTCAATATCTAGAAATTCCAACACTGTAATTAAATTTGTATTCTTGATCTAGAAGTTCCAACACTGTTATTAAATTTGTATTCTATATCTAGAAGTTCCAACACTGTTATTAAATTTGTATTCTATATCTAGAAATTCCAACACTGTAATTAAATTTGTATTCTATATCTAGAAGTTCCAACACTGTAATTAAATTTGTATTCTTGATCTAGAAGTTCCAACACTGTAATTAAATTTTGAATTCTATATCTAGAAGTTCCAACACTGTAATTAAATTTGTATTCTATATCTAGAAGTTTCAACACTGTAATTAAATTTGTATTCTTGATCTAGAAGTTCCAACACTGTAATTAAATTTGTATTCTTGATTTAGAAGTTCCAACACTGTAATTAAATTTGAATTCTATATCTAGAAGTTCCAACACTGTAATTAAGTTTGTATTCTATATCTAGAAATTCCAACACTGTAATTAAATTTGCATTTTATATATAGAAGTTCCAACACTGTAATTAAATTTGTATTCTTGATCTAGAAGTTCCAACACTGTAATTAAATTTGTATTCTTGATCTGGAAGTTCCAACACCGTAATTAAATTTGTATTCTATATCTAGAAGTTCCAACACTGTAATTAAATTTGTATTCTTGATCTGGAAGTTCCAATACTGTAATTAAATTTGAATTCTATATCTAGAAATTCCAACACTGTAATTCAATTTGTATTCTATATCTAGAAATTCCAACACTGTAATTAAATTTGTATTCTTGATCTAGAAGTTCCAACACTGTAATTAAATTTGTATTCTTGATCTAGAAGTTCCAACACTGTAATTAAATTTTGAATTCTATATCTAGAAGTTCCAACACTGTAATTAAATTTGTATTCTATATCTAGAAGTTTCAACACTGTAATTAAATTTGTATTCTTGATCTAGAAGTTCCAACACTGTAATTAAATTTGTATTCTTGATTTAGAAGTTCCAACACTGTAATTAAATTTGTATTCTATATCTAGAAGTTCCAACACTGTAATTAAATTTGTATTCTATATCTAGAAGTTTCAACACTGTAATTAAATTTGTATTCTTGATCTAGAAGTTCCAACACTGTAATTAAATTTGTATTCTTGATCTAGAAGTTCCAACACTGTAATTAAATTTGTATTCTTGATCTGGAAGTTCCAACACTGTAATTAAATTTGTATTCTTGATCTGGAAGTTCCAATACTGTAATTAAATTTGTATTCTATATCTAGAAATTCCAACCCTGTAATTAAATTTGTATTCTATATCTAGAAATTTCAACACTGTAATTCAATTTGTATTCTATATCTAGAAATTCCAACACTGTAATTAAATTTGTATTCTTGATCTAGAAGTTCCAACACTGTAATTAAATTTGTATTCTATATCTAGAAGTTCCAACACTGTAATTAAATTTGAATTCTATATCTAGAAATTCAAATACTGTAATTAAATTTGTATTCTTGATCTAGAAGTTCCAACACTGTAATTAAATTTGTATTCTATATCTAGAAATTCCAACACTGTAATTAAATTTGAATTCTATATCTAGAAGTTCCAACACTGTAATTAAATTTGTATTCTATATCTAGAAGTTCCAACACTGTAATTAAATTTGTATTCTATATCTAGAAATTCCAACACTGTAATTAAATTTGTATTATTGATCTAGAAGTTCCAACACTGTAATTAAAATTTGAATTCTATATCTAGAAGTTCCAACACTGTAATTAAATTTGTATTCTATATCTAGAAGTTCCAACACTGTAATTAAAATTTGTATTCTATATCTAGAAGTTGCAACACTGTAATTAAATTTGTATTCTTGATCTAGAAGTTCCAACACTGTAATTAAAATTTGTATTCTATATCTAGAAGTTCCAACACTGTAATTAAAATTTGAATTCTATATGTAGAAGTTCCAACACTGTAATTAAAATTTGAATTCTATATGTAGAAGTTCCAACACTGTAATTAAAATTTGAATTCTATATCTAGAAGTTCCAACACTGTAATTAAATTTGAATTCTATATCTAGAAATTCCAACACTGTAATTAAATTTGTATTCTTGATCTAGAAATTCCAACACTGTAATTAAAATTTGAATTCTGTATCTAGAAGTTCCAACACGGTAATTAAATTTGCATTCTATATATAGAAGTTCCAACACTGTAATTAAATTTGTATTCTTGATCTAGAAGTTCCAACACTGTAATTAAAATTTGAATTCTATATCTAGAAGTTCCAACACTGTAATTAAATTTGTATTCTATATCTAGAAATTCCAACACCGTAATTAAATTTGAATTCTATATCTAGAAGTTCCAACACTGTAATTAAATTTGTATTCTATATCTAGAAGTTCCAACACTGTAATTAAATTTGTATTCTATATCTAGAAATTTCAACACTGTAATTAAATTTGAATTCAATATCTTGAAGTTCCAACACTAATTAAATTTGTATTCTATATCTAGATGTTCCAACACTGTAATTAAAATTTGAATTCTATATCTAGAAGTTCCAACTCTGTTATTAAATTTGCATTCTATATATAGAAGTTCCAACACTGTAAATAAATTTGAATTCTATATCTAGAAGTTCCAACACTGTAATTAAATTTGCATTCTATATATAAAAGTTCCAACACTGTAATTAAATTTGTATTCTATATCTAGAAGTTCCAACACTGTTATTAAATTTGCATTCTATATCTAGAAGTTCCAGCACTGTAATTAAATTTGTATTCTATATCTAGAAGTTCCAACACTGTTATTAAATTTGCATTCTATATCTAGAAGTTCCAACACTGTAATTAAATTTGTATTCTATATCTAGAAGTTCCAACACTGTTATTAAATTTGCATTCTATATCTAGAAGTTCCAGCACTGTAATTAAATTTGTATTCTATATCTAGAAGTTCCAACACTGTAATTAAATTTGTATTCTTGATCTAGAAGTTCCAACACTGTAATTAAAATTTGAATTCTATATCTAGAAGTTCCAACACTGTAATTAAATTTGTATTCTATATCTAGAAATTCCAACACTGTAATTAAATTTGTATTCTATATCTAGAAGTTCCAACACTGTAATTAAATTTGAATTCTATATCTAAAAGTTCCAACACTGTAATTAAAATTTGAATTCTGTATCTAGAAGTTCCAACACTGTTATTAAATTTGAATTCTATATCTTGAAGTTCCAACACTGTAATTAAATTTGAATTCTATATCTAGAAGTTCCAACACTGTAATTAACTTTGAATTCTATATATAGAAGTTCCAACACTGTAATTAAATTTGAATTCTATATCTAGAAGTTCCAATACTGTAATTAAATTTGTATTCTATATCTAGAAATTCCAACACTGTAATTAAATTTGTATTCTATATCTAGAAATTCCAACACTGTAATTAAATTTGTATTCTATATCAAGAAATTCCAACACTGTAATTAAATTTGAATTCTATATCTAGAAATTCCAACACTGTAATTAAATTTGTATTCTTGATCTAGAAGTTCCAAAACTGTAATTAAATTTGTATTCTTGATTTAGAAATTCCAACACTGTAATTAAATTTGTATTCAATATCTAGAAATTCCAACACTGTAATTAAATTTGTATTCTATATCTAGAAGTTCCAACACTGTAATAAAATTTGCATTCTATATATAGAAGTTACAACACTGTAATTAAATTTGTATTCTATATCTGGAAATTCCAACACTGTAATTAAATTTGTATTCTTGATCTAGAAGTTCCAACACTGTAATTAAAATTTGAATTCTATATCTAGAAGTTCCAACACTGTAATTAAATTTGTATTCTATATCTAGAAATTCCAACACTGTAATTAAATTTGTATTCTATATCTAGAAGTTCCAACACTGTAATTAAATTTGTATTCTATATCTAGAAGTTCCAAAACTGTAATTAAATTTGTATTCTTGATCTAGAAGTTCCAACACTGTAATTAAAATTTGAATTCTATATCTAGATGTTCCAACACTGTAATTAAAATTTGAATTCTATATCTTGAAGTTCCAACTCTGTAATTAAATTTGCATTCTATATATAGAAGTTCCAACACTGTAAATAAATTTGAATTCTATATCTTGAAGTTCCAACACTGTAATTAAATTTGCATTCTATATATAGAAGTTCCAACACTGTAAATAAATTTGAATTCTATATCTAGAAGTTGCAACACTGTAATTAAATTTGTATTCTATATCTGAAGTTCCAATACTGTAATTAAATTTGTATTCTATATCTAGAAGTTCCAATACTGTAATTAAAATTTGAATTCTATATATAGAAGTTCCAACACTGTAATTAAATTTGTATTCTATATCTAGAAGTTCCAATACTGTAATTAAAATTTGAATTCTATATCTAGAAATTCCAACACTGTAATTAAATTTGTATTCTTGATCTAGAAGTTCCAACACTGTAATTAAATTTGTATTCTATATCTAGAAATTCCAACACTGTAATTAAATTTGTATTCTATATCTAGAAGTTGCAACACTGTAATTAAATTTGTATTCTTGATCTAGAAGTTCCAACACTGTAATTAAATTTGCATTCTATATATAGAATTTCCAACAATGTAATTAAATTTGAATTCTATATATAGAAGTTCCAACACTGTAATTAAATTTGTATTCTTTATCTAGAAGTTCCAACACTGTAATTAAATTTGCATTCAATATATAGAAGTTCCAACACTGTAATTACATTTGTATTCTTGATCTAGAAGTTCCAACACTGTAATTAAATTTGTATTCTTGATCTAGACGTTCCAAAACTGTTGTGATTGCTAGGATACACTTTACCAATAAGTAAACATATTATTCTTCACAACAGTTTGCAAATCAGGGATATTAAAGAAGTAACCAGTCATATGTATTGATTCTAATAAGGATTAGAGAAGTAACCAATCATATGTATTGATTCTGACAGGGATAAGAGAAATAACCAATCATATGTATTGATTCTGGTAAGGTATGTAACCAATCGTATGTTTTGATTTTGGTAACGATAAGGGAAGTAACCAGTCATCTGTATTGATTCTGAATAGGATAAAAGAAGTAACCAGTGATATGTATTGATTCTGATAAGGTTAAAAAAACAAATTCATGAGCAGGAGCAAGGCAGACATTCATTCCTGCCCTTGGATTTCTAAGGCTGTTGCTATTATTTATGTATAAAGCACTTTTTTTATTATATATAGCCTGTGCCTGACTCTGTTTGTGTATTTCCATATAATCTCCATATCTACAGTGTGGTTCTTTCAAGTTTTTCACCATGTAATTCCTGTTTACTATGTACAGTATATGTCAAAACCTGTCTTAAGGGACATCATCTCCTTATGAAGGACACTTCTGAACCCCTTAAGAATAGCAGTGTGCTTATTTGTTCATGTTCAGTCATTATGCCATCAATATTTCACATACACTTATGAAAATTAGTATGTGGATGCATCTCAGGAATAGTAGCACAGTCATACCAAAACTAGGTCACTGTGACCTAATTTGCATGCTTGATTGACATTTGTATTTTCAACTGTTTGTTGTTTATGCCTTAAATATCTTGGACCCTATTTCACCTACTGTGATGAAAATTTAAATGTGGATACATCTTGACCAAAATAACTCAGCAATTCCAAAACTAGCTAGGTAAATGTGATCTAATTTGCACACTTGAGTGACAGTTGTATTTCAGCAGTTTGTTCATTATATCCTGAACATATGTTAAACCCTATTTCCCCTACACTTATGAAAATTGGAATATGGATACATCTTGACAAAAGTAACTCCACCGAAACTAAGTAAGTGAAACTTAATTTGCGTGCTTGAATGACTTTTGTATTTTCAGATGTTGGTTCGTTACACTCTCAATATCTTGAGCCTTATTTCACCCACACTCAACACACTCATAACAGATTGGTAGTTGGATACATCTCATGGAAAGTAATTCACTCATATCAGAACTGGGTCAATGTAACCTAATTTTCATGCTTGACATTCCTTTATAATTTCAGCTTTCCATTGGGTACATATTATCTTCGACCCTATTTCACATACTCATGAAAATTGACGTGATTGTATCTCAAAGAAAGTAACTTAACTGTGTCAAACTAGCACAATGTGACCTAATTGTCATGCATGAATGACCTATGAATTTTAGTGATCCTGTTGTCACACTTGATATTTTGGACCATATTTTATCTATACTCATGAAAATTGGTTTATAGGTGTTCTTAACAAGAGTAATTCAATCATACCAATACTGTCAGTGTGACCATTAGCTATTTGTTTATTACATTATCAGTCATACCAACACTGTCAGTGTGACTATAGCTATTTGTTCATTACATTCTCAGTATCTTAGACACAAATTTAACCTACACAAAAAAGTGGCATGTGGAAACACATCTAGGTGAGTAATCCTGCCATAGAAACTAGGTCACTGTGACCTATTTTTCATGCTCGAGTGAATTTTTTTTCTTCTTTTTTTTTCAGATATCCATTTGTTACACTCTTGAAACTTAGCTTGCGGAGGCATCTCAGTGAGTCACTGTGACTTAATTTTCATGCTTGAGTGACTTTTATATTTTGAGCTTTTTGTTACACCCTCAATATTTTTGACACTATTTCTCCTAGACATAATATTTGGTATTATATGCATTTCAAGAAGAGTCACTAAACCATACCAAAAGTAGGTCAGTGTGACCTGATTTTATGGCTTGCGTGAATAGTATTTTCCTCTATACCAGTCTCAATATTGCAACTGCTCTGTTGGCAAGAGGATTCGTGTTTATGAGTAAACACCTTATTATTATGATGTTAAGTAAAGCTAGCATGTTTAATATGACAAGAGGATTCGTGTTTATGAGTAAACACCTTATTATTATGATGTTAAGTAAAGCTAGCATGTTTAATATGACAAGAGGATTCGTGTTTATGAGTAAACACCTTATTATTATGATGTTAAGTAAAGCTAGCATGTTTAATATGGCAAGAGGATTCGTGTTTATGAGTAAACACCTTATTATTATGATGTTAAGTAAAGCTAGCATGTTTAATATGATAAATAACTGTTATTGATATCTTCAGATCGCAGCGTCCAGCAAGAGATAACCTATTTGAAGTGCTTACACCAAAGAGAACATTTTATATACAGGTATGTTAATTTGTATGCAATCTGTTTATAATATTATATGTGCCACTTTACTGATGTCACAACAGCTTAACATTGAACACTGGTAATGACTTTAATTTTGTGGGCATCAAATTTTGTGGTTTGGGTGGAAAATGCATATTCATGGATTTGTCATTTGAGAAAAAGAAAAAAAAAATAAAAAATGTATATATCTCTATAAAAGATAATACCGACATTCACTTCCCTGTAATTTCTAAGCAAACAGGCTTAATGCTTCCTGCAGTAATTATGTTGATTAGGTAAGTTATTAATGGCTAATACTTGACCTGAATTCATAGATCTAAGTCAAACAAGATGCCAACAAATTTTTGTACTAGCTTAATACCATTACTTGTATTAAGACTGTAGTTTTTTTAAAGACCGCTATCAATATATAAATTCTTCACAATTAAGTTACTAAAACAATGACAGTAAACCGAGCCTTCTTGAAACAAAGCTCCTATATATAAGCAGTACTGCTGAAATTTAGTTTCACTATCTCAACAATCATAATGCTGTTAAGATAGTGGTCAAAAGGTGGGAAACTTTGAAAGGCAGTAATGCTTTTTGATGTCTTCAAAGCACATGGCAGAGAGAAGCTGCTGTCTCGTTTAAGAGAAAACGGCATCATACCTTTGTTTGTGCATGACATGCTTTCTCTGGATATTTATGTCATTGCCTGGGTTATTACTCAGTTAAATGAACAGGAGGACAGTGGAGATGTATTCTCAAATAAGGTCTTGATCAACCTGAAAACATCTATCCTTAAGCCAACTCATGCAAAGTGGATTATCTCCACACATGACAAAGTGGATTATCTCCACACATGACAAAGTGGATTATCTCCACACATGACAAAGTCAATTATCTCCACACATGACAAAGTAGATTATCTCCACACATGACAAAGTACCACCTCAGATGGCTGTGAATACAATGGGCTTTGAGAAAGCAGGACTAATTTGCTGATTGTTTATTCAGCAGTTAGTTATATGTATGAAAGGTAATTGCTTTAACATTAATAGATAATACAGTACTTTGTGATTCATACATTATGTTGGGTATGTTCATGAATTAATAGAGAAATAGAGATAAATGTAATTCAAGAGCACGTGTCTAAAAAATGCAAGGTCTGATTGAGATTGAATTTTCTTGAACTTTAATTCTGTCACATTTCTCAGATGTTTCCTAATTTCATTGGATTGCATAAAGTTTAAATGAGTGTTAATTATTATAAATGGATGTAATATGTTCTTTGCAAAGTAAAGAAGAACACAAACTGTGATTTATTACTATGCATTAGACAGAGTCATTGCATTAGTATACAGCTTTCAAGTTTATGAAATTTTGCATGACAATAAATCATAATCAATAAATTTCCATTGTTACCTTTCATAAATGTATCATGATATATATTTCTCAACGCTATAAATACTGCTGGTATCAAATCAAGTGCACAGACTAGTGATGCTTTACCATTGGATACAGTGGGGGCGATTTCAACATCAGCTCGGTACATATTTCATTGTGCCTTTGAATTTATGGTCTAACTTAACCACGAACCACAAAAATTGGTACCATGAATTTAAAGTCATTAACAGTAGTGTCCACATTTTTTTTCTTCTGGATCATGTCTTCTGTAAAAAAGGACAAGTAGAATAGTAGCTATCTTTGACTAACTATAGTAGAGTCATATCAGCAAATACTTCACTTCATGTACAGCATACATATCGGCAGATGATTCTGTGTCATAGAGTATTGTTTTCACATTTTTCTTGCCCAAATCCAACAAGATACTTCATTTCAATAGTGTGTACCATACACTGACCAGTTTAGTTGGCTTTTATTATGAAATGCCACTGTCAAAATAATGGATTGTCTGAGAGCAAAGAATAGGGAATGAAAGTTTTCAGCAAGTAAGTTGCTCTGGCAGCACTGCATGGGATTCCTCTCCTCATATTGGTCTAAAAGTGTATCTTAAAATAGTAACTGGAAATAGTGAATGCTTTAGACAAATGCAAGCAGCGGATTCAATTTGTCACAAATGAAGCATTTTTTACTGTTGTAAACTTCCATTCCTCATTTTCAGTTATCATTCAATGCATCATTATCATGGCGTGATATTGCAGCAAAAACCAGTGAAATTGTTTAATGCATCAAATTAGGTATTAAGGTGAAGTGTACTTGTTGGATTTATCCAATAAAAATTGAATGCAACAATCTGTAAGGGACTATGACTTTTTGATAAGGAGGCAAAGATGGTGACTGACTGCTCTTGTAATTATTATATAGAGGGTACGAGCAGCGAAAAAATTGGTAGGTTCAGTCATACAATTAGCTCCTGTGACTGATTTTTGCCATATGTATTATCTTTCTTTTTAATCTACTGGTCATAGACCAGAAGAGCTTATGTGATGGCCTGTCGTCCATTATGTGGCATCCATCCGACATCTGGTGTCCAGTCATTAGTACATATTTGTTATCGCTACTTCTCTTAACAACAGGGATGATTTCCATAAAGCTTTACACAGATGTTCATTCCAAGATCTAGTTGATCCTAAATGAAAATGGTGCCCATTGGACATCCAATATGGCCACTGTGGCAACCATCTTGAAAATCTTGTTATTAATACTCTGCCTGAATGGATGATTATGCTGAAAAGGGGTTTTCACTAAAAGTCTTCCTATGATGTCTAGCTAATCCCAAAAGAAAATGGTGCCAACTGTACATCCAGTATGACCACCAGGGTGTCCACCTTGAAAATCTTATTATTGCTACTACAGTAAAACCTGTCATGAGAGACCGCCCCTTCTGCCAGCAAAAAGCAGTCTCTCAAGACAGGCAGTCTCTCATAACAGGTTTGTACAAAAAGACCAGTTTCGAGGGTTGAAATTCAGCACTGTTTAAGAGGGAAAAATAAGCACAATCATGTACATTTATTGTATACTTTGTTCATAGTCTTTTATAACACCCTAAATTTGAGTTTTACCGATGTTTCAAGTGGCTGCTATGTTGCAAATGGTCTCCCGTTTTTCACTTTTTTTTAATTACATTAATTCTTTCCTCCAATGTTAGAATTTGTCTCTTTTTCATTGGAGGTTCTGCCATTGTTATTAAAGTGCAGGTGTTAATGTTATAAGGGATCAAATGTAATAACAACTGTAGCGGTTTTGATCAAGCTTTGTGGAAATATGGAATACATATACAATGTATATGTACCAATGAATGAAATAAAAAGACACAATTAATTTATCCAGAAACAGAATAAATTTATTTAGAGACAAAAGTCAAAAACTTTATTCACTGATGATACAAAGGGATTAACTCTATAAACAGAGGGTGTGGGCTGTAATCTCTGCAACATCAAAAACACCCTAACAAACAACACAAGCCTTTCACAATGACAATCGAATCCGGAAAAAAATTCTCACCTACTGGTCTTAAAGACAAAGACAAAGACCTCATTCACCCCAGGCATTACGGATTAACTCCAAAGACAAATGATGTATGAGACCGCTATATTGACTTTGGCACTACAATGGCAGTTTGTGACATGTCCTTTAGTCTGGTTTACAGTCTAGAACAAAGGAAACTACATGCATGACCTGCAAAAGTTAGGAAACTGGTAGCCAGTCTAATTTGTTTTATAATTTTTTTTTTTAGAACAGTCTTTACTTTGGAAGCGGTCGTTGTTACAAAGGATAAAATAAACGTCAGTGGTGTTTGTCTCAGTTCTCGTGATAGGGTCATTCATAGCAGTATTATTTTAGAAACAAGCTGCCATACGCGGGAAATCCTATGGATAATACTTTAGTATCGCAGAAATAGCCGAGATATTTCCGAATGAGCAATCAGCATGTACTCTAGTCTGGTTTACAATCTATAACATATGACACTACATGCATGACCTGTACAATTCAAGAAACCGGTAGCCAGCCTAATTTGTTTTTAAGTTTTTGATTTTGTTTTTAACATCTTTGCTTCTTAAGCGGTCGTGGTTACAAAGGGTAAAATAAAGGTCAGTTGTGTTTATCTCTGTTTTTGTGATGGCGTCGTTCATAGCAGTGTCAAAATGCATATTTTGCCAAGAAATCGCGGTCGCTGGTCGCGTTCTGCAGGTGGTTGCTCATGACAGTGCGTTTATATAATAAAATCGATCCGTGCATTACGATTGTGGTCGCTCATGACAGGTGGTCGCTTATAGCAGAGGTCGCTCATGACGGGTTTAACTGTACTTCTGAACAGATGGTCATGTTGGCATAGGGTTCTCACTAAAAGACTTCTTATAATGTCTAGTTGATTCTGAATGAAAATGGTGCTGATCTGACAACCTATATGGCTGCCACATTGGCCATCTTAAACAACTTCTTATCATCACTACTACTCCTGATTGGATGGTCGTATTAACATTGGGTTTTCACTGAAAGACTTCTTATGAGGTCAGGTTGCTCCTCGTTGAAAATATGCCCATTGATTACCCTTAGACATCCAATATGGTTACCATGGCAGCCATTTTGAAAATCTTACTGCTTGTCTTGCTGAATGGATATGGATATCAACATTGGGTTTTCACTAAATGACTTCTTATGATCTCTAGATGGTCCTAAATACAAATGGTGCCCTTCAGACATCCAATGTGGCCACCATGGAGGCAGTCTTGAAAATCTTGTTATCACTAATCCTGAACAGATGGTCATATTGACATGGGGATTTCACTAAAAGACTTCTTTTGAGTTCTAGTCGGTTTTAAATGTAACTCATGCTGATTTGACATCCAACATTGTCACCATGTTGACCATCTTGAAAATCTTGTTTTTGCTACTCTTCCTGAATGGACAGTCATATTGACATCCTGTTTTCACTAAAAGACTTGTGATGTCTAACTGGTACTAAATGAAAATGGTGCCAATTTTACCACCAACAAGGCTACAAAATCTTGTTATCACTATTTCTCCTAAGCAGATGGTAATAGCAGCATGGTGTTTTCACTTAAAGGCATCTAATGTCTGGCCAGTCCCAATTGAAAATGGTGCCAACCTGACATCCAATATAGTCAGCATGGCAGACATCTTGAAAACATTGTTACTGCTACTTCTCCTAAATGGATGTAAATAGCAACATGGGGTTTCCATAGCAACATGGGGTTTCCATAGCAACATGGGGTTTCCATAGCAACATGGGGTTTCCATAGCAACATGGGGTTTCCACTACAATGATTTCTTATGATATGTAGTTGGTCCTAAAGGAAAATGGAGACAATTAGACATCCATTGTGGCTGCTATGGTAACCATCTTGAAAATCTTGTCATAGCTACTTCTCCAGAATTTATAGTTGTAGTCACATGGGTTTGTCACTAAAACACTTATGATATTTTGTTGGTCCTAAATTAAAATGGTGCTGATCAGACCTCCAATATAATGAGCATTGACGCCATCTTTTCATGATTCCTGCTTGAGGTTAGTCATAATGACATGGGGGTTTTGATTAAAAAAACTTGTCGCTGTATGTAGTTGGTCCTAAAAAAAACCAATAAACTCCTTACAAGATATAGTTGTTCCTGTATTCAGATGCTGCTGATTCAACCTCCAAAATGGCTGCCTTGATGGCCATGCTGACAATATTTATATGGTACTTCTGAATGGAAGGTCAGTTTGACATGGAATTTTCACTTTGACACTATAGCATTATGTCGCTGATTCTGAATTAAAATGGCACGCATCGGACTTCCAACATGACACCACATTGGCCATCCCGAAAAACTTGTTATTACTACTCCTCTTGAATGAATGGTGGCAATGGCTTGGGCTTTCACTAAAATACTTATTGCAGTATTTAATTGGTTCTGAATGAAAATGATGTAGATCTGGCCACAAACATATCCACACTTTTGTAAAGGAGTTTTTAAAATTAGACATAATTGATCTTATGCTCACGTCAAAGGTAATTGCTTTTTTTTCGTACTTCACTAAGCATATTAACACAGTGACTTGTACATATACAAATGAATTTTAACCAGACTTTATATTCAGTTGCATTCCAATGAACAAGTTGATAGTTGACTCTCTGTTACTGATTTTAAGGTGAAAGGTTTTGACTCTGGTTTTTAACTGTACTGGCTTGTAAGCATGATAACACAAGCAAGCATGAATGGATTTTTATCATTTAACCCAGTTTGTGGATATATCTGAAGAATGTATTGAATAATACTGCTTCAATAACTTCGGGTTTTTGTAAAAAAAATATTAATTATAGATTTAACCAAACATTGCATATGAGTTCATCTTGTCTGAGATAAGTTCATTGATCTTCTATCCATCATATCCGGTTCAAGGTCAAAGGCATCTACAAAGAATTTATACTTACGAACATGTTAATTTACACATGTAAGAAAATATTTTTGTTATTAAATTTTATATGCAGGAGTTTGTAAACTCTGTTAGAGATGGTTTTGATATTCAGCAGTTAATAGTTAAAACAAAAAAGGAGAGAAGAAACTGACTTTTCAGCCAGTAGAATATCAGTCTGTTCAAGGGACTCTTGCTTATCTTTGTAGGACATGTACATCACTTGTACAGTAAATTATAACAACTTGTACTACATATTCTTGATGGTTCAGAAAAAGGTGAAGTCTTTAATACAGAAGAAATGGGACAAGCTGGAGGAAACTTTCACCTTGACTCAGCAACAACTGACATTTGCACATGTTAGAAACAGATGTGCAAAGTGAGTGTCACAGGATGAAGCCGGGTTGGGACTGGATTAGCGAAGACACCGAAAGCAACTGCGTTAATAAGATGTTTATTTATAAACGCAATTTAAAGATGAACAAATCTGACACCATTATAACAAAAAGATAAGGAAAATTATAAAGTTCCTAACATGGAACTATCAACAACAAGTAACTCAACGAGAAAAATCAAAGATGAATTTAACGAATGGAATTTTAAACAAACGTGAATAACATCCTAACACCAATCAACAAATAAGAGTATATGATCTACACCCTAATATAAACAAGGTCGTATTAAGTACCAAGGGTGACCAAAGCATGTGATTTATGCTCTTATCAATATAATACTCATTTATTCATCAATCTGTTAACTCATCAATTTATCAATTCATCAAGCGATATTGGAATATGTATGAATTTATGGATCTGTCGTTCATATAACGATATTGAAATGGGAATGCAATGAAATTATGAATCTATCACACATATAGCGATATTGAAATGTGAATACATGTAATTTTGCTCAGATAGCAATACTGAAAATAACAATAAAATGGAACACGTAATATATATAACTATCGTGGCGCCCATTTGACGACCAAGATGTATCTCCGGTTCCACCCGCTCTAGTCAATGGTCAAGGAGCCACCACGCATGGTCCACCCCTCCCAGTCTGTTGAAGGATCCCTCGAAAGCCTTCACATTAACACAGACCAGATGATCGCGAAGCCTTGGTCCCTCGCATCGAGAAAACCAGTACACTCTTCCAAACCAACGTCACCAGACACAGCATATACGTCACAAGAAACCACACAGAGTTCTGCGACTCCACATCACCAAACCATACACAAAGACAGCTAAAAGTATAACAACTAAACCGTGTAGTACATATGACACGGTTAGTACTTTTGCATTGACGTATGTTGCGCATGCGCGCACATGAATTACATCTCGTTACACATTACATTAATCATTCAATGCATGCTGCGTATAATTAAATAAAATCCGTCTGTTCAGTTACAACAAATAGCTGACTTGAACCAGACTATAGTATTTTTAATATCATGGCGTTGTATGACCTAGGTATTGACTCTCTGTAGAATTTAGAATAAATTCTAAAACATCTAATATATGCAACACATCTGTCATATAAACCGAATAGTGATAAAGAATACAATCTTAAATTTCACATACCTCTACAGCTGAAGATTTGCTCCCGTAAAGAGGTAAGCTTTCTGACAAGACTCGACGTAGTGTAATTTGTTTATAGAGAATTTGCTCTATATGTACCCAAGCTGTGACAGATATGCGCAGCAGCTAGGTACGTGAGTTTTCACTGCAGGCAATTTGCACATGCAGCATGGGGTGAATCGCGCTCAGTATTTCAAAATAACTAGAGCCGAAAAAATAAACCACCCTCGAGTAAGGCTCTAGTCGGAAACGAAACCCGAATACATTTTCGATCACATATACATATTGATATAAATCATACAATTCCGTGACAGTGAGCCTGTTACCCCTGTGCTACCACCAGTCAATATTTAATTGCAGATACCAAGGATTATTACCACTGAAAAGAGTGAGGGAAATTCTCATATATTGTTACTCTCTATTCCATAGGTAACTAAATAACATAAAAGGTTGAAATTTTTTACTGCATGACTATGTTTATGTTGCAGTTTTGTACAATATCAGTTACTGAGAATGTTTTTCTGCATAGAAGTATTTGTAAAAGTGCATACAACACCAGCCTATGTGTTCATACAACGCCAATCTATGTGTTCATTGCCTTCAGGCTTTTCATCTGTTACATATCATATTTAGAATTTTGGGGTCACAAACTTAAGACAAGAATGCTACTTTGAAAAAGAATGCAACTTTAGACAAATTAGATAGTTATTTAGCAATAGACAAATTAGATAGTTATTTAGCAATAGACAAATTAGATAGTTATTTAGCAATAGATAATAATTTACTTTGATGCATGTTTTTCAGTGTGATACTCCAGCAGAGAGTGTGAATTGGGTAGATGCAATAAATAAACTAGTCCAGGGAAACAAACTGCTGTCCAATGAGGTGAGAATCTTATATATTACCAATAACTTAATTGATTTATATGTAACACCTCATAAATAAGAACTTTGTTAATTGAAGTATGCATCAAATGATTTATATAATGTGTGTAGTTGTAGAATTAATTTAACCACATACATTTGTTAATTGAAATATGCATCAGATGATTTACATAATGTGTATAGTTGTAGAATTCATCTAACCACATACATTGTGTGTAGTTGTAGAATTCATCTAAGCATATACATTGTGTGTAGTTGTAGAATTCATCTAACCACATATATTGTGTGTAGTTGTAGAATTCATCTAACCATGTACATTGTGTGTAGTTGTAGAATTCATCTAAACATGTACATTGTGTGTAGTTGTAGAATTCATCTAATCATGTACATTGTGTAGTTGTAGAATTCATCTAATCATGTACATTGTGTGTAGTTGTAGAATTCATTTAACCACATACATTGTGTGTAGTTGTAGAATTCATTTAACCACATATATTGTGTGTAGTTGTAGAATTCATATAATCACATATATTGTGTGTAGTTGTAGAATTCATCTAATCATGTACATTGTGTGTAGTTGTAGAATTCATCTAATCATGTACATTGTGTGTAGTTGTAGAATTCATTTAATCATGTATATTGTGTGTAGTTGTAGAATTCATCTAATCATGTACATTGTGTGTAGTTGTAGAATTCATCTAACCACATACATTGTGTGTAGTCGTAGAATTCATTTAACCACATACATTTATTAATTGAAGTATGCATCAAATGTTTTAGATAATGTGTGTAATTGTAGAATTCATCTAACCACATACATTGTGTGTAGTTGTAGAATTCATCTAATCATGTACATTGTGTGTAGTTGTAGAATTCATCTAAACACATACATTTTGTGTAGTTGTAGAATTCATATAACCACATACATTGTGTGTAGTTGTAGAATTCGTTTAACCACATACATTGTTAATTGAAGTATGCATCAAATGATTTAGATAATGTGTGTAATAGTAGAATTCATCTAACCACATACATTGTGTGTAGTTGTAGAATTTATCTAATCATATACATTGTGTGTAGTTGTAGAATTCATCTAATCATGTATATTGTGTGTAGTTGTAGAATTCATCCAACCACATACATTGTGTGTAGTTGTAGAATTCATTTAACCACATACATTGTGTGTAGTTGTAGAATTCATCTAATCATGTATATTGTGTGTAGTTGTAGAATTCATCCAACCACATACATTGTGTGTAGTTGTAGAATTCATTTTGCCACATACATTTGTTAATTGAAGTGTGCATCAGATGATTTAGATACATGTGTGTAGTTGTAGAATTCATTTAACTAACTATATTTGTTAATTGAAGTATGCATCAAATGATTTAGATACATGTGTATAGTTGTAGAATTCATCTAACCATGTACAGTTGTTTATTGAAGCATGCATCAAATGATTTAGAGAAAGTGTGTAGTTGTAGAATTCATCAACATCTTGGACAATATCGATAGTGAACAGGATCCACACATATTAATGAGGTGATCTTACATCTGATTAGCTGAGCTTATTGCCACTCTTGAAGTCATTATTTTTCATCTGATTTTCATCAGACATCAAATATGGGCTATATTAATGAGATACCATGCATCAGATTGGCTGGACTTGTTACTTTGCTAAATCTAGAGACTATATTTCTCATGCAGTTTCTGTCAAACTTCATAAATGGGTTTATATCATTAAGATCTTGGATGACAGTGATTATGAGCAAGACACTGCATATTAATTATGCCATTATCTTTAGAACAAATTTTTATAAGGATGAAGTAAAATAGGTAAAATCTACATGATATAAAGTTTGGAAGATATTTTACCAAGGTTGTGTTCTAACAATACTACATAAACAAGATGAGTGAAATGGTCAACTGTTAAGTTATGTAAGCCAGTTATATCAAGCCCACTTGGGCCTCTTGTTGTTGTTTTGTGTAACTGATATGAGGACTTTTCTTTGAAAAAAACATGACATGTACAAGTCTTATCTCTAAATCTTTCACCATCCCTCAGCTATCTAGGTATCACACCTATTTGGTTATGTGATGCTATACAATAGTCCCAGTGATCAGAGCTATCTAGGTATCACACCTATTTGGTTATGTGATGCTATACAATAGTCCCAGTGATCAGAGCTATCTAGGTATCACACCTATTTGGTTATGTGATGCTATACAATAGTCCCAGTGATCACAGCTATCTAGGTATCACACCTATTTGGTTATGTGATGCTATACAATAGTCCCAGTGATCACAGCTATCTAGGTATCACACCTTTTTGGTTATGTGATGCTATACAATAGTCCCAGTGATCACAGCTATCTAGGTATCACACCTATTTGGTTATGTGATGCTATGCAATAGTCCCAGTGATCAGAGCTATCTAGGTATCACACCTATTTGGTTATGTGATGCTATACAATAGTCCCAGTGATCACAGCTATCTAGGTATCACACCTATTTGGTTATGTGATGCTATACAATAGTCCCAGTGATCACAGCTATCTAGGTATCACACCTATTTGGTTATATGATGCTATACAATAGTCTCAGTGATCAACCTCCTTAAATGACTCTTCCTATACTGTATCAGGTTACAGGAAACTTCCAACCTTGACTCAGGCACTCTTTTCTTGAGGAGACAGGTATAATGCAGCATTCTGCTACTACTACTGAAGGGGGTTCAAAATGCACTCAGCCAGCTTGAAATGGCAAGTTGCAATTTCTGATGGTTGAGTGAATTTCACAATCACTCACCCAAGCGGGCAAGTGCTGAGTCGGGGTTAAATCATGTTTCTCTTTAATGATTCAAGCTCGTACAAGTACATCGCATTCACTCTTCAGTAAAGATAAAGAATTAACAGATGGCGGACAGACAGGCATCAATTTGTAATTATTTATAGTTGGTGTTAGAAGCATCACAAAATAAGTTCTGGAAAAAAGTCTTTCATACAATCAAATTTAGGTCATGAACATTATCAACTATTATATTTGTATAACAGCTTGTTGAGTAAGAGTTGGGTGAGTAAACAGTTTTTAGTACTTGCTTTATTGGGTGAGTGGATTTTTAAAGATTGTTCAGTCCCTGTACTACTACTACTATACTACTAGTACTACTACTACTGCTGCTGTTGCTTCTGCTGCTGCTACTACTAAACTGCTACTACTTTTACTTCATATACTACTACTGCTGCTACTACTACTAAATATTGTCCCCCACCTTTTCGTGAAAGTGGTGGACGTAGTATCCTTGTTTCCATCCATTCTGTCATCCATTTATTCATCCATTGTGATATTTTATTTCTGCTCTGTAACTTTAAAGCCACGGGAGATTAAGGGATGAAACTTGGTATACTCACACATCATCATTAGAATGTGTGTTGTGTGCCATATTGGGGGCTCTATCTTGAAGGTCAAGGTCACCACTTAATATTAAGTTTTGCCTCCCACTTTCTTTTCTGCTCTATAACTTTCAAGCCATTTGAGATGAAGGGATGAAATTTGGAATACTTATACATCATTATTTCTTTGGCATGAACCATGTTGAGGGTCCTCTATCTTATTTCAAGGTCATGGGTCAATATTGTAAGTATTCCCTCACTATATTTCACTCCATAACTTGTACATTATCACTGAGGTGTATTGTGTACCACACTGGGAGTCCATATTTTCAACATCAAGGTCATGGCTCAAATATTTTAAGTATTCCATCACACTTTCTTTTCCTTTCTTTTCTATAACATAAGAGCTGTTTGAGATTAAGAGATGAAACTTGGTATACTTGTACATCACCATAGCACATTGGGAGTCCTATCTTCTTGGTAAAGGTTATGGGTCACTTACAACATTGGAAGTCGTATTTTCTTGGTAAAGGTTATGGGTCAGTATTTTAACTTTATCTTTATTCTTTTCTTTCTATTTGATAACTTTAGAGCCATTGAGATTAAAGGATGAAGCTTAATATATTTTTAGCTCTACTGACCTGTTGTCCATCGTCTGTCATCCATCATCCAACATCCATCATCTGAAGTCCATCTTTCAATATCCATCCATCCATTAGCACAAGTTTGTTATTGCTACTCCTCCTAAACTACTTGAAGGATTGCCTTGAAACTTTACACACACGTACATTCCAGGGTCTATTTGGTCCTAAATTAAAATGGTGCCAGTCAGACATCTAATATGGCCACCACATTAGCCATCTTGAAAATCTTGTTATCACTACTTCTTCTGAATAGGCTGCCATATCAACATAGGGTTTTCACTAAAAGACTTCTTATCATGTCTAGTTGGCCCTATATGAAAATGATGCCAATCTGACATCTAATATGGCCACTTTGGCAGTCATCTTTAAAACCATATTATTGGTTTTCACAAGAAGACTTCTTATGATGTCTAGTTTGTCCTGAATGAAAATGGTTCTGCTTTGACATTCAGTATGGTGGTCATCTTGAAAATTGTATTATTGCTATATCAACATGGGAGTTTCACTAAAAGACTTGAAAATGGTGCCTCTCTGACGTCCATTATGACCGTTACAGCAGCCATCTTGAAAATCTTGTTATCACTTGTCCTCCTGAATAGAAAGTCTTATTGACTTGGGGTTTTTACCAGAAGTTTTCTTATGAAGTCTAGTTGGTCCTAAATGAAAATGATTCCACTTGGAGAGCCAGTATGGCCACCACAGCAGCCATCTTGAAAGTCTAATTATCACTACTCTTCCTGAATGGATAGTCAAATCAACATGGTGTTTCAACTGAAAGACTTTTTGTGATGACTAATTTTTCCTAAATGAAAATGGTGCCGATCATCATGGTAGTCATCATGCCAACACTCTCCTGCACCTTATAAAAGATCAAGCAAGGAATAGATTTATCTTTACTAATACTCAGCATACAGATGTTTTTTAGGGCTTCAAAAACATCGTATACCATCCCAGGGTATATTATTCAGTTTACAGAAGTTGATGTATGAAATTCTGTGAAAAGCCTCACAGATCAAATGAAAACTGCTGAGAGATATGGCAGTTTAATCAGCATCAAAGTTGACTACAAAGCATATATATACAACATAATAACCCATTGCTTCTTTCATTGATTTATGTGACAAGAGCAGTAATCTCATAGCATTCAGTGGAAACAAAGAGGTGGACATCAGCATAAAACCAGGGAAAGACAAGTCAGCCTTCTTCCTAAAATTTACCCAGGGGTTTATTATTGCAATGCAAACTTCACAGTAGACCAACATCAGATTCCTTGCTGTGTAATTTATAGATTTTTATGGTATGTACCAGTAATCTTGAAGAATAAACCATGTTAATTATGGTAAGAGATGAATTTAAACATAAAATTTTGCATTATAATTTTCAATATGTATGGTTTTGTTGTCATATTAATGGAACAATAGCAAAAATAATATTGGAACTATTTTCTCAGCATAACCTTAGACTCGCACATACTTTATATATACCTTTTCAAGAGCAAATTTTTTGTTATTTTTGAACATACAATTTTGCTTCAAAGCGCAATTAGTATGACCTTTTAGTGTAGTTTTCTATTTAAATGATAAAAAATATGTTAAATGTCAATGAATGACCTGGGATGTGTAATTACCTGGAGTTAAATGATGTTATGTAATGACAGTTGCCCTCCTAGCCCAGTCTGGTCTTAGATGGCCACTAGCACTTCGGTATGAAGAGCGATAAGGAAAAACCAGAGCAACCCAAAAAGTTGGCTGTTTTTTTGGGTTACTCAGGTACAAAAAGATAAGACATTGTACACAGTGTGAATTAGAGATGCACTGCAGCCTGGTTAATCTAAACAGTGTTAATTTGATAGACTTTGAATCCGAATGACAAATATTGGGGACTTATTTCCTACACGATTCTTTGAATGTTTAATCTGGGTTCCTGGTAAGTCCTAATGAAAAAAAGAATGACTCTGTTCCATCACTATAACACTGTTTAGAAGAGCCATAAAAAACCATGTTTAATATCAGTAATATGCCACCTGCTGCTATTGTGTACCTTACCTTTCTGGGACAGAAATTATCCTCATCCATATAATAATAATCCCATCCTCCCATGAGATGGAAAGGTAAGAACTTGAAGACCACAGATGCAGTCTGTTCCCCACACCATATGCCCATACGCAGTAGCCATCATCCTTTTTCAGATGACATATTGGGTTGGTTCAGTTAAAAAATACTCTTCAGTATTCAGTATTCTTGTGACAAGAATGCATATCTGGCATCTAAATATGGTTTTCCGTGTTCCTAGAGTGTTTATACTCTGAGTCCATTGCATATTTGGCCGCAGTATTAGCTCTCTTGCAAGTTTTTAGGCATTTGTTTTTCCGTTTATCAGCAGTACTGAGTCTGCCACTAGCGATAGTCCCCTCGCTCGACATGAGAAGTTACAGAATGAGGAACCTCATACCCCCAGGTCTCCCTCACATCAGAGAGACAGGGTCGAAAAGCCTGCCTCCTTTGAGTGAGAGCAGGATGAAGACATCCAGTCAGTCTTAGTGTACTCTAATGAGTTTGATACAGAACAGTCTGAGACGGTACCTCTTCCTTTTGGGTCCCCTGCCTACTCCAACCTGTTGACTCGGCTCTTCTTTTGCTCCCCCATTGGTTTTGTAAGGGCCAAGAGTTTGCTAGGGGTGGTCAGTCTCCCCCTGTACGTTGAGACCTATGATCTCTGCGGCATGCTACAAGGAACACTCCCCTTCCTGGCCCCTTAATCCTCTTGAGCGTTGCTGGAGGCGGTTGCCAAAACATCAAGTCATGCATTGTCCATGTCCATGGCGCTGTCAGCAGAGATGCTCGACCTACTCAAGGATTTTGCTCTGGACACATCTAAGGTATTACTGGAGCACACTAAGAATCTTTTTCGGGCTGCACCTCTGGAGGCAAAGACCCTCTTTGGAGGGCACATTGCCTCTGGTATCTCAAGGCCTGAAGGACCAACAGCTCCAGTCCCTCACATTCGCTCCTGGCCCATTGAAACCTGCCATTAAGCATGGTCATCCTTAGTGAAGTTCTAAAAGATGCAGGCCCAGTCCAAGAAGCAACCCCAATTTCAACCTCCCCTTGACCATAGATTGCCAGATGGGGTCAATGGAAAGGCCCAGGGAGGAAGTTTACGGGCTCTTATCCCTTTCCTAAGGAAGGGGAGGGGCAGCCCTAGGGACTTGCTACCTCTCCTGCGGTGCATCCCTCTTCCAACAATCCCTGTAAGTGGTTGACTAGTCTTCTTTTTGGAGCATAACGAATGATAGGTGGGTTTTCCATTGAGAAAACTGAAGATACCAGCTTCAGTTCAAGGAACTTCCCTGTCTATCATGGACCCCATGCTGTTCCACCTGTCAAATCTGGTGTGGTTAATGACAGATCCCTTCTTCAGAAGGGTGCAGTAGAGAAGGTGTTAAATGACCAGTCTCCAGACTTCTTCTCCTGGTTTTTCCTGGTATCCAAAGTAGGTTGAAAGTTTCTGCTTTTTGTCGATCTTTCTGCCTGAAACAAGTTTCTTCAGGAGGAACCTTTCAAGGTGGAGACCAAATCCTCAGTCAGAAATGCTATAAGGCTCAGCGACTGGGCAGTTTCCATCAACCTCCAGGATGTCTACCTTCACATCCCAATATTTCTGCCTCACAGGAAGTACTTTCATTTTTTTTCCAGTTTTGCTATCTGCCATTCATCCTAGCCTCTCCACAGAGAGCATTTACCAGAGTAATGGGAGTAGTTGCCGACCACCTAAGGTCACTGGTGATCCCTTTCCTCCATTATTTTGACAACTGGTTGATCCACAATGGCCATTTAGAGTCCCTCAGACAAGAGCTATCTCGCTGCTGGTCTATATTAACCCAGCTGGGCCTTATACCAAACCTAGAGAAATCGGAGCTAGTTTCATCTCAGGATTTTATATACATGTGGATGAATTTCCTCATGAACAGGGGATTAGTCTATATCTCGCTGGACAGAGCAGACAGAATCTTGGCCCTTTGGAGATGCTGAGAGCCAAGACTTCATTGTTGGCTCACTTATATATCTATCCATTCTGGGAACCTTGAAACTTCACAGCAGACTTGGTTCCCCTAGGAAGCCTACATGTGCACCCCTCCAATTTCTCCATCTGGTGAACTGGAAACTGCACAGCGATCCCCTGACAGCTCAGATTTCTCTAGGATTGGATTTTCACCTCCACTTGAATGGGTCCTGTTAAGTAAACCCCACTCCTATCTGTTCACAGATGTGTCAGATTCAGGGTGTGATGCTCACTTGGAGCAAGATGGGCTAGTTCTTCAGGGTTTGAGGTCCTGGGAAGAATCTACCCTACACATAACCAAGTAAGGAGTCGCTGTGTGATGGTCTCCTTTGAGAACACATCGGGGGTAGTATACCTCCGGTGACAAGGAGGCTTCTCTTTGTGTGGAGGTTTGGAACCTCCACTGGGCAACCTCAGGAGGGATTACACTCAGAGTTTGTCATATTCCCAGAAAAAAGAATATTTTGGCAAACATTCTGTCAAGGAGAGACAAGGTAGTACTCACAAAATGGTCTCTGCACCAATCTGTAGCCGATTCCCTGGTCAAGGGGGGGGGGGCATTGCTGGACTTGTTTGCGACAAAGCTAAACAACAAGCTCCCCTTTGACATTTATTTCCACAGTCGCCGATCAGAGGACCTGGGATGCTTTCAGTCTGAAGTGGGATCGTCTGTTCACTTATGCCTTCCCACCATTCAGGATGGTTCTACAAGTGCTCCACAAGTCAGGATCTCCACTGCTCAGTTCATTTTGAGAGTCATTTTGTGGCCAAAACAATCATGGTTTAGTGATCTTCTCGACCTGTGGGTAGATCAGCCCAGACATTACCTCAGAGGAGGGACCTTCTGTCACAGCACAGAGGCTTTCTTCTGCACAACAGCCCACAGCATTCTATCTGCCAAAACAAGTTTTGAGCAAAGTTGTCAAGTGCATTGTTCAGGCCAAGACATGCTTCATGTCGAAGGTCTATGATGCCAAATGGAGAATCTTTTGTGATTGGTGCAGTAGGAAACGTGTTAATCCTAGCTGTCCCTCCATGAGCACAGTGGCTGTTTTTCTTCTATTTCTAGAGAGAGAATGCTTAGTGTCTACTATTAACGGCTATAGGGCATCCAACACAATCACATTTTCAAATTGCCCAGCCATTGATTTGGATTCTCATATTTCTGACCTTATCAGGTATTTTGAGCTGCAGAGACTGGTGTCTTGCTCACTAATGCCTAGATGGAATCTCTCGTGCATGTTGTGGTCTTTGACAAAGCCCCCTGTATAAACCCTTTGGGCAAAGATTCTGTTGATTGCCTTACCCTTATGACTGTTTTCTTGCTGTCTTTAGTGTCTGTGAGACGAAGCAGTGAGCTTCATGCCCAGTCTATAGAAGCAGGTTGTTTATGGTTCAATGGCAATTACAAGTCGGTTTCTCTCCTTTGCTAACCAGGTTTTTTTAGTAAATAACTAGCTTCCTTCGTTAGCTTCACTCCCTATTGAGATCTCCAGTCTCAGTTGTATCAATGCTGGGGATGATCCCCAGTCTCAGGTGTATCAGTGCTGGGGATGATCATCAGTCTCAGGTGTATCAGTGCTGGGGATGATCCCCAATCTCAAGTGTATCAGTGCTGGCGATGATCCCCAGTCTCAGGTGTATCAGTGCTGGGGATGATCCCCAGTCTCAGGTGTATCAGTGCTGGGGATGATCAGGATCAACTCTTATGCAATGTTAGGACTTTATGATTCTGTTTGGCTGCTTCTGAAGGGAGAAGGATATGTATGAAGTGTCTTTTTGTTTCCTAAAGGGCTCTGCTGATATTTTGGCATCCATTATTTCTAGGTGGATTGTCCTAACGATCAAGAGGGCTTATCAGTCCCTTACTGAGAGGGACCTTTCATTCATGAAGATTAAAACCCTTGAGGTTCAACACATTGCTCCCTTATGGGCCTATCATACTCATTCTTCATTGGAGGATGTTAAATAAGCTGCATTTTGGCAGTCACACATGACCTTCTCCTTCTACATTCATTCTTTAGTGCACAAGAACCAAGGCATATTTTGCCTAGGTCCCATAATCGCAGCACAAGAATGACCCAAGCAGACACCAGCTTATAGTAGTGAACATTCCTACTGTAAGGGTGCTTACCATATTTTGGTGTGTATAATGCGCGCTGATATACAACATGCACCCCAATTTTCGATTCAGAATGAGGTGAATACACAAATTTTCTGCCGTATAACGCGCATGTGATATAATACATTTTAAAATCTTGATAATTTCACTCCATTTCATAGTGTTACAACAGTGGGCCATTTTGGATAGTGCACTGATCATCATTTGTTACACTACATTTGAATTCTTTACAATAAACCAGCGTATGACTGTTTCTCATGTCTTTCCAGCCAGTATGCGGCACCTGATTGTGACCAATACTCGTGTTTTTTACAGATATTGTAAAAGAAAGAATGAAACAGTTGCAAACTTTAAGGTATATCTTTCGTATCTATGGTTGGCCCTTAAAAGGGCCATTTTAAGGTTCACCTTGTTGATGAAACTCAGTCTATTGCATCAAATCCCTCACATTCCTCTTCGTCGTCATCACTCTCGAAACATCGCTGCGTATCCTCATCTGTCATCATTCCTGGCGTTTCAAGATTGAACACAAGATACTATGTGAAAGTTCAGGTCCAGTATTTATACTTATTTGGACTATCATGACACTTCAAAAGTATATCTCAGTGCCCTGGATACAATTTACCGAGACAATACTTCATAATTATGTTTGACACATTAAAACTTTAGCCAGCGCTGCTTATCTTTAAAAACACCATGCTGAGTCAGTTAAATATTGCTCACTATTGCATCAAAGAAGGACCAAATACTAAGATGAGAAATAAAGCGAAGAACCCAGCTTAGTTTTTGAAGAAAAGAAATAAATTGCAAATTTACGTAGACAAAGCATTGTAGCTATGTTTAGCACATCAAAGCTTAGCCAGTGCTAATTACTACGAATAGACCACACTGAGTCAGTGAAGCATTGATCACTGTGTATATCCATGTTTTTGAGGTCAACAGTCTCCCACTACACTCACAAATGCAGCTACACAATAGTGACAGGTGACATATTACTGATATTAAAATGCAGTTTGGAGAGATTGTGTTGTATTGATATACTTTATCATGAGTGACCACTTTAGTCACAAAAACCGTTTACATTAATGTGGGTTTCAATATATTACATGATAGAATCAATTTATGACTTTGTGATGGTCCATCACAAATATGGTTTGGTCATAAACGGTGACCCTTGTCTTTCTGTCTGTCTGGTTCAGTTTTTGTATTTAGGTCAGTTTTCAGGCACTGTCATGGGACATTTATATTCCATGAACACATTTGTAGTTTTCAGTTTTTTTTTTTTTTGCTTGCAGAGTGAATCAGAGACTAGGTCCAGGTTACCAGGACCTTCTGCAGACCTACAAGATGAAGTCCGACCCTACAGCAAGGCCGTATGGGTATGAGATTACATGGCATGATGGGAATGATTTTGCAGATACTATCCTGTTACTGTGCTTGTTATACTGCATCTTGTTACAGATACAGCATCATGCCAAGCTAAAGAAATGAACATTTACATGTCAATGTAGAATAATTAAGGAATTAGGAAAGCATTGTTCAATTCTATTTTTCAGGAATTTCCATTTAACCAAATTTTATTACAGATACACTCTTCAACTTAAGCATGTGATATTTCATCTAAAAATTGATCGCCTAAAAAAATTTTAACTTGTGTTTCCAAGATATTAATAGGGATTGATTTTCATTCTTTTTTAATAGATAAATTACTTTAAGTTCAACAGGCTCAGAATGCTTCTGATAGTGGTGTATCATCTACTCTGACTGCCAATTTTTAGTTCCACTGAAGCTTCATGTACTATAATTGCTTAGGTATAATTGAGACCAAACTTAAAACAGTGTGTAATGCAAGGGACAATTAGGGTATAATTTACACCAAACTTAAAACAGTGTATTATGCAAGGGAAAATTAGGGTCAATCCTCAGCCTTCTCATTATCTTTGAAAAAGTCTACTCAAATTCAGAAGAACAAGGCTGGATCCATGCAGCAATGTAAAAAAAAATTAGAGTGTTGCAGGGTCCACACTAGACTCAAAATTTTGAGCGAAATGACAACTTTCTCCTTCCAGACTAGGGCAAAGTAGTGGGAATATAGGGAGGAGTGGGTGTAGAATGGTCTAAATGTACAGTAGTGGGAAAATAGAGAGGAGTGGGTGTAGAATGGTCTAAATGTACAGTAGTGGGAAAATGGGAGGAGTGGGTGTAGAATGGTCTAACTGTACAGTAGTGGGAAAATACGGAGGAGTGGGTATAGAATGGTCTAAATGTACGGTGTTTACAACAGTCACTTAAAACAACCATTTTACCAAGCCTTCAAGTCAGATAATATAAAAACAAAAGAAATACTCATTAAACTTAATGAAAATGTTTTTAAAAATCGGGGGGGGGGGGATTCAGGAACATTATTCTGTTACTTTATTATTGCTAAAGACAGTAACCTTAAAACAGTTTATTATTGAAAACATGTGACAGATATTTTATAATACAAGTCCTTTCTTCATACTTCTACAGGATGAAATATGACAAAAACTTCTTGACCTTTACTATCCAGTGACCTATAAACCTCCATAGAGTAATAATTTATTCTTGATTGGGCTACAAGTTCATGGAATTTCACTCACCTCTTCAAGGCTTATGTGTGAATTTTTGGCCAGAATCTCATAGATTGAAACATAATTGCAGACATAAATAATCATTCAGTTGGCACAACAGTTGATCAAAAAGCATGAAATACAATGTTTAAACTGTTTTACATTGCTCATTGAACAGAAGAAAGACAAAAGAGATGATATAGTGTTTAGAATATGCAACTATTCATTGGCCTTAAAAAAGGAGAGGGGTGAAGATGTTGGCTCGAGAAAATGCGAAGTAAACTTAATTTTATCTCTGTATTTCGGCAAATTGATGAGCACTGGGATGACTGTTTCTTCTGAATTGCCCCCTGCTCCCTAAATGACAAGCGCTGGGATGACTGTTTCATCTGTATTGCCCCCTAAATGACAAGCACTGGGATGACTGTTTCATCTGAATTGCCCCCTAAATGACAAGCGCTGGAATGACTTTCATCTGAATTGCCTCCTTAATGACAAGCACTGGGATGACTGTTTCACCTGAATTGCCCCTCAATGTGGCTGTTGGTGTTTAAACATAGATGACTATAGTGTTACACAAAAGCATAATCCTGGTTATACAGTTCCAAGTAAGTTTAGGTATGCAAAAAAAAAAAAAAAAACAGCGCACAAAACAAAGATAAAGCCTAAAAGAACAAAACCCTTAAAATACAAAGCCTAGTTTACTTCAGATGAATCATTATGAAGCTAAAGCAATTCAATCTGTGACATACTCGCTCAACCTTTTGAACTTGGGGTCCAAGTAACTCATTTGCAGAAACACATAAATCGTGCGCTTCTTGGTTTCATCATCTAGCAGAAGTTAAAATGCCTTTATTTAGCTGTCTATACTTCTACTTATGATTCTTCATGTCAGTCTGCATTTCATAATGATGTGCTTACATAAGATCATTACTTCTACAATGTTACAGAGTTTTTGTCTGAATTCTTTTGATTTTTAATATATTACAAATATTTGCTTAAGAAACCACTTAGGGAATTTATTGACATCCAAAACTTGCTTTTTTATGTGATATAGAAATAATATCAAAACCTCAAAATCTTTTACCAACTTAACATGGATACAGGCAGACGATAAACTATGCATATATTGAAGATATTTTCATGAAAACCACAAAGTGCCAATAGAAGCATCCGGCTTCATGTTAATGTGCCAGACTGTCACTATATCAGGTTCTTTTTTGTATGCAATACATTTTACATGGATACAGATTCTATATAATTACTACAAAAAGCTAGAGACATATGATAGTAAAATGATTTTCCTCTTTCACTTTATCAATTTTAAATTTAAAGTTTCAGCATGACATCCAGCAGTTGCAATTCTTAATTTTTCAAATAAACCCAATTTTAGTACCACTACTGGGTATACAAATTTCCTGTTGTTTCATTTTTTCCACCTGCATAATTTTTGTATTTGCTGACTGATCATCTATGGTCCTTTTCTTTAGAAAAATTAGGGAACAGTGAAGTTACCACAGGGATTTTAACTGTTGAAATATATTTCTTTAGAGAGAATTCACTTGTATAACCTTACCATATGTTGAAATCTGCATTCGTCGGAATCTGCATGTTGCTTGTAGATCTGTATCATTGATTGCATGTTTAGCATCTTACACAAAAATAGTATAAAATGTTGCTATAACTCAAATATAGGACTTGTCCTAGAAATTAGATCCTATGTGGGTGTTTTTAATACAACAATGTGTGCTTGTTATTTTTTCCATACTTTTTTGTGTGCATTAGACTGCAACCTATTTTGTCATTCTTTTATAAATTGAGACTTTTTTTCAATTCAATCTCTTAAATCTGGTGAATTACATTTCAGGTTTTGTTTTTTTGTAAGATTTTCAAATAATATAAGATGTTATTATTTATTTAGATTGCAAGAGTCTGATTTAACATCAAATAGTTACCTGACATCTGCATATTTCTTTGTCGTATGGTTTTCCAATGAATATGAAGTCAAAATATGGCAAGTGGGATCACCACTACCACCCAGTATACACATTCACAGTTGCTTCAGAGATGTCAACCATCTTAAATTTTGCAGAATTATTACAGATTTTTATTATAAACTTCACATTGTAGTTATGTTAGCAAAGTTCAAGAAAAGTTTTTGACATGTTTTCAGTGTGGACAAAAGTAGGAAAAAAAGTACTTTAGCACCAATATAACAGACTAGTACATAGAATATAGTTTTTCAATGTAAAAGAAAGAATGAACATAACAAGAAACCAGTCTATAAGATTGTCAATAGGTGAAATAAGGCAGTAGAGATGTAGAGAAAAGGAAGATGCAGATAATTGGTGTGGAAAACTAATGTTTACTAACATTTATGGATTTCGCTTTGGCCAAAAATGTTTAAGGAATTCAAGCTTCTGTAGTTGAACAAATGGATGCAGCATTTATTCTCATTGGACACTAAGTGTTGCTGACCTTGTGTACTGGTACATACAAACTCATTGGAAGATGCAATATGATTGTATACAAGTTTGTTACTTTTAACAGATGTGTTAAGCCTTCTGGACAGGCTGCCTAGTATCCAAATATGTTAAGCCTTCTGGACAGGCTGCCTAGTATCCAAATATGTTAAGCCTTCTGGACAGGCTGCCTAGTACCCAAATATGTTAAACTTTATGGACAGGCTGCCTAGTATCTGAATGTTTTAAGCCTTATGGACAGGCTGCCTAGTATCCAAGTATGTTAAGCCTTATGGACAGACTGCCTAGTATCCAAATATGTTAAGCCTTCTGGACAGGCTGCCTACTATCCAAAAATGTTAAGCCTTCTGGACAGGCTGCCTAGTATCCAAGTATGTTAAGCCTTCTGGACAGGCTGCCTCATATCCAAATATGTTAAGCCTTCTGGACAGGCTGCCTAGTATCCAAATATGTTAAGCCTTATGGACAGGCTGCCTAGTACCCAAATATGTTAAACCTTATGGACAGGTTGCCTAGTATCTGAATGTTTTAAGCCTTATGGACAGGCTGCCTAGTATCCAAGTATGTTAAGCCTTATGGACAGGCTGCCTAGTATCCAAATATGTTAAGCCTTCTGGACAGGCTGCCTAGTATCCAGAAAATTGATAGTAGGACTCCTGATAAGCATGCTGATAATATTCTCTGTCTGATCAAAATCACATCATGTCTTTTCCTCAAAACTCAGTCTGTGTGGCATCAAGTAACAAATATTTCCTTTATGAAAAATCAGGTCAAGGTCATTCTTAATTAATTTTCATTTTTATTTTTGCATATTCTTTTGTTAGTAAATAGTGCTGATGAAAATTTTGATTTTACTCTTGTGTGCATATTAAAATATATTTAGAAAATTATTCCATGTACTGTAAATTTGCTGTTTTTTTGTGGGATACCAGTTTTTGTGGATTTAATGGATGTTACAACCACAAATTCAAAGACCCAACTAATATGGGTTCTTCTGTGGATACAATAGGTCCCTTTCCCAATGCACAGAAATAAGTACAGACAAAAATGTCATTTTATTAGAACCACAAAAATGGATACCGACAAAAGTAAATTACTTGACAGTGATTGAGATAAAGATGTGGAACATTTTTAATGTAGTTTACAAATATTTACCTTCACGAACAACAAACAGTATTAGTGCTGAAAAAGTAATAAATAAAATGTTTCAAATACTCAGATATTGGGTTTACATTTTTCTTGTTCATTGTTTAGTCTTACAAATGTTTGATGTTTCAAAATGAGATCCATTTATTACTTGTACACTTTTTTATTCCCCCGACCAAAGGTGTGCAGGGATATAGCAATAGCGATGTCTTCTCTCCCTCTGTCCATACATAGACAAGATGGTTTCCACAACATATCTTTAGTTGGCTGTGGTCTTTTTTTTCTCAAACCTCATGTGGCTGGCCCATGGGTGTTAGGTCCTTGGTCAAGGTCACTTGAGCTCTGAATGTGATATTCCTTTTTGCATGATAAATTAAGTTACCTCGAACTAATTTTCATTCAGCTTAATAGGTAGAGTACACTTGGGCATGGGCAGCTCCCTAATGATTCTGAGGCTGAGAGGTGAAAAGTCAAGGTCATTGGAGCTGACATTGTAATTTTGTTTGTTTCTGCTTGGTAAATCAAGTTTCTGGGGTCCAGTTTTCATCAAACTCTGTAGGTAGTCTGCACTTGGGCAGAGGCACCTCCCTGTTGAATCTCAGGCACAGGGGTAAAAGGTCAAGGTCACAGGAGTTAAAATTATCATTTTGGGTTTCATGATAAGTCTACTTTTCTCAAGTTTTCCGTTCCCATTTTTTATTAACTTTATTGTTGCATTATTTTTTAGGAAGGGCAGCTCCCTATTGAGCCAGCAATTAGTAGATTGAAGGTCAAGGTCACTGGATGTGAAATTTCAAAAAGCTGTTAATTTTACATTTGTAATAGCTGCAGTCAGTCAGGGGGGATCAGCCATTCTTCTGATAGCTTTTTTCATGTTAGAATATTTTGCATCAGTTGGTGCATAAGTGAATTATGCTTTTACTTACAGAGTTCAGTGTAGAAACCAATTTATTATCAAACTATTTTCTGTGTACATATATAACAATGTATCACAGTCAACTTTCTTAAATATTTACTTTGTACTGTTCACCTTTCTGCATTTAAATAATATGTGTTTAATACATGTAGAAGTATGTAGATGTGTGTTTATTAAATTCTGTGACCATGTTCCCTTTTGTCAAGAAGGGTTTATACATAGTAAATCAGGTAAAGCTTCATCCTGTGAAGTTCACAAGAATTCATTTTTTTCAAATGATTTTGGATCTCTGGCATTAACACTAACCTCAGCTTATTGTGTTGGCACATTTTTGAAAATTCAGCAATATAACTTCAACATGTACCCATACCCTGGTGAACTTCATATTTAAGTCAATATATTATTGTCAAATATTGTGCTTGCAACAACAATAAACATTTCATGGTTGTACAGCAGACTTGAAAAATCTTTCATTTTTACCTTTAAGTAGCACTGCAGTTCAAAGAATTATGCAAGTGCAAATGAAGTTCTTGTTTAGTCTACAGAGAGCTTGATCTTATTTACAAATATTAGCAGTACAATTCTTGGTTATTACCACTTCTTAATTGCTTTGCCCACAATTTTGATGTGATTAAAGCATTTTTTATGATTGATATTACACATAGAAATTAAATGCAGGGATACTCTGGGGTAATAGTGCTGCACTGCTTTACACACCTGCCATAAGCTGGAGCGAATCATGATATGATGTTCTATCTATTTGTCCATCTGTCTGTTCCCTATTTTATTGCCTCACAACAACCGAGTTCGTAACCATCAACCATTATCAAATTTTGGAAATAGCTTGCATTTTGGGTATGGAAGATGCCTATTGATTTCTGGGTCAGAAGGTCAAAGTCAAGGTGACTGGGACTGAAATGAGAAAAATCGTTTCTGCACAGTAACATCAATTCTGCAGCTCAGACCTGGACCAAACTTTGTGGATGGCTTGCACTTGGGGTAAGAAAAAAGCCTGTTGATTTTGAGTTCAGAATGTGAAAGGTAAAGGCCACTTTTTGCACTTTGTGGATATCTTGCACTTGGAGTAAAGAAGAAACCTATTTTGGGGTCATAGGTCTAGGTCATTATGACTTACAACTTCAAATTGATTTCTGTACAAAAATGTATGTTCTTGACCATGTACCTTCACCAAAGTTTTGTGGATGGCTTACACATTGGGTAAGGAAGAAGTCTATTAATTTGGAAATCAAAAGGTCAAAGGTCAAGGTCATTGATTGAAAGAAGAAAAATGTTTTTTTGGCATAATAACTTTAGTTCTAAACTACGTAACTTGACAAAAGTTTGTGGAGGGCTTACACTTAAGGTAAGAAAGAGGGCTTTTGATTTTTGGGTCAAAAGGTAAAAGGTCAAGGTCATTGTAACTTAAAGAATTATAGGTTACTGCATTTGTATGGGAAAATATGAACAAGTTTTTCTGAGCTATACTGCACGACATTAGGAGTGCAGTATAGCTCAGAAAAAATGAGTTAATATTTTCCTATACAAATGTAGTAACCTTTTTATTATATACTCGTTTTGCTTTTCTACCTAAGGCTTTAAAATAAAAGGGACACACTACAAGAAACAAAGTAACAATTTCTGCTAGATTCCAAAGTAAATACACAACCGTAGTTAAACCAATACACAGTAACCGTATTGATGCACACATGGTACCGCCCAACGACCTTTGAACTTGGTAGCATACCATGCGCTCAGTCATTCATTTAAAAAAGAAATCTCATTTTGGTCTACTTAATATTGAAATTTAGAGTCATATTGTGAATGACTTCGCCTTGGAACAACTTTCCCAGTTGTTCTGGAATGGAGGGATTTTGTTTTTCTGTCGATCGAACTAAAATCTGCTTTTTTAGTTTTGGTGGGCTGGCGTTATTAGCTGGGTCGATTATGTACGATCTCCATGTAGCTGTAGGGATTGGTCTTGACAGCAAGTTGCACATGTGTTTCTGTTCTACCATTGATAATTTGGAATCATAAGGTGGACAAAATATGAAATTCTTTTAATTGAAATTCTCAAGAAGATGCAGGATTAAATATTTTTTGGGGGGAAATATCAAATTCATTTCGTTTTGGAGTGCAGTAAATTCTTCTTTGGAATGTGATTTCTCTTGGAAATGTAGTCTATAGATTGCAGTGCAGTTTCGCGCCGTGGAAAAGAAAGTAAATTTTGAAGAAATTCAAGATGCAGAAAGGTAAGTACATTTATTACCATTCTTATTACCAGCTATAGATAACATATTTTTATGTACTGTACATGCATGATCTTTGTTGGAGGTACCCCAGTTACATGACCTATATGACTTGTACTATAAATCCAAACTTCTTCTCAAAAAATTTAAACAGGAAAATTGCAAAGCGGCTGGGGTGTGAGAGTCCATTCCGCCTGCAGAAAATTAGGCTTCTTCGTTATCTTGGCTTATTGGCTCCAAGGCACTTGCTTTTATACCAAAACCTGCCTTCTTTACTTCTGCTTGTACTGACTTGTAAAATGGGCAGTCTCAGAGAGACAGAATATCCTTTGGCCTTAAGATACCTTTCTATGCTATTTTTTATAAACGCTAGAGAGCTCAGTTCATAGTCTGAACCATAAGCTAAATAAGTGTTTAAATGATCATAATTATTTTTTCAATGCTGCATGTCTCACGTTTGTTGTTATAAAACCACTGCTGGACATTGCGAATATCAAGTTCAGTTGCTTGCTTGGTTGAAAGTTTCTTTTGTGACTCAGTGAGCTCATCCACATCATCGGCTTTATCATCTCAACTTTCAAATGGCTCAAACAACTTGCTTAGTTCCTACACAGATAAATGTAATTAAGCAAAAGTTCCGGTGTCTGCTACATGAGCGTACATTGTTCATTTACAATCAAAATAGTTCCTAACACACGATACTATTTTTAGACACACGTGTCATGCAGTATGAAGCCGTGCAGTATGGAGAAGCACTGCATGATTCTGACAAAGCAGAGTTAATGGGGAAAAAAATGAGTATATAATAATGATTGGTTTTGCGTGATACCTTTTGTTTTAAAGAAAGTTCCTTGACCAAACTTTGTGGAAGGCTTGCACATAGGGTAATAAACAAACATATAGATTTTAGGGTCTAAAGGTACAAGGTCATAGTCATTAAGACCTGTTGGTCAGTAATCTCCAGAGTCAACCAAGCCTTACTAGTGCCTACACAAAGGACTATTAAACATGGGGCATATAATATATAATTCAAGACATTTTTGTTGTAGAATGCATTTTACTGACATTTATATGTTCTAAAAGCATGGATTTGAAACCTTTCTTCGTTTTACTATCTATCTATCTGTCCATCTATAGACAAATATGGTAAAAGGGAGAGAAAAATGAATTGCCATTCACCTAAAGGAAAATGTGGTTTTACAAACGAAATATAGCACATAAACGTATTCATTGGGCTACTTCTTACCTGCAGCCTGCAGCCATACAGGTCTGTGAGAACCAAGGATTGTAGTTGTTGCTGTGAATCTTAGAATTAGGAAAAAATATAATGCCCCCATGTGGATTTGAGTCCAAAACTTCTGGGTTCATAGCTCAATCCTCCCAACTCTCAGCCATGGGCACAACACTGCCTATTGTACAAAATTGATGCTGTTAAAGTTTCTTCAACTGCTGTACAAAGTGTGTGCATTTTTAGCCCATGTGGCTCTCAGTTATTAATCTTTATATTTCTATGATCTTTTAAGATCTTTGTATTTTGTCACCAGAGATTATATATTTATATTTATTTGGAAGGGTTTATCTTCCAACAATATTTTCCCAAAAGTTTCCTTTTATATTATTATAACTATACTTTTAATTGTCACTATAGATCCAGGATTCTGCTGATGTGCCATTAAACCCTATACATACTGTAAGGCCACATAAGATTATGGTACGGTCCTGCATCCTTTGTCCATCATGTGTCTGTCACCAATTGCTTGTTATCACTCTGGAGGATGTATTTATGATCCAGTTTTAATCAATGTTGGAAAAGGGCTTGTATCATCAAGGTCTTGGACAAGATCATTATTGAGTGAAACCATACATATTAAGGAGGTAATCTTACATCTGATTGACTTAGCTTATTACCACTCTGGAGGCCAAATGTTTGATCTGATTTTGGTAAAACTTGTAATGAATGCTTCTTTTCATCAAGCTCTTGGATGAGCTTTATAATAAAAAAATATCCATGCTTATTAATGAGGTGATTGTGCATCTGATTAGCTGAGCTTGTTACCACTTTTGAGGCAATATATTTTATCCAATTTTAATCAAACTTGGAATATAGGCTTGTATTATCAAGATCTTGGATGTGTTTGATAATGAAGGAGATCAACACATATTAATAAGGTGATCTTGCATCTAATTGGCTGAGCTTGTTACCACCCCAGAGACTATTTCTGATTCTATTTTGATCAAACTTGATAAATAGGCATATAGTATCAAAATCTTCGGTGAGCACAATTAGGAGCAAGATCCATGCATATTAAAGAGGTGATTTTCATGTGATTGGCTTGATGAGTCTCATGATACCACTCTGAGGACAATATTTTTTTATCTGATTTCATTCAAACATGGTAATCAGGCTTATATCATCAAGATGTCAAATGAGTATAATTATGAGTGAGATATATGTATATTTATGAGGTGATCTTGCATCTTATTGTCTGAACCTTACCACTTAGGAAACAGTATTTCTGACCCAATTTTGATTAAACTTTGTAAATGACCTAATATCTTGATCAAGATGTTTTATAAGTTTATAATGAGTGAGACCTACGCATATTAATGAGGTGGTCTTGCATTTTATTTTGGATCAGTTTTTTTTACTGCTCTACAGACTGTATTTTTGATAGGATTGTGATCAAACTTGATAAATAGGCTTAAATCAGCAAGGTCTGGAATAAGTACAATTATGAGTGAGAGCTCTGTATATTAATGAGGTGATCGTACCTCTGATTGGCTGAGCTTGTCAACACTCTGTTTCTTATCAAACTTTTTAAAGAGTTTTATATCAAGATGTTGGATGAATTTGATTATGTGCAAGATCTAGACATATTTATGAGGTCATCTTGTTTCTGTCTGAGCTTGTTACCACTCTGGAGACTGAATTTATATTGGATTTTGTGCCAGCTTGGTATGTAGGCTTATATCATAATGGTCTTAGGTTTTATAATAAGTGAGATCTGCACCTATTAATGAGGTGATTTGCATCGGATTGACTGAGCTTTCTTCCTCACTAGTTACTATATTTCTCATCTGATTTTGATAAAACTTGGTACATAGGTGTATATCATCAAAATATTGGACAAGTTCAGTTATGAGTGAGGCCTTTATCTTTGTTATCAGATTATGGTAAAACAGATAAAATCAACATGATATAAAGGTTGGAAGATAGTTTACATAGGGTTGTGTTCATACAATTTGAGCCTGCTTATTGAATGGTCAAGTATTAAGTTATGTAAGCCAGCTGAGCAATATCAGGCCCACTTGGGCTTCATGTATATGCTTCTTTCCTTACATTGCAAAGGATAGATGATTAGCAAAGTCAATTAAATGATCGCAGAAGCCAGAGTCACGTGAGTTAACAACTGTATAAATAAAAATTATTGTACATTACTCCAATCATTCACATTATTGACAATGCTCTATGTATAGAGAAGATAATGGTTTTTTTTGGATTTTATGGGACTTTCATACACTTTTATCTCCCAATATATTTTTTTAGTTCACTTGTCCTTAAGGGTAATTCAGCTTATGACATGCTCCTGCATCTGTGGTATGTCATCTGCCCATCCATCATCTGTCAACATTTGCAATTGTCAGCTTTAAAAAAAAGCACTGGACTTGCAAGTTCATGCAAGTACTGTTGCTGACAATATAAAAACCTGTTCATGACTTCTTCAGTAGAATTTAACCAAATTTAAGAAAAAACATTTTGGCATAAAGGCCTTTTAAATTCATACAAATGATGCCAATCTGCCATCAAATATGGTCACTTAACAAATATATACATTTTTAAACAACTTTTCCTCAAAAATCGCTCAAAAGAATTTGATCAAATTTAATAGAAAGCATCATGGCATGAGGGCCCTTCAAGTTTGTATAAATGATGTTGACCCACCATCAAATATGTCTCCCAGTATCAAAAATAGAAGAAGTTTAAAACAACATCTAAAAAACCACTCATCAAAATTTGATAAAATTTAATAGAAAGCATCATGGCATGGAAGCCTTTCAAATTTATACCAATGCTGCTGATTGGCCAACAGTATGGTTGTCATTACTTTAAATAAACAACCAATAGAACCACTCAATAGAATTTTACCAAATTTAACAGAAAAATCATTTTGGCATAAAGGCATTTCAGTTTGTACAATTTATTTAAAAAATCTGCTATCAGATATGACCACTCTCACTAAAAATAAAAAAATGTTTTACTACTTCTTGTAAAAAATGCTCATGAGAATACAACCAACAGAAATCATTCTAGCATGAAACCCTTTACAATTTTTACAAATTATACCAATCTGCTATCAAGTATGGCACTGTTACTATAAATAGAAATATCTTTAAATGACTTTTTTTCTTCAAAAACTGCTCAACATTATTTAACCAAATTTGACAGCATCCTGGCATAAAAAGTGTTTCAGTTTTGTGCAGATGATGTTGATCTGTTGTCAAATATGGATGGAGATTTTTTTTTTTTAAATGGAGAAACCTTGAAACAACTGTTTTTTCAATCAACAGAATTTTGAGAAATTTTAACAGTAGGTATACTAACCCAGATATTTTGGTCAACTGCTCTTCCATTTTGACTATTAGGCAGATGTCATCCAAGTGAGCAATCTGAGGCCCAGTGTGGCCTCTTATTGCAGCATAATACTTATTTTGTAAGTATAGAAAGTTCAGGTTGAGGCAAAAAATAATACCAGCCTTACCACCCTCAATTTAATATCTTTTTGGTCTAAATATTATCCATGCAAGAAAAAAAATATTTATATCTACCATAAGTGATTTTCTTGACATTATTTTTATTATTCCATCATATACTGCATTTTTGGTCCGATACATAAGTGTTCCTGGCTCATGAGATAATCCTGATCATAGGTCAGTTTGCCCGACACCAAAATAGTATATTTTTTTTACCATTTTTCCTCCTCATGAAGGCCACACCTTGTATAAGACCACGGTTTCATTGGAAGCCTCATGAGAGGGGGATCCACTATATGTTGTATTTCATCATCTAACTGTAATTGTCATTGAGATCAATGGTAAATCTCCTTGAAATTCATATTTAGTCCTCAGAAAACACACTGAAGGTTATTCAAAGGTTATGATTATTTGACCTGGGAAGAGCACTACATGTTTGAACTTGTCGATTACCAACTTTACAGAAAATTAATCAGATCTATAAAAATATTTTCTTTTTAAAGAGATTAGTTAATATACACCTGAATCAAAAATTAAATGAATCTAACTTCACTTTAGTAGCTCGGAAGCAGATTTACAAGAGTTGTTTATGGGATGTCACATTTTGTTGGTCCAGTATTGTCAATTTTCTGCAGATTTTCACATTTACTACTTGGAATGAAATTGTCCTGATATGGAGAATTGCTCAGAATGCCAAAGACATTTCACATGATGTCTGTCCTTGTAAATCAATCATGTTGCTTTAGATCACTGTGAATACCATATATTTTTACTTATAAATTGAGTCCAACTGTAAACTTGCACATACCCAGATCTACCATTGCATAATGCGCCAGCAGATCTGGGTCTATGCAGTTTGTTAGGAGTAATCAGTAGAACAAACAACATAAATCCTGATCTGCCATGGCATTATGAGATGGCAGATTAGGGGTCTATGTTATTTGCAGTTGGACATGACTTATAAGTGAGTATTTTATGGTATATTTATTTTTGTGGTTATCAATTTCTGGTTTTTTGAAAAATGACATTTTTGTTGGTCTGAAAATTCATGGTTTGGGGTAGGAGTCCTATTGAATACTCAGAATGATCATTCTTCATTGGAGCTTTAACAGTTGTGGCTTATGTTAATGATGAAATCCACCAAAATGTGTACCCCATGAAAAGTAGTGAATTACACAGTACCTTGTGCATATATATGAATGTACAGACCACTAAATTTGTCTGCTAGTAAAATCATAGACATGTGTGTGTTGTACAAACCACTAATTTTTCTTCTAGTACAGACATAAGTATGTTGTACAAACCACTAATTTTTCTTCTAGTACAGACATGTGTGTGTTGTACAAACCACTAATTTTCTTCCAGTACAGACACATGTATGTTGTACAAACCACTAATTTGTCTTCTAGTACAGAGACTTGTATGTTGTACAAACCACTAGTTTGTCTTGTAGTAAAGTCACAGACACATGTATGTTGTACAAACCACTAGTTTGTCTTGTAGTACAGACATGTGTATGTTGTACAAACCACTAGTTTGTCTTGTACAAACATGTGTATGTTGTACAAACTACTAATTTGTCTTGTTGTACAGAGACTTGTATGTTGTACAAACCACTAGATAGTCTTGTAGTACAGACATGTGTATGTTGTACAAACCACTAATTTGTCTTGTAGTACAGATGTGTATGTCGTACAAACCACTAATTTCTCTTCTAGTACAGTCACATGTATGTTGTACAAACCACTAATTTCTCTTCTGGTCAAGTAATACACATTTATGTTGTACAGACCACTGTTTTGTCTTCTAGTAAAGTCAGAGATAAATGTATGTTGCATTTAAAATGTTTTAAATTGTAATTGCATATAGATGCAATAAAATAAGGAATCTTTATATTGACTTCATGTCTGTTTAACCTTATTGTTGTCACTCCTTAATAGTATCAGGCCAGAATGCCTGCTTATATGCTGAGATTGTAAAAAAGGAAACATTGGAAGACAAAGGAATTTGTAAAAAAATTCTTCCATAATAATATGTAAAAGATTTGTCAAATTTTCAATGATGAAGAAAATATACTTAATTGCAGATGCAATTTTTTCTATTATCTCCATGAATTTTTCTGTGATATTCAGGAGCCCAGATAAATGGTTAATCATGCTTTTCTAAAGATGATGATTACATCATACAGGTGTCAATCATGCTTTTCTAAAGATGTTGATTACGTCATAGAGGTGTTTGATAAACATGAATTCTGAATTTTCAAAGTCTTCCATGGGAATCTCCATCCTTCATATTTGACAGACCAAACTAAGTGAAAACATTTCTTCTATTTAGTAGAAATTACTACTATCTAATGGAAAATCATAAAGGATAAATTATTTTAATGATTGATGCCAGTATGACATAAATCGTCATTTAATTTATCCTTTACTTTTCTCTAACTAATGATCAGTGTGATGGCCACAACTGAATTTGGACAGTTTGCTAATTGTCTGCATGTACATAAACCTGCCATGGAAGATTTATGGCAAGAATTTGAAGAACCTTTTTTATGCAAGAACTTTTCTCAGTTTCCTTGTTGAAGAAGTTACCTTCCTTTATCCACACTAGTATCATTACAAAATTTGAAAATATGAATCATTAGGAGTTATATAAAAATCAGGAAAAATACTTCTTATAAATATTTTTTTTCACCAAGATTGGTTAATGGATTTACTATGTTGTCTTTACCATTTACTTCTCTGAGCTGAATATTATTTTTTACTGGCATTAGGTGGAACTTCTTCAACCTTTGGAGTGTCTTTAGCTCACTTTGCTACAGTGAACTAATGGTATGATCCTAATTCGTTATGCATTGTCCATTGTGTCATTTATTCGCAGTTGCTATTTACAACTTCTCAAAAACTGCTTGACCAGTTTGCACATAATTTTTACTGGTTGCACATAACTTTTACTGGAGCATTCTACACCAAGGCCTTTAAGATTTGTTCAGTGGATGCTGATCAGTAATCCATTATGGCTAACATTGTTAAAACTGTGTAAACCTTCAAACAACGTCTTCTCAAAAACTGCTCAACAGAATTTGACCAAATTAGACAGAAAGCACCTTGGCATAGATGGTTTCGAGAGTTGCACAAATGATGCCAGTTCATCATAAATGTGGCTGCCATTAGTTAAAATAGAAAATCATTTCATTGATGACTTCTCAAACACTGCGCAACAGAATTTGACAAAATTTTACAGAAAATATTCTGGCATAGAGGGCTTTCAATTTTTGTACAAAATGATATTGGTCTGTGATCAAATACGGTCACTGTTACTAAAAGAATATAAATCTTTAAATGACTTCTTGTCAAAAATCACTTGATAGAATTTGATCAAATATGACCGAAAGCATCCTGGCATTAAAGCTTTTAAAGTGGTATAATGATAACAATCTGCCATCAAATATGGTCACCATTACTAAAAACAGAAAGAAACTTGAAACAATTTCTCAGAAAGTGCTCAGCAAAATTTCTTCAAATTTGACAGAAAACATTCTGGCATTAAGGGTTTTCAAATTTGTAAAATGATGCTTACTCACCATCTAAACTCCATCATTACTAAAAATAGAAAATCCTTGCAATGACTTCTCAAAAACCACTCATCAGAATTTTACCAACAATTTTACAAAAAACAGCTTGGCATAAAGGGCTTTTAAGTTTGTATAAATGATGCCATTCTGCCATCAAATATGGCTGCTGTAACTAAAAATAGAAAACTTTAAAAAACTTTTTCTAAATAGCTGCTTAACAGAATTTCATCAAATTTTACAGAAGTATCGTAGTTTTCAGGCCTTTCACATTTACAGAAATGTTGCTGATCCACCATTAAATATGGCCACTCTTACTGAAAATAGACAAAAATGTACACAACTTTATCTAAAAACTAACAGAATTTGACCAAGTAGGACATTTTGGCATAGAAACCTATCAATGTTAGTCAAAAGAAGCTAATGTGATATCGAATATGGATAAAGATATAAAAACTAGAGAAACTTGGAAACGGTATGCAATCAAAAGAATTAGAAGAAATTTCTATAGAAAGTTTTCTACTGACCCTAATTTCTTAGCCAACTGCTCTTGAATAGGGTAAATGTCTAGGTGAGTGATATTAGGCCAACATGGACCTCTTGTTTTTTTTTTTAAATATAACAATATGGGACCAAATATAAGGTGTATTACCACATGCTTCCCATCAGTATATCCCCGAATGAAAATGCTGTTCTTTTGTATGATTCTGTAGCATATGTGCATGAAAATTACCACAGTCATGAATAGATCTTTGACCTGATTGCATGTAAGTAAGTTAAGCATTTAATTTAAACTATGTATTCCTACAGCTATATTTTTTAAAGAGTACTACAGTGGCACAGAGGCTTACAATTTCTTGTGATGTTCTTCTTATTTATCCTATAAGTGTAATGAAAGATGTAAATCATTTAGATAAGGAAATATCAAAATATAGCATTATAATCAAAATTTGTAATCGGTCAACCAGAGAGACTGATTTGTGGAAATGTTCACAGAAAATGTTATTTTGTTGTTGAATGACTTTTCATTTATGACTTGATTACAACAATTATTGCATATGTTTAGAAAAAGAATTTACTGTATATACTCGCATATAAACCAATACCAACTGCAAACTGCATAGACCCAGATCTGCCGGCGCATAATGCGCCGGTGGATCTGGGTCTTTGCTGTTTGTAAGGACTAGTCAGTAGAACAAACAACATAGACCCTGATCTGCCGGCGCATTATGTGCCAGCAGATCAGGGTCTATGTTGTTTGCATTTTGAGATGGCTTATACACAAGTATATACGGTATGCATTTTGATTACTTTAGGGGATATAATTATGTCCGTTCTGAATCCATTTTGTAAAGTCAGAAATTAGACCTAATATCAGAATTTATATTTACTTGTAAAGTCTGATGTTAATTTCAAAAGATTGAGAGCTATAAAGCTCATATTAAAAATCTTGGATTGAGTTGTAATCATCATTTTAAACAAAGAAATTAAAATTTTTCTTCATGCCAATGGTGACTAAATTAAGCTGCACTCCAGATTTCTCTCATTTTCAGAATCTAGACACTAAAGATAAGCAAAAGAAATAGCACTTGCTGGACCATCTTCAAAGCTTTATTTATTGCAAGACTGATAGATCTAAAGAAATGTGTCAAGGCTGGGTTGGATTTGGAATGGGATCTTCCAAAAGCAGAATTTTAATGCATAAATATTAAAAATAATTATATATTTATTATTGTAGCTCTTTTGGCAAATGCTGAAAATCATAAGATTTTATCATTTATACATTTTTATTGTGAATACAATACAATTTAGCATATTCTTAACATAAATTTTAGCTCATCAGACCGTAAGGCCAGTTGAGCTTATGGTATGGCCCTTTGTATATCTGGCATCCATTAATATTCACTGTTTTCAAGTTCTTCTTAAAAACTGCTACACCAGTTACAACCACACAGAACATGCTGGCCTAAAGGTCATTCAGCTTTTTACAAGTGATGCCAAACCACCATAAAATATGGCCACCATTACTAAAAATAGTAAAACCTTTCATAAAGCTTCTTCTCCAAAACCGCTCGACAGAATTTGACAGAAATCATCCTGCCATAAAGACCTTTCAAATTTATGCATCCTGATCTGTGATCGAACATGGCTGCCTATATCAGAAATACAAACACTTTTGTCCATTGTCCATCAACAATTGCTATTTTCAACTTCTTTTCAAAGCGCAAGACCTATTGCAACAAAACTTGGCACATAGCATCCTGGCATTAAAGCCTTTCAAGTTTATACAAATGATGCCAATCTGCCACCAAATACTGCCACCAGTACTAAAAATAGAAACACATTTAAATGATTTCTTCAAAACCACTAAATAGAACTGACCAAATTTGACACAAAGCATCCGGGCAGGAAGATCTTTCAGATTTTTACAAATGACACTGATCCACCATCCAATATGGCTACCATTACTGAAACTAATAAAACTTCAAACGACTTCTCATAATCCGCTGAACAGAATTTTACACAAAGCACCTGGCATGAAGTTCTTGATATTTGTACAAATTACTAAAAATAGAAAACCTTTAAATGACTTCTCCAAAACCGCTCAGTAGAATTTAACCAAACTTGGCAGAAAGCATCCTGACATGAAGTCCTTTAAATTTGTACAAATGATTCCAACCTTCAATCAAATATATCCACCACTACTAAAAATAGAAAAACCTTAAAATAATAAGTATAATTTATTTTCACAGGTCTCAATTTTCGTAGTTTTGTAAAAAAAAAAAAAAAAAGACCAAAAAAAAGACATTTTTGGGGCTACTTAAATTTGTGGTTTTGTCTGCCACAGTTTGCATATTTGTAGGTATTTATTTTTGTGAATTCACCTCTACAAATACCCCAAATAAAGAATAGAAAAGAACAAAACTATGACAACAACATACAATGGTCGCTTCAATGATTCAAACAATACTACCACCTATATGAGCACAAATCAAACACCTGTCAAGACAAATCACTTACACTCAGCATCCAAGGGAGCTGATGCAGCCAACAACACTAAGCTAATCAGTTATTAAAGTACATATGTTTAGAGTCCATCAAAGTACAGAGATGCTAACTACACTGAAAAACAATGGAATCACTCCTTTGTTTGAGCCTGCCTAAAGTTCAAACCAACTTCAACCACTAGACTTTACTTAAAAACCTCGTAAATCAAGCCAATTCATGCTGAATGGATAATTGTGGCTCACACGAAAATGTGTGAAAGAATGAACCAAATTATCCATGGCTTTGATAATGCTGGACTTCTTTAAGTCAAAAATTTCAGGATTATTTACCCGACAAACATTTGTGTGTACCAGCAGACTTGGTTGACACGATGTTGTTTCAGCGGTTTTGTCCGAAAATCAGTGAAGTGTGAGCTTCAATACTCTGTGGTAATTAGTATATATATATATATATATATATATATATATATATATATATATATATATATATATATATATATACAAAGTGTTCATTAATAATTGTGCTTCAAGCAATAGTTCTAATATTTTACAGTCATGTTGTTCATTGGGATTAAGCATGAATGGATAAAACCACAGGAGCTCGTATTGTTACTTACAATTTACCTAATCCTAAGGATTATATAGTACATGTATGATTGATAGGTAAATTGTAAGCAACAATACAAGCCACTGTGGATAAAACGAGAAGTGTTTTCACGAGGATTTACATTTTTCGACTAGTTTCACTTGAATGAAAAATCGATTTGAGTAAGTATTCAATCTAATTTTTATTTATAGTATAATTTATTCTTTCTTTCATTTTTAGTAATAACAGTGTTTGAATACTTTATGCTTTTTCTTGGGTTTTTTTTTGGCAAAAGCATCCTGGCATGAAGACCTTTTAAATTTGAAAAAATTATGCTGATCTGCCATCCAATATGGCCACCATTACTAAAAATCTAACAGATTTTAAATGACTTCTTCCCAAAAACTGCTGATGAGAGTTTGACCAAGTTTGACAACATGCTTCTGGTATTACTCGCTTTCAAATTTATACAAATGATGTTTATTTGCCATCAAATATAGTCACTTTTACTAAAAATGAAAAATCCTTTAAAGAACTTCTTCTAAAAAAGCAGTCAACAGCATCTGACAAATTTTTCAGAAATCATTCTGGCATGAAGGACTTGTTAGTTTATGCAAAGGATGCCAACCTGCCATCAAACATGGTTGCCATTACTAAGAATAGTTAAACCTTTACAAATTTCTAAAAACACACCTTAACAGAACTTGGCCAAATTATAAAGAAATTGCCACAGCTTGAATTCCTTTCTGATTTAAACAAAAGATGCTGTTCTGCCATCGCATATGGCTGCAATTACTTAAAGTGGAAAAACATTTAAACAACTTTATCTTTAAAAAAAATGCTGAACAGAATTAGACAAATGATTTAGATATGCAATCAAACATGGATAAAGATACAAACACTAAAGAAACCTTGAACAATTGCTTTGATAATTTGTGCAATCAACAGCATTGGAGAAGTTTCAGCATCCTACTGAATCTGATTTCATGGCAACTACTCTTGTATTGGGCTATTAGGCAGATGTCAGTCAGATGAGCAATCTCAGACTCACTTGGATCTTGTGTATCATTTTGCTCTTTAACAATGTGTATGTTTTATAGATTTTTATTTACATACATTAAATGATTAAATCTGTGTTCATTCAGTGTTTTGCTAAATGTTATGCTTTTGAAAAACTTGTGATTTAACTGTAATTAATGTGATGTTCAACATCAGTTTACAGACAACCGCAGCTCTGCAACAGCCAGGGAAAGATCAGGTAAACCAACTCAGAGGATGTCAGAAAGATCTCAGCGTCAGACCACCAGCAGCCACAGTAGCTCCAAGAGAAGCTGGCATCTCTGGTAGTCAACGTACAATTTTATGTGGGAGACAAGGCCACTGGCTGCCCACTGCTTTTAGTCACATGACTGCGTCAGCTGACCAAGACAATGGTATAACTTTTACTAGCAGTAGCATCATCAACAATGTTCATAGTTTCTGTTGAAAGTGAAATACCAGACATTAAGGCATGATTAGCAGATGAGACACACTTTCTGCACAACCATCATGTTTTCTTATCTAGGTATAACTTTTCTTGTGGCACTAGCAGCAGCATCATCAACAATGTTCATAGTTTCTGTTGAAAGTGAAGTACCAGACATTAAGGCATTAATAGCAGATGAGACACACTTTCTGAACAACCATCATGTTTTGCTATCTACTTAACTGACAATTTGTAATCAGTCTCACTATCCTATGTAAAGGGTATTTGGATCACTTGGGGGGTTTCTGCATTAGCTTCATATCTCAGTAAATAAAAAAAGTGGTTGAAGCATTTTAAAATATTAGAGCCACTCAGACAAGAAAACAGTACATGATTTTTACAAAACATCATTGGCAAAAATAAACACAGCTGTATCAAGTACTGAAAGAAATCTGATAAATTGGTCACAGTGCTTCCAGATATTAAAAAATACATTGGCTTAAACTTTCTACAAAAAAATCCTCTCAAGAAAACCAGTCTGAAAACTTCCACCTTATGAAAAACCTGAAAGAAAAGGCTCCTTTAAATTCAAATCTACTTATGCTGAGGATTATAGTAAACCTTTCACTGTCAGAGAACTACAGGACTCTCTTAATCAAGTCCATGACTCTGTAGCAGTGCCACATGATATCCACTATCAGCTTCTGAAGTACTTACCTGACACAGGTCTTGATACACCTCTAAGCATTTTCAATAAAATTTGGGAAACTGGCAACTTCCAACATTGTGGCAAGAAGCAACAGTGATACCAGTACCTAACCTTCCAACATTGTGGCAAGAAGCAACAGTGACACCAGTACCTAACCTTCCAACATTGTGGCAAGAAGCAACAGTGATACCAGTACCTAACCTTCCAACCACCGTCTCGTATCACTAAAAAGCTGTATTTGCAAAACCATGTAACAAATGATAAATGAAAGACTCCTCTGGTATCACAAGTCCAACAAACAACTCGGACCTTCAGATATTAGAGAAGCACAATTGACTCTCTAGTCAGTCTTTAAGCATTTATTAGGGAAGCTTTCCTAAAGAAGGAACTTATAGCAGCTGTCATTATTGACTTGGAGAAAGTTTATGACACTACATGGAAGTATGGTATAATGAACGACCTATTCATCCTAGGTTTAAAGGGTGGTCTACCTATCTTTATATGCAACTTTTTGAAAGGTAGAAATTTCAGAGGTAAGGTAAGTACAACTCTTTCTGAAAGCTTTCCTCAATACGTGGGTGTATCTCAGGGCAGCATATTGTCAGTCTTCCTTTTGAACATAAAAATTAACAACATAGTGAAATGCCTTAACACAGGGCTGCTCATTATATATTGATGACATTTTGATCTACTATAGATCAAAGAATATGCATACTATTGAATGTCGGCTACAGATATGCTTAAACATAGTTCAGAAATAGGTTTAAATTTTCAAACTCTAAAACTCGGTGCACTTTTGCAAATCACATATAATTCATCATGACCCCAAACTCTGTTTTGACGTTTCTCTTGTCCCAATTGTGGAGGAGACCAAATTTTTAGGACGGACTTTTGACCATAAACTAACTTATCTTCTGCATATTGACAAATGTCAAATAACACTGGATTTAATACAAGTCATGGCAAACACAGATTGGGGAGCAAACCGAAAGGTCTTATTCCAAATATACAGAACTTTAGTAAGATCTAAACTTGGCTATGGCTCAATCATCTACAGCTTGTAAATCTTGCCTGCAGATGCTTGATCTTAATACATAATCAGGGACTTCATCTTTGTCCAGGAGCAATTACGACCTTGTCTTCAGATAGCCTGTATGTTGAGGCAAATGAACAATCACTTTATCTCAGATGAATGAAATTGGCTTTCCAATACACTACCAAACTGTTCTCTAATCCATTTAATCCAGCATATGGTATCATCTTTAGGCCCCAAATACCAAACTTTGTACATACAGAAACCAAATTTCATTCCACCTTTTGGCGTACAAATTGGTCCTTGCATAGGAGAAGCAAAAATCGATGTGCAAATATTGGAAAATTCTGTATTCCCAAATCACCACCATGGTTATCAAAACCTCCCAAATTATATTTGACCTTTGTGAATTCAAGAAGTCCTCAACAAACTCTCTCATTTTTCAAAGTAAATTTGATGAAATCAGAACCAACTGTTGTGGCTATATGTCCTGTAAACAGACAGCTCCAAAGATGGAGACAAGGTTAGAACTGCCATTGGAACACCAAGTGGCACCATCTTGAGCTGGTTACCGGATAAAGCCGACATTTGTACCACTGAAATTACAGCCATACTCAAATCTTTGAACTACATTGAAACCTCTCCAAATCAAGTTTTGTCATCTTTTCAGATTCTTTTTCCACTGAAAGCCTTGCAGACCCTGAAATTTGACAACCCATTAATATGTGAAATCATACAGAAACATGACTTGCTCATACAATCTGCAAAAAGTATTATGTACTGTTGGCAGCCCAGTCACTTTAATATTAAGGGTAACAAAAGCGCAGGTAAAGCAGACAAAGCTGCCCTGCAGTCACCTCTTTCCAAATGGAAGATTCCATTTACTGACTTAAAATATTATATAAATCTGCATGACTATCATACTTGGCAAAATACAGTAAAGATTATTTATAATGACAGGGGACTGGGATTTTCAGAATGATATAACCCAAAAACTTTCTATCCAAATTCATTGTGTTGTTCTTCAAAATGTTTATGTACTTGTCAATGTCGATGACTTTGGGCATACATGTAGTAAACAATTTATACTGGTATGATTACTGTCTGAACTCATACGTAATAGTAATACATTTTAAAACAACTACACTTGTATAAATACATGCTATCATGAAAAAATGATAAACCAGTAAGTTTTACCATCCGATGAAAGTGTCAACATACATGTACATGTACAAGCCAGAGAATCATAAAAATCGCTTTTATGTGAAATCATCTTTGTTCAGTAACTCAGTTGCTTCCTGGCGATCACTAATTTCATAAATAATATCCTCATGGTGCAACAATTTTACATTGTCACAGGTGTGACAGTGTCACTATCAGAATTAACATAATCCAAGAAATCAAAATCCTTGTTACCAGACCAAAGTAGGAGTCACAAACAATAGAAAGGGGAACTTCAATCATCAGTATCGCTACCACTAGTAATGACATCTGTTTGCTCAATAAACCCTGCCTTAACAAAACAGTTTGCAACACAGTCTGTGGAAACATCACGCCATACACAATAAAATCATATTGAATGCAGACAGTATATTTGTTTCACACTCAGTTTTTTTTTCGAGGCTTATGAGGTGTTTTTAGATTAGAGCACATCAGTACTTTGACTTCTATTTGTAGCTTTGTGTTTAAAGAGACATTTTTTCTTTTTCTAAGCAGTGAATTTTTAGCAATTTTCACAACAGTCAGAATTCAAAATGAACACAAAAGAGATTTGATTCAAGCTGTACTCAATTGGTCAACATACAGGTATAGAATGATAGCTAATGGATATTTCTAAATTAATTAGTCAAAAAAGTACAAACAGAAACATTTCTTTTCATGCTTTAATTGCATTGAAAGTACCGATTATGAATGATGTGTGATTATCACGCCTTTGTTACCTGGCATCTTTGTTAGGGCATTATTTACTAATTATGAATGACGTGTGATTATCATGCCTTTGTTACCTGGCATCTTTGTTAGGGCATTATTTACTAATTATGAATGACGTGTGATTATCACGCCTTTGTTACCTGGCATCTTTGTTAGGGCATTATTTACTAATTATGAATGACGTGTGATTATCACGCCTTTGTTACCTGGCATCTTTGTTAGGGCATTATTTACTAATTATGAATGACGTGTGATTATCACGCCTTTGTTACCTGGCATCTTTGTTAGGGCATTATTTACTAATTATGAATGACGTGTGATTATCACGCCTTTGTTACTCAGCACCTATGTTAATTAAACGACTGCCATTGTTAATCTGTCTTCGGCACGTCAGGTGATAGAAACGTTATATTTGAGCTAATTTTCTCAGGCAGACCACATAAATCAAACACTATATCCAATTAAATGTTGTAACAAAGGAACATTATAACAAAGCCTTTGGAATACATAGTAATTAGTACTTTGGCGGGTGAAATTAAAGTCAAAATTTTTAAATGAAAGGAAATGCAGTTTATATAAAACAATTTGACTATATGTTTTTACATGTTTTACCTTTATCTTTAATATATATACCTTTCATAAAATTTTAACTTATATACCTTTTAATTTTCATCATTTAGTACATTTTAAGGTTATGTTTTTTTGAAAGGCTTTATCTTCCTGTATGTTTTTTTGCAGTTCTTTATATTTACATTTTTGGAGCCTTACTTTTAATCAGCACCATGTGGCCAGCATAGTGCTGATGTGCCATTAAACCCTACAACTACTACCGGTAATACTTTTTGCTTAGCAAAATTAGAAGCAAGCAAAAATGGGCATATAATTTGAAACAAGTTTTTCGCATAATTTTATTATAAGCAATATTTCACAGAAACAATATTGTACAGCAAAGGCACTTTATACTGTAGCTGTTTATCTTGGCTGGTTTTCTTGTCTGAGAGGCTGGGATTTCTTTCAAAATTTTAACTGATTGTTATGATTGTCTGACACATAAAGCCACTGCCATAAAGCCCCGAGTACAATGAAAGCTTATGACATACATGGTGAGACGGTCTAATGAAATTTCTCCTTGTTCAGTTTTGCATAGCATTGTTGTGATTGGCTGACACATACAGCCACTGCCATAATTGATGCTCAAGACATAGCATGTTTGGCTGACACAAAAAAATGCTGCTATAAAGCCCCAAGTACAATTGATGCTCATGACGTACCATGTTTGGCTGACACAGAAAGCTGCTGCTATAAAGCCCCAAGTACAATCGATGCTCATAACGTACCATGTTTGGCTGACACATAAAGCCACTGCTGTTAAGCTCAGAGTACAATGTATGCTCATGAGATAGCAAAGGGAGACAATCTAATGAGATTTCTCTCCCTGTTCAGTTGCATAGTATTCTCTTTGAAATCAAAGATCTTGTTTTCTTTCAAAATTCACACACTGAATTAGCATATGTTTATATAATGAAAACAAGTAGCCATCTCTTACCTACTCCGATACAAGGTCATTTATAAGTCTAGATATATTTATACAATAGTTCCCACATGTCTTACAATACAATTGGTCAGTACTTGGGTGTAAATTTTAATATACGATTAAGTCAAAGGTGGGGTGAGATGGTGATTTATCAACAGAGTTTTACCTCACAGAAATGGATAGTTGAGAAGGGGTTAGATAAATTACTAATAGATTTGTTTATGGAGATTTGCAGTCATTCTGAACAAGTAGGAGGAATGGAAGCCATGAAATGGTAAGAGAATGAAATTTGCGCCTAGACTAACATTTACATTGTTTCAACATTTTTAAATGGTTTGTCTTTATTGATGGTTACGAAATTCAAGAGATAACATATATTTTCTGGCACCATATTCAGAGCAATATTACATTTACAAGCTTTTGAAAAGCTTAACCCTGTTCGTAGACATTTATGAAATTATCTCTGTTGATATGTATCACATATTTTATGCAAGGTTCAATCGTGCTTTAAATACAATCTTATTTGTGTTGTTAATTTTGTGTATGAACTTTGTATAATATCTTAAGAGTATTCCATTTAACCTTACCATGGGGAGTGGCCAGATGAACCAAGTACCCAGTGAAAAAATATGTACATTGTATATACTTTTTATTTTTTTTATTTCTTCTCCAAATACTTTAATCAATCTTAATATATTAGGAGTATATACACTACCTTACAGATCCCTCCCTCCCAAGTTAATAAAACATTCACCATGCCTTTTGACTTGTTTTATCAACAAAATGGCTAAAAAGTCATCTGCATGCCAAGAGAGAAATCAAATGAGATTGGTCACCCCTTGGAAATAAGGACTAGTGCCAAAAAAAAATAAAAACATTTTAACTTTTTCCCAGAAACTGCTTATTGGAATTTGACCAAATCTGACAAAAACATTTTTGCATTAAGGGCTTTCAGATTTATACAAATTATGCCAATTCATCATGAACAGAATATGTCCAACTTTGACAGAAAGCATCCTGGAACAGAGGCCTTTCAATATTTGACAAATGATGTTGATGTGCCATCAGATGTATATGAATGTATAAAAACTGGAGAAACCTTGAAACAATTGTTTTCATAACATTTGCAATGAACAACACTGGAAGAAATTTTCCTATTATTCCAGATTTTTTGGCCAATTGCTTTTGTATTTGGGTATTAAGCACATTATAAGCCAGGTGACAAAGCTCAGGCTCACTTGAGTCACTTGTTCTTTATCCATTGCATCCCCTTCACAGTAAGTTCAGTGCTATGTTGGACTGATTTAACCTGTGAATGCCATTGTTTTTCGATCTGTATTTACAGGTTTTAAAAAAATGGGCATTATTAAATGCATTAAATATTATACAAAAGCATGGGATGCAAGTGCTTCAAGCTGGCTGAAGATAACCATTCTTCCTGTATAATTGTCTGGGGTGTAATTCGGGTCATACATGCTGGTCTGAGAATGTATGGGCGACCATCAATACCAAACAACTAACATGGGAAAATGAGAGAGCTAAGAAGCACACAATCAAAGACATGGATGCAGTTAGTGCTGCTACTACTGCCTCCATCAATGTTTTCTTTTGACTGAATCCCTGAAGGTGGAAAACTCATCCATTCAAAAAAAATTAGGCACTCCCGGTCATCATGAACTTCACACATCACCAACCCCGTGTTAGCCAGTACCAGACTTCAGCAGCAGACACCAACCAGGAACAGACAACACCAGATCCGGTACAGCCTTGACCTATGGCTTCTACTTCCAGGACTCTGTATGGTGATCTGTTTTCAAGGTATACCCAGTCCTGACTTAAAGATACAGATAGCACCTGCCAACTGGCCAGTTCGCGTCCTGGCTCTGGCTGGGTATGGTGATCAGTTTTCCCAGTATACCCAGTCCATAGTGCCACCACCAGAGCTTTCCATAACAGCACAGACTACAGCAGCACACCCGGAACAGTCCTGAACATTGCACCACTTCATACAGAGCCCAGTGCTATTTATGGTGATCCCTCTATAGCTGTACTGGACATGGGAACCAGAAGTTAGCTGGACCCAGACCATGATTTCAGCTTAGGCACAGACTTGATCTGTGCCATCTGTCACAGGGACTAGGTATGGTGATCTGTTGTTTTGGTATACCCAGTCCCAGACCCTAAACAGAGAGTTTGTGGCACATGGTCACACAGTGTCCAGCTCTGGCTCTGTCATGAACACCCTGCAAAACTGGCACCAGATTTGGTGAGCTATTCTACCACTCTATCCAGTACTGGACTCATGAAAGTATTGTGAACTGGCACCAGACAGGTCCATCTCAGGTCCTGTTTCCATCGCGACCTGGTGCCAGCTATGGTGACTCCCATCAAATTTTAACCTGGCTTTCACTGAATTCCCAACTGTTGACGAAGTTATTGCAGGCATGGGAATGTCAAAACCTTTCTCTTTGTGCATCGACCAGAAACCCTTTTCAGTATGCAGCAACCAGTTTGCAATCTTGTAGCAATTGGCTTCCTGCTAGACTTGGTTTTGATGGCTGTGTTTCTGCAACCTGAACATAACCCAGACTCCTTCATTGAGAACCCTGCCAACATACACATGTAGGAGTCAGTGTCACATTTAGTTTGTATACTAAATAGGGCAGATAAGCACTCACTCTCTAAGACCACAGCTGTGTCTGTTAAGCTCTAGCTCATGGAAAGAGAAGCATTCCTATCCACATCCATGCTGCTAAAGGACCACCACATTGTCATCCTCAGATCCTCTCTACCACTGTCTTATCCAACAGCCAGATAGAGAAGGTCAGAAACACAGGCAGCCAAAGATCCAAACCTCATGCTGGACCAGTTATCCAGGGCATAATACAGGGAGAGAATGTCTGGTTACAACAAAGATTCACTTCCCAGCAACTGTCTCACAGAAAACAGCACTATGCCTGTGTTGCCCTTTTTCTGACACCCCAGTGGTGGAAGTTTGCAACCCTTTCACCAAGAAATGGGAGAAACACTGCCCTGATCATCTGTGGCTCACTAGAATATACACTCTTCTCATGAAAAGAACAGTCAAATTCTCTAACAACAGAACCACACCAAAACCATACTCCAGGCCTTTTCAAGATTATAGCTCTCTCAACCAACACATGTAGGCATCTAAGTTCAGAATGGATAGCCCAAGATTGGTCCGTCACCATTTTGAAGGGAGACTTGCAGGCCAAAACACAGGTTGAACATCCCTTTGCAGCAATATGTGAAATTGTTTGTTTCACTCATGCTTTATCTCACATTCCTTGTCAAGAAATACAAATCATGTCTCATTCAGTCCCAGCTCATCATTGATCTGGGCATGGGGTCCAAAACGTCCTTGGTTTTTTTAGTTTGTCTTTCCCTGGGTTGTCCCTTGGGGATCACCTTGGTGGTGTTCCCCCTCCACTTGGAGAGTTGTATTTTAGCTTGTGAATCTCTTTGTCTCTTGGGTCTACTCAGTGCTGCTGTTAACCATCTCACCTGTGCCACCAGTTCAGAAGTTCACCACAGATCACCCTCCTATCCTCATTGACAGCCAAAACTTTGCCTAAAAGACCCAAATGATCAAACATTTGGGCAGTATGAGGTACCATCTTAACAAATGAGAGGACTCCAACCAGTTCACAGCAGGTATCTTGCTTAATGATCAACTGCTGGACATCATGATCTGCAGAGATGCCAGTTCAACCAGCAGTGGTGCACACCTCATACCCTCCTTTTAAGTAAGCCAGGTTTGGTCTCTTCAGGAGTGCTCCATGCATATCACCCCTCTGGAGATAAAGGCTATAGCAAGTGCCTTTTGATTGCAACATGATATGTTATCTGGAAAGGGTAGTTTCATTCTTCCCATCACCTCTTCTGTCATCTATTGCTGTAGTATCAGAAAATATCATGGGGGACCAATTTCCATGGTTTTCATTGTTGCCCCAAACCACGAATTTAAAGACGCAACAAAAAATTAGCAGTGTATGATAATGCCCCCCTTGACTATTTTCTTACTGTTTTTCATTCCTAGCGATTAATAAATCAACATCAATGCTGTAATCTGGTAATACAATATTAGCTTTTACACGTGTTTGTTTTATTTGAACCCTTTGAAAAAAGAATTATAAAGCATTTTATATTGTTTCAATGCATATATATCAATAATGTATCCAGTAGCTGTAATTTCCACTCACTGCCTTAAATTGATATGTGAAATAAGTAAGGATAGAGATAAATGAGAAAAAGCATAAGGTATTCAAACACTAGAAATACTGAAAATGAAAGAAAGAATAATAAAAAATACCTGTATATGAAAATTAAATTTAATACCTATTCAAATCAATCCTTCATTTGAGTACAACTGTTGTTGACAAATTTAAATCCTCCTGAAAGCATATTTCTTTTTATCCATGCATTTTTAATCCAAAATAACAACGGGGCTGTATAATACTAGAACTATTACTTGAAATGCTTATTAATGATACACTATGTATATACACTAATTACAGCAGAGTATTAAGCTCACACTTCACTGATTTTTGGACAAAACCACTGTATCAACATTGTGTCAATCAAGTTTCATGGTACACACCAATGCTTGTAAGGGAAATAATCCCCAAATTGCAGAATTAAACAAGTCCAGCTTTCTCAAAACCACTGATAATTAGGTCCAATCTTTCACTCATTGTAGTGTGAGCTGCAATTATCCATTCACCATGAATTGGCTTGATTAATGATATTGCAAGGTTCACTAAAATACAGTTCACTGATTGTCACCATTAACAACTTCCTTTTCCATGATGGCCTCCATGACCTGTTTAGCATACTAGTTGTGGAAGTGTGATTTTAATTCTTTGTACTCTTTATTTATTGTCAAGTCTAGTGGTTGAATTTTGCATGTGAGGCAGGCACAAACAAAGGAATGATTCCACTGTCTTTTAATTTATTTAGCATCTTCACTCTTTGGTGGCGTCAGCTTCCTTTGATGTTGAACACTCAGACAAAAACATGGTGTAAGTGATTGATCTTGACCAGTGTTTTATTTGTGCTTATAGTGTTGTTGGCTGCGTCGCCTTTCCATTGATGTTATTCACTTCGGCAAAAACATGGTGTAAGTATTGAATTTGTCAGGTCTTTAATTTGTGCTCATACATGTGGTAGTATTGTTTTAAACATTTAAATGACTGCCGTTTGCATCATAATAGTTTCATTCTTTTGTATTCTTTATTTTGGGTATTTGTAGAGGTTAAACCATAAAATTAAATACCTACTAATATACAAACTTTGACAGGCAAAACCACAAATTTAAGTATCCACAAAAATGTCTTTTTTTACAAAACCACGAAAATTTAGCCCCACGAAAATAAATGATACTAGAGTATTTCAAAAGCCAAGAGAGATTTCAGTCTCCAGACCTCTGCCTTCCCATTTGGTATTTTCTCAAGTGTGTCCTCATCAATAAATCCACATTTAAATCTGTCACATCCCAGGCAAACTCAAGTGCTTAGTGGACTCACTGTCTCAACAGAATGAGATGATTCACACTGCATGGTCCTTTCACCCCTCAGTCTTCAGTCAAATCTGTACTTGCAGAGGCTGCCTTTTGTGGTCTTCTTTGCATTGAGGTGGAACACTAAGCACCCAATACTTGTCTTGCCAGCTGCAGATCCAAAAGTGTGGGTATCTGATGACCTGTTCCAAGATCAAAATGGTCTTGCTAGACACACCTTTCTCCTTATCCCTCCAATTCCCAAAGTCATGCAGAAAGTGAGGGAATCAGAGTGCCAGCTAATCCTGATTCACCTCCAGGGGGAAACATCAGTGATCATCTACCTCCTCAATCTAGTGGTGGAGATTTCCAGGACAGTTCTGCCTTCTCCATGCCTGCTGAATCAATGGCAAATGTAGGTTTCCATCTGAAGCCAACCTGCATGCCTGACTATTATCAAACAAGCCCTAGGAAGAAACAGTTCTCAGAACAAGTGGAGGACAGTTGCTTGTGCAAGACAACCCACCACTTTGGAAGTCTAAGAGGGAAATGGAGTTTTCTCCCTTAAGCCTCAGTACTACAAGTAGCCGACTCCTTCCTATGCTCTTCGATGCGAAAAGTTAGTTCCCATCACAATTTGAAGTTGTTTCCTTGGTCCTTTGTCCAAAATGGAATCTTCTGAGTTGATTGAGGCAAATTTTTGAAACAATTTTTCCAGAGCCTTCATGACTTAACTCTCATTCAAGACATGCTTACAGGTCACTTGAGCTGTAGAAGAAAGAATCAGTGAAGATACAGACCTTGTCAATCAACCCGAACTAGCTGCAGCTCTGCCATAATGGTTAGATTATCTCATGACAGCTACTGGTTTCATTGCCAAGAACAGGCTCCCAGTCTTGGGGAATAGGTCCTTTGTCTTGAAAATGTTGTCTTCTTTGTCCCCTTTGTCCAAGGGGCATCTACTGGACCCAATCAAGGCTCTTAAGTTGTCGCTTTAGTGAACTGAGCTGATCAGAAGAGGGAGATCTCACTTGTTCTTACCATTCAACGGAAGGAAGGTCAATATTTCTGCTCAGGCTCTGTTCTGGATATGATGGGTTATCCACCCAGCCTAGAAGGAACTCGATTCCAGCTGAATTTATAACAAATATCAGCTCACAAGGTTAGGGTGGTCATCACTAGCATAACTTTCGAGCACAGCTGGGATGGAGGTCAGAAATGTCATTCTCAAGTTTTTACCTCAGACTTTTCATTCTAAAGGGCTTAGTTTGATTTGGTGGGACCTATATCAGTAGCACAACAGGCTACCTTCCCAGGTCATTCAGCAGCGGACACAAGTTTCATTACATCTGCTGGATTTGCAGGAGTAACAGTTTTTACCCTAGAACGCATCTATGCATAAGCCATGTGCTAACCAAAGTCCATATCTCACACAAAACTCTAAGCTGCTTCACATACATTAGGAGATCAGAGACAGGGTCAAGTTTGGGGTAAGGGGATGTGACTCCTTCCTCCTCTTACTTACTCTCCAAATATATTATGATTGGCTCATGTATTTAAAAAAGAAATCAGTTTTAAAAAATAAAATTTTATTCAGTTAAGTACCTAAATATGATATGGTCACACCCTTCCATGCTCTCCCAGCAGCTATCTTCCTTGAAGACCATGTACAACTGCTGCAGCAGTAACTGACAATTGATAGAATTTGGCGCAAGTCCCTATATCCAAGGGGAGACAACTCATCTGACTTCCATTTCAACAAGCAAATTACTTTTTAGCACTTTATTTGCTAAACAAACTAAAAGATGTGGTGAACATCATATTTAGCTTCAGAGGGCTGGATTTGCAAAGTACTGGATCTACTCCTGATGTATTATGATCGGGGATGTATTATTGAAGAAGAATTTTACTCTAAAAATTGGTTTCTTTTGGAGAAAAAATGACACCCAGTTCAATTTGATTGGCTGGTTGGTTTGTTGTTTTTTTCTAATGGCATTTTCAACATGTTACTATCTATATCATGCAGAGGAAATGGGAGCTAAGTGCCTTTCCCAAGGACACCCTAAGGAGGCTGACTTGGGTGTGTATCAATCCCATGACCCTTGGATTACAAGTCCAATGCTCTTCTAATTGAGCTACTGCAGCTCGCTAAATTTGATTGGAATATTCCATATTTTTCTTTTTGGTTTTTATATGTTTTGAAGATTTTTTAAACGAATGAATAAAAACAAAGAATAGTGTAATAAAGGCAAGAAGCAAGAACTTGTCATTGTGCTTGCTTGTTATGTCACTTCTAAAAGGAATTAAGTTTTCCTCAATAGATGATTTTTATAGTAAGGAAAACTCAAATCTTGATCTAGTGAGAGAATGGAATCATTTATAGGTTACTGGATGAATTTTTGTGGCATGTGGCCAATGAGCTTGCGAGTTGGTTATGCCAAAACGATGAGTCCACCCGACATATGTCAGTAATCATACAATAACCATTTTATTATATACTCTAATGTATCATTACCATCAGTTACCCGGTCTCCTAACATTACTGTAAAGAAAAAAAATCACAAATATTAATATAAATATGCTCTTGAGATTCTTTACTCCACTTCATTCATGACAAGCATGAATATATCGGGTTGGATGATGCCATAATGTCACAATTCATGTCCTTATCAACAACATATACCACTTTATGACAGCATATACAGGATAATATTGTCCAGTTACTCCCATGTTTAGTCTCTGGGACAAAATCACTGCATATAATACAAGGTATTTAGGGACCAATCATTTAATATTCTAGGGTGGGATTGGGACTTTCTTTCCAACCAGGATATTTTTTTTTTATCTTTTATCTTATGATAATTTTTTTTCAATTAATACGATGGATATAAGAATTTATGTTTTTTTCAAGCTATTTATAGTCAGAAATTCTAAGTCATGTTTTTTCTAAGTTATATTTTTTCAAGCTATTTGGTAGTCAGAAATTCTATCCCCGAAAATGCGATGGTTGGTCCCTTATTGTATTTTCTTGGATATAATGTGCACTCACTTTAAACAGCATGAACCCAAGATCTGCTATGATTGCATAATGCTCCAGAATATCAAGGTCTATGATGTTCATTCAATAATGCAGTAAATAAAAAAGTCTGGACCCTATCGGCCAGCACATTATATCTTAGGAAATCTTGGTCAGTGTTGTGCACAGTTGGGTGACAGATGCATGATGAGAAAATACAGTACTTCATACAGGATTTACGAGGGAGCAAAGATATGAAAATGTGAAACATTATACTTAAACAAGTGAATTGAGAATAGTAAGCTTTTTATTGGCATGCTAATGTTTATTGAAAGTTTGGATTTCAGTATTAGATCCAATTTTTTGTATTTTAAATTATATTTCTATTTTGAGTGCAGTTCTTTCAAGTTGTCTCACATTTATGTATTTATAGTTTTGTGTGCACGTGTGATAGTTTTAAATCAGTTATCTGTGTATAATATTTTTTTTAATAAATTAAATTCCTGAGATTATTTATTAAAATATTCATAATCTTCTACCTTAAAAAGGGCTTGACAATGTCCAGGTTTTTCTTCATTATTGTTTTAAATTATTCTAGCTATGCACATTTAATTTACATTTATGAAACATTTAAGGACAATATATTTAGGTTTTCATGTTTTACGGCAACATAAACACATAATGGTTATATAACACCAAGGCAAGCAGAGCAAAGTGTCTTGTCCAGGGACACACCATAGAAGCTGATCCAGGTGGATTCAATGTAAGGATTTAAACCAAAACCCATTAGGTCACAAGTCCAACACACTAACCACCAAGCCACTTTGGCTCATTAAGGGCAATACTTTAATCTTAGAATTTCATTGGCTTACATTAGTCAGTTATCTCATTAGATGCACCACAGGAAAAGCTGGTCTATATTACTCATATTAACTCTAATCCTACCCCACTATAATTTTGAAATACATGTACCAAACATCGCTTTCATTTGTATAATTTTGCCAGTAATTGTATGTCATTTTTTAAAATTTGCTATCAATATTCAGAGTAGAGTTAATTTTTTGCTGTAAGAAATAATATTATTTCAAATTTAGTTTATTTTCCTTCTTTTATAAAACTGCAGCAAACTGGCATCATACATTACTGTATAACAATATTTTCAAAAAATTATAATGATAAAACAAATTTGAATCATGAGAATACTCTCATTATCTTCCGAATAATTTTCCTTTCATGTCAAAAGGTCCAAATTTTATACAAGAAATGATTTGAAAATAAATAAATGAATAATGTTTTTTTTTTAAATCAAATATATGCTTTCATATCAGTTATGTGATGTTATACTATGAAGATTCATCTTCCCCACATTCTGAAATTATCTTTTTAGGAATTAAATAATATAAAAATGTTACATTTCGAAATGCTTGGTTCTAAAATTTATTGCATTATACCACCATATAGTGGCATGATCTTCAAGCATTTGTTTCATAAACTTTATTTGTTTATTTATTTATTATGTTTTAATATAATGATTCCTCTAATATAGTCAATCTCTTTCAGCTGTGGGTTCACAGTGAATTATTTGCAGGGAAACAATCTCAGAATAATTAGAAACATGTCTCAAGATATAGATCACATAAATGGTTTTAAAACATAACCTTTTACTTCTGTGGAAAAAATGGTCAATACACATTGACTGAAACTCATTTTATCTTATAACTCTTGTGTAATTTGATGAAATGTTCAGTAAATAAAACATCAATTAACAACACCCAAATATCATCATCATCATATGAAAAAGAAGATGATGAAATTGAATTCATGGGTACAAAAATTCCATTCATTAATATAAAAAGGAATATTATAAACCTTCCTCCTTACAGAGGAGTATCACAGATTTTTAAAAACTATTTATTCATTGTAAGTAGTTTAAATATGCAAGAGTTTTGCCCAAAAAGTTACCAGTAAGTTGTTTTAAGACCTTGTCTTGAAATTTAAATAATAATAATAATAATAATACAAGTCTTACATCACATTGATAAACCTTGTCTATTTTTGTCCTTCAAGTTTATAGAAATGTATTTTATCCCTCAATGATGTTATTGTGGCAAAAGACTTATTTCGGTAAGGAAAATATAACTGAAAGAAAAAGATGTACTAAAATGCAAGATAAAACATTTTTGGACCAGATTTTCTGCTGGCACTACTTATTTGTTTCAGGAGAAGAAACTGACTGCAGCCCTCTATTGCTTTTAGGTGTTTACACTTTATGCAAGTGTATTTTTTTTTACATACTGTATAAGTTTAATATTATATTGTTTTTAAAACTATGTAAATGAATGTAGCTTACTAGATAAAAGAGATGATTACAGTGCACAAATATTATCATACTTCTTTAATACAGGAAATAAAAAATGGTATTTTGTAACAAGTTTCATCAATCTGATCTCAAAACTGATATATGTACCAAGATTCATATTAATAATACATGCTTTGTTTATTCTATAATCCAAAATACTGCAGTAGATTTAATATACATTCTTAGTCCCTATGAGAACAGTGTATTTACCATTCTATTTCTATGGATTTTAACTGTCATATACAGTGAATTCAGTTTTTATATGCCAGCCATAAGGTGAAGCATGCCATGTTATGATGTCCATCCATATGTCTGTTCCCTATTTTGTTTCCACACAACAACTCATGTTCTCCACCCTCTACCATTACCAAATCTTATAAGCAGCTTGCATTTGGGACCAGGAAGAATCCTATCAATTTCAGGCTCCAAAGATCAAAGGTCAAGTTCACAGGGTCTGAAAGCAGGGAAAACTTTCCACACAATAACCAGACTTGCATACCAGATACCTCGACCAGCACTGTAAATGGCTTGCATTCGAGATAAGACACCAATTGATTTTTGGGGTCAAAAGCTCAAAGGTTAAAGTCACAGTGACTCAAAGATAAAAAAAATGATTTCTGAACAATGTCTTGAGTTCTTTTTCACCTACTCTGATCAAACTTTGTGGATGGCTCGAGACCTATTCATTTTTGAGGTCAACAGGTCAAAGGTCAGGGTTAAGAGAGGAAAAACTATTTCCACAAAATTACTTAAGTTCTGTACTACATGCTTGGACTAAACTTTGTAGATGACATGCATTTGAGACAAGACACCTGTTGGTTTGGGGGTTAAAAGGTCAAAGGTCACAGTCAGAGGAACTCGTGGAAGGAAAACGGTTTCCACAAAATAACTAGAGTCCATTTGCCACAAACCGTGACCAAACTCTGTGGAAAGGCATCTATCAATTTTGGGTCAAAGGTCCGGGACACAGACTTAATGATGAAATATGGTTTCTGCAAAATAACAATATAGTGATTGTATAATGTACCATTTACAGTACTCTGGTTTAGAATTTAAGTGTTGTTATGAACCACAAATTTAAACAAATGAGGATAAAAGGCAAATCCATGAATTTATATGTCTTCAGAATGTCATATTTTTGGTAAATACATACAAATTGATACACTGGAAAATAAATTCAGTAATTTGCCTCAGTTTGGTGAATAACAGAAAAAAGTAAGGTTAAGAAGACCAGAGTTCAACTGTATTGCATTCACTGATGAAAACAAATCCACTTTAAATAATTAAAGGGATTCATAAATATTTCCAGGGGGGAAGATTGTAAAGGCAATACAGTATATAGATATTTGACCCCCTCCCTTCCCCAATGCCATAACAAAGAATATCATATTCTGTATTGAGTGAGCTGCATAGTTGTATCCTACCTTTAAGTTTTCACATACAATTGAACACATTTTTGTTTTGCAGGGCACAAAAAAAAGGTACTATTCTACCCCTTTTTTCAGGTGTACAAATAATTAAAAATTAATTATCAATTTCTTAGGTACTTGTAATTTGCAAAATGTTAAGATAAATATTGTTCTCTGTACCAAAACTTAGAGGACAATAAATATTTATAATTTTTAGATATTAATGGTGTATGAAAAATTACAGATGTTATAGTAGCTCTTGTTGTGACACATTATAGTTACCATACGTACTCGCTAATACATCAAATCCTACTGCAAACTGCACAGACCCAGATCTGCAATTGCATAATGTGCCTGCAGATCTGGGTCTATGCAGTTTGTTTGGAGTAATCAGTAGAACAAACAATATGGACCCTGATCCTGATCTACCGGCACATTATGTGATAGCAGAGCAGGGTCTGTGTTGTTTGCAGTTGGAATCGACTTATAAGTGAGTATATATGGTAATGATGATTAGTATACTATTTAAATATTATAAGGCCAACAACAAAAAAATATGTGTGTTTCCTATTGGACAGGTTTTATAATTAAGGTAGGCAGGTTGTTTTTTTTTTGTTTTTTTTTAACATTATATATAAATCAAATAATATTTCAAGTGCTTCAAAGTACTGGGCAAAACTAGCTCAGTTAGATGCACAAATCAATTTCAGCAATGTGAATTTTTTTTTTTTCAAGGGGGTGGAGAAAAGGTGCTAAGGTCGGCAATGAGAAACAGGGACGGTCAGCCGACCTGAAACACAAATATATTTTTGGGAGGCCTAAAATGCAGCACTGTACAATTTTTTTTAATTCGTGCAACCATACATATCAGATTAGTTTGTAATCTAAAAATTTTCTTTCCTTTGCTTCATGTTGTTTGCAACCAAGAAACTTTTTATTTGTTCAGTTTTTTAAATTTGTCTGTGTGCAAAAAGTGCTAATTTAAAATATAAAAAAATGCCTTCGCTTTACATTCCCCAAGTATTTAAATATGTTAGCACTGGGTTTTTTTATTTATTGTTGCATGCAAGTTTCATATAAGCTTTATTATTACTCGAGGGGTCATCAACAATGGCATTCATTTCTTTACAATGGCATTCATTTCTTTACATGATTTTCATGTGTTTCAAAGTCTCAAATAACCATTGTACAGTAGAACATGGTAATCCAGAATTTTATGTGAAGTGAAAAGCTGTTAAATTTCAAGCAGAGCTGTGCTTCTAAAACCTTTTTAATTAAAATACATAGTGCTGCAATGAGTACTCAAGTACATGAGTACAAATCAGGCAATGAGTACTCAAGTACATGAGTACGTCAGGCACATCTTAGACTAAAGTCCAATTTTGGGACTCAAGTACTTGAAAAACAAAAAAGACAACTCCTACAGACAATTTGGTAGACATGTTATGATTTTCTTCATATGTAACTTTATTATTCTTGTTTCTATATCTTGTATATGAGAGGTCCGTATACAGAACTATTTTAAGTGGGACACTTCCACACAACCTACTTTTAATAAAATGATTTTGCAAACTATTCTACATGTGGCCTATTAGATTTTTTTATTCACAGCACAGATGCTTACGTTTCTATGATTTAATACTGCCAACCCATTTTCTGACTTTAGAGCAACCCATGTTCAAGGTCTGACTGGCTAGCCAAGATAATGCAATGCACTGAATAGAATTCTGCATTCTCATTGGTCAACCAAAAATGATGGGCAATTGGAATCTTTTTATTGCGATGTTTCAAATAGATGTGCAGTTTTAATATACATATACTAAATATATGAGCAAACTTGGCATTTGTTTTTGATGTACTAATATTTTGTATTCAAATTTTCAAAACTGTCTGGAAGGGGGTGGGTGGGTTGGTAAGTAAGCATGTTCTCCCTGGCAAGAGATAGTGCCATCAGCAACCGCAATTTCAAGTTCCCAAGGCAAGTTAAATCTGTATCTGTCACTTTTGAGTACTTGAGTCCTAGATTTGCCTTATTATATCATATGGTTTTGGTTTTACTAATATTGGGTGACCATTTTGCTACATATTTTTTTATGTGAGTGATTACAAGTAAAATATATCATGTTATAAAGTCTTCATTGTTGTAGTCTTCAAGGATGCAAGTTTTCAGAATATCTATTTATCCATCACTATTGTCAAACAAGCATTTAGTTTCGTTCTCACTTGTGAAGTGTTGGAGTATTTAACTTTTTAAACAAGAGTACCATGAATGGTACCTGCCCTATGCACGATAGTCCTCTGTGTAGGCACCAGTAGGGCATGGTGGACTCCAGAGATTACTGACCAACAGGTCTCAATGATCTGGATCTATGATCAAGGAGAAGTCATTACTTTCTTATTAGATTTATCATGACCATGACCTGTGACCTTTAAACCCCAGAATCTATAGGTTCTTTATTACCCTAAGTGCAAGCCATGCCCAAGTTTGGTCAGGAACTTACTCTAGTACAAAAGTTATTCTGTTAAACACATTTTTCATCACAATGACCTTGACTTTTGGACCCCAAAATCAATGGGCCTCTTCAATTTCTAAACAGTAAAGCCCTTCACCAATTTTGGACAGTATACTTGGTCTAGAACTAAAGTTATTATGCTAAAGCTATTTCCTTCTTTCAGTCAGTGACATTGACCTTTGACCTTTTGGCCCAGAAATCAATACACTTCTATCGTACCCAGTGCATAAACAATCTACAATTCATTGTTGAAGGTACATGGTCAAGAACTTAAATTTTTGTGTAGAAACCATGTTTCTTCTTTCAGTTGCAGTGACCTTGACCATTGACCATCTGAACCCTAAATCTATAGACTTATTCCTTATCCCCAGTACAAGCCATCCACAAGGTTTGATCAAGAACTATAATGTTGAACTAATGTTATTGTGCAGAAATCATTTTTCTTCTTTCAGTCACAGTGACTTTGACCTTTGGACCCTGAAATTAATTGGCTTCTTCCTTACCCAAAGTACATGCTATACACAAAGTTTCGTCCAGATCTGTGATGTAGAACTAAGGTTTTTGTGCAGAAACCATTCTTCTTCTTTCAGTCACAGTGACTTTGACCTTTGGACCCTGAAATTAATTGGCTTCTTCCTTACCCAAAGTACATGCTATACACAAAGTTTCGTCCAGATCTGTGATGTAGAACTAAGGTTTTTGTGCAGAAACCATTCACAGGGACCTTGACCTTTGGACCCTGAAATTTATAGTCTTCTTCCTTATCTCGAGTGGAAGCCATCCACAAAGTTTGTCCATGTCTGTGATGTAGAACTAATGTTACTGTGTGGAAACCATCTGTATTCTTTGAGTTCCAGTGATCTTGACCTTTGACTTTTGTTTCCAAAAATCTATAGGGTTCTTCCTTACTCCATGGGCAAGCCATCCACAACATTTGGTAACTGTAGATGGTGGACAACTTGAGTTATTATGCAGAAATTAAATTGGCAATATATTGATGGACAAACATAACATAAAATGCTCCACCTTATAGCAGATTACAAAAAATTAATGTCTGCTATCCAATATCATCTACAAATGTATAGGTTACTGTGCATTTTTCTGCACTACTCTTAGTGAAATATCTATCCCCAATTAAGTATCATAATGTAGAAAAGTAAGGGAAGAAGTACTGTGACCAATTAGCATCAATTTAATAGCTGAGTGAATATTTAAGATTTCATCAAATTTGAACAGGGTGAAGATCATAGACTACTCTCATCAAATGAAGAAATCGGTATGTTGGTGAGTTTAATTTTTTTTCTCAGTATGACACAGTTATTGAAATCACATTGGTTTTCCACCACAGAAAGGATGCAGAGCCACTTTACAGAAGGTCATAAATCACTATAGATTTCAAAAGGTCTTGTGTACTTTCATTTCTTTCACAGTACTGTTCTTGCAATTATTAACATTATATTCCAATTTGTATTGTTCATTTTTAAATAACAGGCAGAAAATTTGCAACCACTTCATTTTATCCCCAATCTCTCTCCAAGTTCATAGCGCTATGATAAATCAGAGTAAAGAGTCGTGTCATATTGATAATGTCATAATGTAATGATTATGTCCACTTACTGCACAATAAGCATTCATTTTACAACAGAGGACTACCTTAAGTTTGACAAACAAACTCTTGTGATGACTTGTAATTTGAATGACTATGGATATTTTCCTAGTGATTCATGGCTTTGGGGTTTTTATTTTTAGCTCTACTGGTCATAGACCAGAAGAGGTTATGGAATGGTCTGTTGTCCATTCATCGTCTAGATGTCTCTTGGCTCAAGTTTGTTATTGCTACTCCTCCTAAATTACTTGGAGGATTGACATGAAACTTTACATACACATTCGCCCCAGGGTCTAGCTGGTCCTAAATGAAAATGCTGCCACTCAGACATCCAATATGGCCACCAAAGTGGCCATCTTGAAAATCTTGTAATCACTACTCCTCCTGAACAGAATGTCATAATGACATGAGGTTTTCACCAGAAGTGTACTTGATGTATTTTTGTATTTAATGTCTGTGAGGTTTAACCATGTTTGTGAAGTCTACCATTTTTTTGTTTGTAAGTATATTAAATGCTTCAGAGAAAATAGATGGTATTTTCTTTTATTCAGATTTGAATTTCCAGTCATTTGCTATAGGCTGATTTGAAAAGATAGCTTATTCTCATTTGGATGACATCACTTTTGGGGGGTCTTGCACACTGACCACCCTTGGGACCTCAAAACACACTTTTTAAGTCTCAAAAAAAACCCAACACTGTCCGGGAATATGGCAAGTATGGGATATGGAAATTTAAACAAAATACCTACCCTTAACTAGAAAAAGCACAACCAAATTTGAAATACTAACGCCCTGTGTAGGGGTAACAAGAAAAAAATAAAATGCCAAGCAGATAACCACATGTACAGAACAAAAGCTAAAAACTCTTGACAGAAGAGCTTAACTAAACAGCAATAAAACTCGATCAGAATATAATCCTAAATAAGCACACAAAAGAAATAGTAATTCGCTCATTGAACTCACAAAGTGGTGGCTAAATCTTCATGATGTAAAAGAATCAGTGGCAGTATGTGCAGGGAGTCCCAGGGGTGATCCACTGTTCTGGAATCTTCACCCTGATGGGAGGACATATTTTTGTCATACAGTTGGGGTATTTTCCTCCCAGAAAAGTACCAGCTATGCAATAGCAACAGGTATGATATTACTGATATCCAACATCTTGTTATTGCTACTCCTGAATGGCAAGTAATAATGACTTGAGGTTTTCACTTCTTGTGATGTTTAGTTGGTCCTAAACGAAAATGGTGAAGCTTGCACATCCAACATCATGTTATCACTACTACTCCTGAATGGATGGTTATATCAACATAGGATTTTTACAAAACAACTTCTTATGATGTCTACTTGGTCCTAAATGAAAATAGTGCTGCTCAGACATCCAATATGGCTACCACAGTGGCCATCTTAAAAATCTTGTTATCACAACTCCAGAATGATTGGTCATATCAACATGGGGTTTTCACTGAAAGACTTCTTATGATGCCTAGTTGGTTGTAAATGAAAATAATCCTGATCTGATTTACAATATGGCCACCACATTGGCCATCTTGAAATCTTGTAATTGCTACTCTTAAAAATGGCTGGTCATATTGATATTGTGCTTTCACCAAAAGATTTCTTATGATGCCTAGTTGGTCTTAAATGGAAATGGTGTCAATCTGAGACCCAATATGGCCATCATGGCATTGATCTTGAAAATCTTGTTATCATTATTCCTCCACACTGGAAAGTCATATCAACATGGGGTTTTCACCAGAAGACTTCTTATTATCTTTTGTTGGTCCTAAATGAAAATGGTGCCAATCTGACATCTATTATGTCCACCACAGCTGCTAGTAGAGTGTCAGTCCCTTTGATGGACTCTTGCTTATCTTATTATTTTTTTGCTAATCAGAAGACAGAACTAAAAGTAAATATAATCAAGTTATCATGTACAAGAGCTACATTACATTTACTTCAATATTTATCCATGTCTATGTACATCCAGCTGCAAACCGTGTAGATTCAGATCTGCCAACACATTATGCACTGTTAAATCAAAATCATCAGATCTGATGGCAAGTTATAAAATGGTACATTTTAGTCTACACTGTTTGCATTTGGGTGTGTTATACAAACAAGCAAAAGTGGTATTTGCAAAAACAAAGACAAAAATAAACCAGATATGATTATCAATCTTCAATTCAAAATCAAATTCCAAATGTCTGAAACCAAAAAAATATGAATCAAGCAATTAACTTGATTTTGCATACATTAGTTAATTTATTGCTCTGGAAAAGATACCAACACTATGTATGTCCACTGCAAGTTATTAATTATGGTCACATGTATTAATTGGAAATATTCTGCACCATAGATTTATTATGGATTTCTATAGAAGCTAAATAGCCTCCAAAGAGATGACCCAAAATTTCCAACTAATGACCTGCATAATGATGTGAATGAAATTCCATTAGATTTTACTAGATATGAATGGCACATATGAAAAGACTATAACACACGGGACATCTAGGATACCGTATGAAACTGTAAGAAAAACCTTATAAGATTGTACTGTTATAGATTTCCTCTTGTATATGATATTTTGTTTGCAATTAAAATGTACTATTAGTTGCTTATAATTGGTAGGACTGGAAAAAATTCCTTGTCTAAAATAAAAACTATTACCAGTTCAGAATTTTATACAACCTACAAAGGAGAAAAAATTGAATTTTGTGAGTTTTCATGAAAATGTTAATTTGAGTCCATTGGATATTTTTGAAACTTCTAAGCTCAGAAATAGATGTTTAAGGATTTTATTAAGTACAGGACTAGCTTACTGACTTTAACTTCTAACAAATAACATACATTTTTAATTTCTAGTTATTAGCTAGGTTAACATTGTTTAACTTGTAGCAGTCACTGAATTTAGGCTATCATTCCAAATATATCACATACAGTTGCATAATCTTATATGACATCCATTTTGTTTAATTATCTGTATTATAAATACCCTAGTATAATATTGTTTTTATCAGTCTATATTTCACTGCTTCACTGCTCTTCTAAAGTTGAAAACTGTATCTCTTAACCTTGCTTGGGAAAGTCTTTTCTTCACTGTACAACTGAAGGAAGAAAAAAGGAATGAAAGATTATCAGTCAATTCCACTCTAACCTACAAAGCAATTAATTATTGAATCATTGAAATAAATCTATACAAACTGGAAAACTCTATTCTTGATGACATCTGCCCCCTAAAATATAAATGCAGTAAATAATTACAAGGCTTATCTCTTCAAGTCTGACATTCTAAAACAATTAACCAGTTTCTTGTCCCATTCTGATTTCCTATTCAAAGGTGTTGCAAAATTTGTTACTGCAAATGATCCCTTCACTTCTCGTCTCCTTAACCCAGAAGTAATTAAATTTGATTCCAATTCGTTAAACAGCTGATTCATACATATTATAAAAACTGCAAAGAAATTTAGTGGGATGCACAATACAAACTGCATGTATATTCATTTTGTACAACTTATGCATTTTTTTATATCAGAAAACATACATTAATAACAATGCAACTACTGGTAGTTTGACACTAATCTGTTCAGTCAAAACTACTATAGTGATTTTGTGTATAAGTAAACATCTCTTTTCATATGTGTACAAAAGCCTCTAAAACAAGTTGTATCTTTTTTTAATTTACTATTTTTTTTCTTGAATGTGAAGGTATGTATTTATGTATGTACAAGGCATATTTAAAAAGTTCTGAATATTAGTGTGCTGTACAAAAAAGTTCTTTATTAGTGAACAGTATGTCAGTGCATCCCCTCAAAATACTCTCCATGCACCTCTACACACTTTCTTAGTCTGATTATCCAATTATTAAATGCCATTTAGTATTCACTTCATTGATACACTGGAAAACTGCACTTCCAACTGCATGGAGGCTTCAAATTGTCTGCCTCCCTAGCGAATCTTTGATAATGGGATTCAGCCAAAAATCAGTTGGAGCAAAATCAAGGCTGTATGGAGGATGTCACAAATTTTGGATGCTGTGCTCCTTCAGGAAGTCTGTTATGATGGAGGATGTATGCACTGGTGTGTTACTGAGTAGATGGATAGGCACAAGTACCTGGACAACCAAGCCTTTTACATAAAAAAATAATGCATATAAAACTCTCTTGACAGTCCAACTTCATCAAGCGATTTGTGGTCTCTGCTTGTTTTCTCTGATCAAAACTTTATTATTTTTTCTTGAGTCAGGTTCAAAAAAGTAAATCCATGTTTCATCACCTGTGACAATCTCCTTCAAATTTTTCTGGTCACTCTTTTCCTATTTGGCAAGTAGCTGTTTGGCGATTTCAACCCAAGTCTGTTTTGATGAGCCATCAACAAATGCAGGACCCATCTTGCACAAACCTTTCTGAGCTTCAAATCATTCTTCAATATATTAAAAGCAGCTGACACAATATTACCCGTGATGATAGATATATCTTCCACTGTGTATTGAGCATCTTCATCAATTGCCCCCTTCATAGCAGCCACTTCTGGCTCACAAATTGCAGACTATTGTCTTCCAGAATGTAGGTCATCTTCCATGGATTCGCAACCATCTTTAAAATGATGAAAACACCTCAAAGTTATAAGATATGACAGAGAATTACATCCATAAACTTTATCCAATTCAGCCTTTATATCAGTTGGAGAGTACCCTAAGAGTACCTCAATTTTACATTATGTTATTTGCTCAAGAACCAAACTTTTCTCCTTCTCTGACATTTTTACATCACTGTCATTTACCTATGTTATGCCACAATGCATATATCTGCAGATGTCCGGCATGCTGCACGTGCAGCTGTAGATCGTTTTATAGAATGTTATTTTGTCTATTGATCAGCTTTGCATTTATTGACAGGTTCAAAGAAAGAAACTTTTTATAACAAAATATTCAGAACTTTTTGAATATGTATAGATTTTCATGGCACATCAGCACAATCCTGGCTATACAGTGCCAAGTATTTTAAGGTATCCCCCAAAAGGCACATAAAACAAAAATAAAGCCAAAATGTGGTAAAATCCTTAAAATACAAGTCAAATATTTTATATAAACTGCACTCTTTTAAAAAGTCCATGATCTTCTCAGTTGGAACATCATCACAGGACACATCCCAGGTCTAAGACCACATCGGTGTGAGCATCATCACAGGACACATCCCAGGTCTAAGACCACATCAGTGTGAGCATCATCACAGGACACATCCCAGGTCTAAGACCACATCGGTGTGAGCATCATCACAGGACACATCCCAGGTCTAAGACCACATCGGTGTGAGCATCATCACAGGACACATCCCAGGTCAAAATGGTTGCCTCCATTAGTCACCTCTTACAACATGCAGGAGGGTGTACTGTGGCAGTGCACCTACTCTACATTCCCAAGCCTGCAGTGAATGTATATGAAAGTAATACTTCTATGAGAAAACTCTCTTTAATACACTGTGACTTACCTCTATGGGCAGGTGGGACTTCTATTTGCAATTATATTCTATAAATGCCCAAAGTCCAAGATCGTCTCACTGTTGTAAAATCATAATAGAACACATCCCAGGTCAAAAAGGTTGCCTCCATTAGTCGACTCTTACACCATACAGGAGAGCACATCACAAATACTCTACATTCCCAAGCCTGCATAGGATGTAAATGAAGGTGAAAAAACCCTCTTTAACACCCTGTGATTTACCTCTATGGGCAGGTAGAACTTCTATTTGTGGTTATATTCTACAAATGGAAAATAAGTCTCTGTTTTCTCCTTAAGATAGAATTCCATGTATGAAAAGGGAAGTAAACATCAGAGAGAAGTATTTTATCAGGTAGTAAATTCTGACTGCACCAGAAACTTGCAAATAAATACTTACACTCAAATTGTCATTGTCCTTGGGAAGGGTATATATATCAACAGATGGCACAATGAACTTGTGAATATCTAAAAAATAAATATAAATAAATATTGTTAGGAATTAAGAATTCTGAATAATGTGCATCTCATTGAAAGACCATTGTCTTTGAGCTTTGTTTTTCCGAATATGGCCATTAACTTTGATTTGATAAATCAGAGAGAAGTTTACAGTCTTAGCATTAATGCAAATTATGGAGAATTATTATACATATTACAGTTACTGACTAAACAAGAGACCCAGGTGGGTCTGAGATCACTTATCTGTTTGTATAACTTAACAATTGACCATTTCACTAAGTATGCATATGTAGTATTTGTAAGAACATAATCCTATGTAAACTATCTTTCCACCTTTATATCATATTTTTAATTTTACCCATTTTACTTTAGTCTGATCAAGTTCTTTCCAAGCATGAAGGCATATGCATAGAATTCCCTCATAAGTGAACAAATTGACGATCTTCATGATATAAACCTACTAATAGTTTTTTTTTCTTCAAAATTCGGCAAGAAATATAGACTCGAGCGTTAAAAAAGCTCAGCCAATCAGATGCAAGATCCCCTCATTAATATGCACAGATCTCACTTATTACATAACCTGTACATGACTATGATGATATAAGCTTATTTACCAAGCCTGAGCAAAATGCAGTCCAGTGGTAATATATTTAACCAATCAGATACAAAATTGCCACTTAGATATGCATAGGTTTTGCTCAAAATCAAACTCATCCAGCATCTTGATGGCATAATGCTCTTTAACAAGTTTCCTTTAAGTCTGATCAGCATTAAAGTCGGTAGAGTGTTGACAAGTTCAGCCAATCAGACACAAGATCACCTCATTAATATTTTGATATAAGCCTATTTACCAAGTTTGATCAAAATGGAATCAGAAAAAAGGACCTAGAGAAGTAACAAGTTAAGCCAATTTAATGCATAATCACTTCATTAATACACACATATCGTGCTCATTATGAAACTCTTCCAAGATATTAATCATACAAACTTTAATGTATTTTATATTTGATCAAAATTAGACCAGAAATATTACTTCCAGAGTGGAAATAAGCACAGCCAATCAGATGCAAGATCCCCTCATTATTATGCACATATCTCACTTGTTACAGAACCTGTGCATGACCATAATGATATAAGATATTTACCAAGCATGAACAAAATGTGATCCAGTGGTAATACATTTAGCCAATCAGATACAAGATTGCCACTTAGATATGCGTAGGTTTTGCTCACAATCAAACTCGTCCAACATCTTGATGGCATAATGCTCTTTAACAAGTTTCCTTTAAATCTGATCAGCAATAGAGTCACTAGAGTGTTGACAAGCTCAGCCAATCAGACACAAGATCACCTCATTAATATTTTGATATAAGCCTATTTACCAAGTTTGATCAAAATGGAATCAGAAAAAAGGACCTAGACTAGTAACAAGTTAAGCCAATTTAATGCATAATCACTTCATTAATACACACATATCTTGCTCATTATGAAACTCTTCCAAGATATTAATCATACAAACTTTAATGTATTTTAAGTTTGATCAAAATCAGACCAGAGAATTATTACTTACAGAGTGGAAATAAGCATGCAGCCAATCAGATGCAAGATCACATTACTAATATGCAGCTCTTGCAAGATCATGATGATATAATAGTATATTCAAAGTTTGACGAAAATCAGATCAGAATATATGGCTTCCAGGATCTAAAAAGCTCAACCAATCAGATGCAAAGATCACCTCATTAATATGCTTGGATCTCATTTATTATCCAACTCATGCAAGAATATGATGATATCAGCTATATTCCATGTTTGCTCAAAATCAGATTAGAAATATTAAAATGGATGTGATCTTGATGATATAAGCCCATATTTTAAGTTTGATCAAAATTAAATCAGAAATCATATGGCCTTCAGCCAATCAGGTGCAAACTCACTTCATTAATATGCATGGATCTTGCTCATTTTCAAAGTCATCTTGATGATAAAAGCCCATATTCCAAGCTCGATTAAAATCGGATCAAAATATGGTCTATAGGATCGTAAGAAGCTTTGCAAGATCAAGTCATTTATATGCATGGATCTTCCTCAATATTGAACTGTCCAAGGTCTTGATGATAAAAGCTCATATTCCAAGTTTTATTAAAACAGATTCAGAAATGGGGCTTTCAGAGTGGTAACAAGTAATTGTTAACAGACAGATGATGCATGATGGCTTACTAGGCAGGCATACAAATTAGGTGATAGAATGTTGCACACTATTATGCCTTATTGGTGCACCAGTATTTCATTGTAAGTATTCTCCTGCATAGAACTATAACTGGAACTATTAGTTTGGTTTGGTTTTATGGGCTTAACGCCATTTTTCAGCACATGATAGGCTATACATGGCGGCCAGTATATCTGGTGGAGGAAGAACCTGGGAAAATCCAGGGAAGAACCACAACCCATGGGAAGCTACTGGCAAGCTTTCTCACATAACCACATTGGCCGAGCCCAAGACTTGAACCCACGCGGACAGAGGTGAGATGGCAGTGATCGGTAAAGGCGAGTGCCTTAGACAACTGGGCCACCTGGGGCCCTGGAGCTATTAGTAATGGGTGCAGTACAAAGGGACTAGATTACTAAAATTTAAGCAGACTGCAGAAACAAAAGTGGGTAGTCCTAAAACAAAGGAGTTACATAACTTCTTGAAATTATGATGAAAAATGATGGCAATCAAACTTGTACTATACTTCATAAAAATAAAGCAGTACACCAAATTTATTTAAAAACCTATGATCCCTTGTATCTTTAAGCTGCAGAAACCAAAATTTGAATTAAAGGAACATGTGTTCGGGTCCATAACTTCACTAATTATGATATTCAATGCTGACAATTAATATCATGGGAGACTGACTCTGTAAAGTTAGGCTACTATAGCCAAAGTTTAGGAGGATGGACAATTATATGGGCCCTAACTCCATTCAATGATGAGAATGAATGCAATCATATTCATCAAAGGTTTTGTTAATATAAAGCCGAATATCAAATTTGGTTGAAATTCAATCATCCTTGGTAAAGTTATGCTGTGGAAACCAAACTGTGGATGGATGGATGAATAATGATGAGTGTATGAAGATGATTATTATAGGACCCCTAAAAAAGGCCTTTAAAGATACTGACTATTGTCTCTAAAAATGAGTACTGTGAATGGCAAATTGGACGCCAGCCCCATGTTTAATAGTCCTTTTTGTAGGTACTAGTAAAGCATTGATGCCTTGAGAGATTATTGACCAACAGGTCTCAATGACCTGGACCTTTGTTCAAGGTATGTGGTCTTGAACTACACTTACTGTGCAGAAACCATTATTTTCTTATTAAACTTACCATGGCAGTGACCGCTGACCTTAAGAATCCAGAAGATATAGGTTTCTTTATTACCCTAGGTGCAAGCCATAGACAAAGTTTGGTTGAGGAATTTACTCTAGAGCAAAAGTTACTTGGCAAAACCAATTTATCTTTGAGTCACAATGACCTTGACCATTAACCTTTGACATCAAAATCAATAGGCCTTGTCCATACAATAAGTGCAAGCCCTCCACAAACATTAATTAAGGTATATAGTCTAGGTTATTATGCAAAACACATTTTTCTTCTTTCAGTCAGTGACCTTGACTTTTGACCATTTGACCCTCAAATCAATAGGCTTCTTTCTTACCCAACATGTAAGCCATTCAAAAACTTTGGTGAAGATACATGGTCGAGAACTGAAAATGTTGTGCACAAAACATTTTTCTTCTTTCAATCAGTGATCCTGACCTCTAACTTTTTGACACCAAAATCAACAGGCTTTTTGTTACCCCAAGTGCAACCATCCACAAAGTTTGGTCCATGCCTGTGATGTAGAACTAATGTTCTTGTGTGGAAACCATTTTTCTTCTTTCAGCCACAGTGTACTTTGACCCTCTGACCCCAAAATTGATAGGCTTCTTCCTTACCCCATGTGCAAGCCATCCACCAAGTTTGGTTACTGTAGATCATGGAAAACTCGAGTTATTGAGCAGAAATGAAATTGGTAATAGATGGACAACATCATAACATAATACATTCTGCCTTATTGGTGGGCAGGCAGGCACGTATAAAAATATAAAACAAAAACAATTATTTTTTCATAAAAACAAAGAGTTATTTGGCGACCTTTACCTTAATTGAATTGTGGTGCTGACTGTATGCAATTCTGTGAGGCTAGTCTTTTTAACCAGTTAACTCCAAAATACGTTACTCATTTCTTTCTTTCCACCTAATGGTTGGTGTTTACATTAGTACCATAGGATCTAGATTTTTGTCATGAAACATGAATTTTTCAGCAGTTTCAGTTGTACCTAACTTCAAAATGTGACCCTGTGACATAATAATAAACACAAATCTTTATATTTCAACAATAAAATCCTTTTGCTAAGTTTATTTTTTAATGAAAAATTAGTTATGCTTATGAGATTTTTCATGAAAAATCCCCAAATTAGTTATGCTTCTGAGACATTAGGGTAAATAATTTCAGAAGTTAACCTCAAAATTAGACCTCCTGACCTAAAAATTCAAAAAGCAATTTGATCATTGCTCTAAAAGATTACATATTCCTCTCCATCTAAGAAACCAATTACAGTGCTGCAAACACCAAACTCGTACATAAATTTAGCATCCTCTGATGCCAGTGGCCCAACCTTCGATCTCAATCCTTGAAATGATGTGGTGAAATATATGGGACATTACCTGGTAAAACTTCTAGAAGTTTGGTTGTGTCTGAGTTCTGACTTGGTGAGACAGCTTCATCCTCATCTTCTGAAGAGTTCTGTTGATTTGGAAAATTATATGTATCATCTGACTGGGCTTTCGAGTCTTCAATTTTCCCCAGCATTTGCCTCTTTCCTGAAGAGAAAACAACTTCATCCTTTGTGAAATGACTACCAGCTGTAGGACCACCATCAACAGCTTGATTTTGACATGGAAGAATAACTTTTATGGTCACTTTGGAATCTTTGGGTTTTCTGGACTGTTGGGTCATTTCTGAAGGAATCACAACTTCATTGTTTATGAAATTGCTACCAGCTACAAAATCTCTTTGAATTTGGTTTCTGCATGGAAGAATAACTTTGTTAAGCAAACATGTGTTGCTTTCTTGGCTTGGATATACCATGTCATCTGCATCAAGATCTACATCACTGGTACTATCATTGTTACCATTATTTGTCCGGACCAATGTAGAAGAAAATCTTCTACTACCAATATTTTGACTTGGACAGATCAATCCATCCTGGTCAAGACATGGGAAATCATTGAAGTTCTCAGCATTATCAGATATATAGTTCTCATGTATCAAAGATGTAGCATATTTATTTATGACCGATTTGTTTTTATGAAATGGAGGGATCTCCTCAGGTGTGTTCGGGAACATGTCTTCACTTTGACCATCAAGATCAGGCGAGACTCTTTCTTCTTTCTGAAATCTTACAATTCCATTATGATCAACTGATGAAACAAAATTGTTGTCCATATGTATAGTGTTTGGTTGCTCAGATTTTAAACAACATGTATTTCTATCTTGTTCCACCTTGACATGCATTGTAACTGACAGACTTGCATTTTGCCTAGCACATGAATCAGAGACCTTCAACTCTAGCTTGCGACCAACATTGTCTGAAAACGCAACTGCATTCATATTGTAAGGTGCATTATATTTTCTAGTGTTTAGCCAGTCTCCAGAACTCACAACCTCAGAAGCTATTTCTTCAGAAATATCTTCGTTGTCTTCTTTTGCAGTGAAGATCACAGGTTTTATCATATCTTTGTTAATTTCATTCATGGTATATTTGCAGTCTGAAACTCCATTCACTTGGGACAATATTTGTTTACTTTGAGATACTGTACAGTTGCTGTTTATCAAACAATTTTCTGTTGAAATGCCTGTTTCAATCTCTTTTGTCCAATCTTGAAACAACTCATCTGGTACTTTGTCTGACTCAGTGTTCTCTGTGCATTCAGGAAGCTTTTGTTTGTTAGTGTCAACATTGGCAATAGAATTTAGGTTATTACCTCTTTTCTTCCACTGAGACCTGCTGTAAATTCTTGGGAAAACTGTAAACACAGAATCAACTTTGATTTGTTCATGTTGATCGTTGCATTTCCATTTTGGAGTCTCAAGTGCCACTGGTTCAAGGGAAAGAACCTCTGTCATTCTGTCATGGTTCTGGCTGATACTCAATGACTTTAAAGCACTTTTTTTCCAATCATGTTTTTTCACTGTTGATAAACATAAAAGTAAAATAACAAATAAAAATATGTAAAATTATACAATATCAAAAACCAAATAAAATTATGTTGTGTCAGCAAGAGTTGCTACTATAATGTGCTTAGGTTCACATTTCAAAGTGGCATAATGACCGAATGAGTCTCTTTTGAACAAAAAACTGCATAAAAACTTCCTGACCAAAATCAAAACTTTTATCTTTAATAGTGTTTTATTCTTAACAATGCATTAAAACTTCTTTATAATTTCTCTATTATGATAACTTTCTTTCTAACCATGATTTATTTCTTTTACCTTTTAGCAAGGGTTCCAAAACAACCATATTTGCTGGAAAAATATATGGAAAATGACCTCAAATGACCAGTTGCTAACATGACAAGTACACTGGACATATGATGCCATAAACGTGTAATGGAAATTATTCAGTCATTAGGTTTTTCCCAATTGTTCAAATACTCTATAGCCAAAAAACCTACTGCAAAAGAAGTGTGAAAGCTTCTCTCCAACTTTCTAGACTTAACAAAATACTAAAATTAAAATACCGCCCCAGGCTCTGTACATAGTGATGTTACCAGTACAGTAAAGCCCTGCTATAGCACGATGGCTGGGGTCCACAAAACGAGATTGTGCTATGTCCCAAACCATGCTATAACCAACCATATCATTTACCTGAAGAAAATGATGCATGCATTAAAACAAAAAAAAGGGGGGGGGGGGTATAATAGCAGGTGCAAAAGTACGTGCTTCATTGGTACAGTTACCATCTTAAATCAGGGTGGCGGGGCAATACTACGGACTTGACACAGTTATAAACTTGTTCCATATTAAACAAGAACTACTTAAAATGGTCATTACATATTTAATATTTATTTTTATGAATACGAAATCGGCAACTTAAGCGTAAATAGTTAAGATACATGTACTCACTGGTCAAATCTGGTTGTATCCATAATAGTAATTCCATCAATTAATGTGCACAAAGAAGCATAATTTATATTTAAAAAAGTGTTTGATAGATCCAGTATAATCATAATATTCAATTTATTGCTAATACATTCACGCAAACTTATGAAAGTTTTTTTTTTTCCCCACAACATTCATATTTTCAGGACATGTAAAAAGGGTCTGATTTCTGACCGACAATAAACTGCATGATTCAGACATTCGGAGTTTCTAAAAAGAAACCTGTATTAGGCTTGAAAAAAAGAAAATTTTACTAGAGCTGAAAATTCATACAGGAGGTCAAATGTACTGTATTGACCTCGTAATGTACTTGCGATGAGAAATCTGCAGGTGTGTGTATACATGTAAAACTGCCTGAACACAGCTTAGGAGTAAACCATTCGATTGTATGGGTACACAGTGAGTTCCAAAAAACAGTCAAGTCATTCTTTAATGTACAGAGGAAAAAATAAATCCAATATTCATTTAAACTTTTGTTTATAACTATGAGTTTGCTTTACTGCAGAGCGAAAGTGGGAAGTATAATGTTTTATTATATTAGTCAATCACGCCACCCCTACAACTTAAATGGTTCTGTTCCAATCACTGGCAGGACAGTTTTCTGTGTACATGTAAATGATCTGAAGCTAGAAAATAAAAAGGGTTAAGAGGTGGGGAGGAGGGGTTTCATTAGTGTGGCAATTACCAAAACTGCTTCTGACAATTCAGATCATAAACTTGTTACAGTGGGTGTGTATGACAGTTGATTGAGCAGGCATTGATAGTCTATTGTCTTCCCTTAATTAGGTAGGTAAATTAATTGATTTATAAATTCGGGTAAGAAACTTTTTCACTCCACCACATTGTTTGCTTGACTTATGAAGGCCTAAATCTCGATGCTAATTGCATTTGTTTAACTCCAGACTTAAGCCTGCCCAGTGCTTCAAGCTTTATGTTTCTGTATCCCGTTATCCATTGTAAATACCCACTAATTAACACTCTGACACCTATTTCTTTGAACGACTACAGCAAGAATAATTGTTAAGGAACAACGTGGTCATTTGTATAGGGAATACATGATATCATTCACTGGTCAGTTGATTTCGTGACGATTGTCTGATAACACCACAAAGCCACATTCACATGTTGGCGTTTTTTTTGGGTTTTTTTTTAATGTTTTTATAAATCATTACCCCATAATCTGAATAACCTTTAGATTCGAGATTGACTTTGATGATTAGCAATTACTTAAATTAATTGATTTATAAATTCTGATGAGAATCTTCTTTCTTTTGAACACCAATTGTATACAGAATGCATCAAATAAAAACACAAAGAAGACTTACTGGCTTTATTGTTCATGATTAAAAAATAATAAGATTAACACTTTTGCAGTACTTAAAGAAATTTTTGAAATTATTGTAAAATTTTGGGAGCCACGGCACGATCATGTTATATCCAAATTCCTACACAATCTCTACCTCAAAATGATAATTAATTTTTTACACATTATTTTTCGTATGTACTTTGAAAAAAAATATTTATTTTTTCATGTACAAAAAAATATATGAAATTTTGGGTGCCATGCCACGATTGTGTTATATACAAATTTGTGCTATAACAAAGCATGCTATAGCGGAGCTTTACTGTACATCAGTCCCTCTCTAACCCTCTAGACTTACAAATGTATCAAAATCCTACAATTAAACTACCACCCTAGCCTCTGTACATAGCGATGTTACCATTATATTGGTCCTAATCCAACCCTCTAGACTTATCAAAATTCTACAATTAGACTACTGCCTCAGGCTCTGTACATAGAGATGTTACCATTAGTCCTAATCCAACCCTCTAGACTTATCAAAATTCTACAATTAGACTACTGCCTCAGGCTCTGTACATAGAGATGTTACCAGTATATTGGTCCCTTTCCAACCCTCTAGACTTATAAAAATCCTACAATTAAAGACTATTGTCCCAGGTTCTGTACAAAGCAATGTTACTGGTATATCAGTACCTCTCCAATCCTCTAGACTTATAAAAATCCTACAATTAAAGACTATTGTCCCAGGTTTTGTACAAAGCAATGTTACTGGTATATCAGTACCTTTCCAATCCTCTAGACTTATAAAAATCCTACAATTAAAGACTATTGTCCCAGGTTTTGTACAAAGCAATGTTACTGGTATATCAGTACCTCTCCAATCCTCTAGATTTATAAATATCCTCCAATTAAGCTACTACCCCAGGCTCTGTACATAGAGATGTTACTGGTATATCAGTCCCTCTCCAACATTCTAGACTTGTCAAAATCCTACAATTAAACTAGTGCCCCAGACTCAGCAATGTTACTATGTGTGGGCAGAAGTAATTCCAAAAGAAATAAAGACTTTTTAATTGATCATCATGATTGGGTTACTAAAGAGCTCAATCAGCATAAAACAAAAAACATTACTTTAATTCTGTCCACAAGGTATATTCTGCTTCGGTGCTTAAAGTTGTCAAGATGGATTAGAGTCTGTACTATGTATGATAAAAACTAATTTTTGGACAGGATTAAAGATTGATTATGGTTAGATTACTCAAGAGCTCAAAAGTCATAAAACTGGGATGGTTTGACTTCGGTGTTAAAGTTTCTTGAGCTGTCTATGCGTGCCAATGCCGAAACACCAAAATCCATGCAACTGAAATATCACATGAAATCCAATGATGGTTGGAAATGGGAATTTCAGTATTTGCAATCAAGTTCAAAGAGACAGGAATATGCATTTGCAGCTCTTCCTATAAAGCTGATTTTAAAGTCTGTTACGGTGACAAGAATGACATCACACTCGTTGCAGAAACCCCATCTCAAAAAAGCATATTAACCGCAACAACAAATATACCATCACTGAAATCCATGCTTGCGGAATCTGCATCAAATGTGGGTAAAGTTACACATGCCAAGACACTATTTGCCAACTTTACAGCTGAACATACTCTCACATTTCTGGTAGCAGATCATTTTTCAGATCTAGTCAAATTAATGTTCCCTGACTCATAAATCGCACACAAGTTCTCATGCAAATGGACAAAAACTACTCACATAGTGACTATTTTATTGTTCACAAGAAATCATAATCTTAATTGTATAATAATAATAATAATAATAATAATAATAATAATAATAATAATAATAATAATTTATTATATAAACTCACTGTCGTGAGTGACCACCTGCAAAACACGATCAAAGACCACAATTTTAAGGCAAATTATGCATTTGACTCTACTATGAACAACCGCAATGCAAAAACTGATATACACACCACTGACCCTGATATAATCCTTTTTAAACATGAATGTAAACCAGACTAACTGCCATTGTAATCTTTAATGAAGGGGATGAATGGGGTCTTTGTCTTTGTCCATAATACTAGTAAGTAATAACCATTTTCCGGATTTGATTGTCATTATTAAAGAGTGGTGTTTGTGATAATAATGATGAGAACAAAGATGTCTGCAAATTAGGCTTAAAGGCACATAGGGTGTGATGGTATAATGTATGCGTTTGTGCTTCATGTGAAGAATCACACTGACATCAAAATAGCGTTAAACCCAGACAATAACAATCTTGAGCAGTTTTGGCAGGCAATCAGCAATCTGGATCTACTCACAGGCAGGAAACAATTTAAACTTCTTGGTGGACTCAGTAGAGTTGTACTGACATTGCCACATTCCAATGCAGACACAAAGAAGGACATTTTCCATTCTGAGGAAAATTCAGGCTGCCTCTAGAGGAAACCAGTAACAGTACATCATCTTCTAAGTGTTAAGATCAACAATGATGAGGACTGCCACCAATATAATTCAGCAATGATCTCCTAATAAATGCTAAAAATGCTTGTTAATGTGAAAGGACTGATTTGATGCAATGATGTGCAGATTTTAATATTAAAAAAATGTACATTTGTTCAACAGTTGTAATTTTCATCATTTGCATGCTCAAAATTGGGTCAATGAAATCCTGCCTCTTTTGAGGTCAAAACTCCGGACCAAATTTTGGAAATCTGATCTGTCCTGACCTGACCTGTCTTTTCTGTCACATGTATGTATCAGTCCCACTCCAAAGTCCCTCTAGATTTGTCAAAATGCTACAATGAAACTACTGCCCCAGACTCAGCGTTGTTACCAGTATATCAGTCCCTCTCCAACTCTCTAGATTTGTAAAAATCCTACAATTAAACTACTCCTCCAAGCTCTGTACATAGCAATGTTACCAGTATATCAATCCCTCTCCAACCCTCTAGACTTATACTACCCTAGTCTCTGTACATAGCAATGTTACCAGTGTATCAGTCCCACTCCAACAACTGTCAGACTTGTCAAAATTCTACAATTAGACTACTACCCTAGTCTATGTAGATAATGATGTTACCAGTATATCAGTCCCTCTCCAACCCTCTAGACTTATCAAAATCCTACAATTAAAGACTACCCTAATCTCTGTACATAGCAATGTTACCAGTGTCTCGGTCCCACTCCAACAACTGTCTGACTCGTCAAAATCCTACAATTAGACTATACTGCCCCAGGCTCTGCACATTAACTTATTAAGTGATGTTACCAGTATATCAGTCCCTCACACCATGTGATTTTTCACCACTGTGTTGCAGCTTGTCAGTGCATACAACTTTACAATAACACAGATGTAGCACTTCCTAATTAAAACTAAAGAAAAGATTTTAAAAAACAATCATAACTAACCTTTATTATTGTCCTAAATACTTTTTTGTTACAACTTATTCAGATAAAACTTTAAGTAGACTGGAGATGTCTGTCATTATAAAGTGTTATCTATTTATGAGGTCATATGTCTACTTGTTGGCAAAGAATAAGTTATTTTAAAAAACACAAAAGTAACAAAATACTGTTTGTGGAAATTCCCCAGCATAATTGTCAGAAAGAAGATATAATTTTTATAAATAAAAAGTCTATAAATAGACGTGAATAATAGAAGGATATATATATAAGACTAAAAATGAAGCAACAGCAAATCCAGAGCAGAAAACCACTCATTATTTTCCATAAAGCCCTTGGCCTCACATGTTATTCTGTCATTGGAGGAAATAGGCACTCTTCAAAAGTGGAAGTAACAAATTTTTACAAAGTCACAGAATGTAACACTGGACACTTGAACCATGTGTTTCAGAGTTATTCTGGCATTGCCATGAGGTGGTAAGATATTCATTTGGTAAGAAGTCAAATCTCAGACTTACACAGCCTGTCTGAAACAGACATCAAAGCTTTGAAGCTTAAATTGAGCTAGTATTGCCTCCAGATATGGCTAATGAACAAAAACGTTTTGGTGAAAGTCTATCAGAATTACATGTAGAGGTTGAAAATGAAGGGCCATACTCCTGCAGAGGTTGATCAAAGTAGACCACTTAAACAAATTTTTTTTAAGTGGCAAATTTATAAATGGGGCATTGTTTGAAGGTTTAGGACCATATAACAATGGTCCCTGTACAGGTAATCTTGAGAGATAATGATGTGGCAGTTGCCCAAATTGAAAGCTCCCCAAAATGGACAGCCCATTTGAAAATCCTTGGCAGAGTTGATAAATGTGGCATGCACTTCACACTATGCAACTGATGAGATTGTACAGAAGTACAAGATCCCAGAAAACTGTGATAACTTGGGCCCCCCACTTGTCAATCAAAAATTTTGGAATGATATAAGCAAAAGAGTTCATTCTTATGATAAAGCCTTTAGAAATATACAACACCTTGTCGTTACAGGTATTATCATTACTGTCAAGTTAGCAGACTTACTAAATTCACAAATTGCCACAAATGTTGAAGCAAACAGCTTGATTTCAGATGCTGTTTCTTTCAATGGGCATGTGCAATACCATTTAATCCCTATCATCACAAATGTATCAAGTATCGAATAATGAAAAGATTTGATGCACAAATATTCCTTAAAGAACTGAAATATATCCCTTGGTCAATAACTGAATTTTTTGATGACCCATCAGATGTTCTACACATACATTTGGATAGATATATTTACTGACACCCTGAACAGTCATACTCCTATTAAGCAACAAAATCAACCCAATTGGATCACAAGTGATATACTGAATGCTATTAAGACAAGGAATAGATTTCATAAATTAAAAGATACTAACAATTACAGATTATGGAGAAAGAGAGTAAAGTCAATGATTCAAAAGGCAAGGAAAACTTACTATTCCACTGAAATATCAGATAGTATTACGAAAAATAACCTTAGAAAAAACTATGGAAAACCTTCATTGACTTAAAAGGCAAATCTGTCAATAACCTGCCATTTCGATGTATTAGGGATGAAATGGTAACATTCAGCAAGAACCTCTTGAAATTGCAAATGTGTGGGGTACTGGTAGCTAAATATTCAACAAGGGTAGTGACTGTACAAAGTCATCTGTTTGACGCATAAGCTGCTATGCAAATTTCACCCAAATGATTACCTGCACATGATTGCTTGAGAAGATCACCAATTCTAAGTATAATTCTGTTCTTATTTACATCTAAATTTCTAAGATCTAAAAAAATGAAGGTTTGCTCTCTTTGCCCAGAAAGCAATGCCAGAAGCATAAGCAAATTGTATGAAAGAAATTTCAAAGAAAGTTAACGAACGGGTGAAAGAGATTGTAAGTATCTTAGCACAATATTAATATTCCACGTGACTACATTATTGGGTTAATTAGGTCTTTTGTTAACACACCTCTCATAAAATGTTCAGAATAATGGGACCATCTGACAAAACTAGAACCATGCCAATAGCAGATTTGGCTGTATTTATAGCACTATATCCTAAACCGTTATGAAAAAGCATAGCTAAAAATTCCAAAACAAAATTTACAGATGAGTAAAATGGATTAATCTGTTTTTTGCAATAAAAGCACATTCATTGCTGGAGATATGTCTGATATTGTAACTGTGTTGATTGTCTCCAACTGGAGTGTAAAATATCAGTAACTGTTTGTGGTATGTTTCTGTTTTCCATTGCCTTCCTGATAACCGAAACACTCCCAAGCAGAGCTTTTTCAATGGATGCATTATGGTGGGGTTCTGTGGAAGAAACAGAATCTCTGATGACCAGTCATGTGACTTATGCATCATCCCGTGGGGTCCCTTAGGGCATGAAAGGTTCAATGAAATACTGCTTTTACAGTTAAAACTGATGCATCACTCTCTGGATGGGGAGCTTATGAGGTTTGTTCAGAAAGGTCAATCTCTGGTACATAGACAAAGAGTGAGGCTACATTTCCAATCAATTACCTAGAGCTGTTAACACATTTTCATGAATTACAATTACAAGCTTTTTATTCAGACAATAAGAAGGAACATATTGGGATTCAATCAGACCATATATGTGCTATCTCATATGTTAATGATATGGATCTAATGATGTCTATTCAATCAGAACATATATGTGCTATCTCATATATTAATGGATCTAATGCTGTCTATTCAATTGGATCAGTTAGCTATGCAGATTTAGGAATGGTGTTTGGAAATGGATATATTCATATCAGCAGTCCATATTGATGGTAAACATAATATCCATGCAGATTTTCTTTCCAGAAACTTTTCTGACTCCACAGAATGGATGTTAAAAAGAGAAATTTGTAAAAGACTGAGCACACAGATTTGATATAACTCTCTTTACATCCAGATTAAACCATCAAGTAAAGATTCGGTTTGTATCATGGTTTCCAGAACCAGGTGTTTTTGAAAATGATGCTTTTTCTTTCTCATGGCATCAGTCAATCCCATACATTTTTCCACCTTTTAATCTTATTGGGAAAATATTTAATAAAATAGTTGCTGATAATGTTAGTAAAGCACTTTTAATTATTCCGCACTGGACATCACAGTCCTGGTTTCCTCTAGTTTTGTCAGGTTTGATTTCTCTTCTGATTGGACTTCCCAGGCACAAAAACCTGCTGACACTTCCACACAATGGTCAACTTCATCCTCTAGAGAAAACACTCTCTTTAGTCACAGTGACTGTATCATGAGATTGCTCCAAAACTAAGGAATTCCAGGAACAGCTGTTGATGTTATTGCAAATTCATGGACACCAGGAACAAATAAGCATTACGATTTGGTATGGGAAATATGGAGTGTTTGGTGTAAGATCAGGGAAATGAATCCCTTTGTGTCTCTGAGGTAACAGTATTTTCATACTTAGATTCTTTGGTAAATAAAGATAAGTCTTATAGTGTCATCAACACTCACAAGGTAATGTTACTTCAAACATTGAGATTGTTTGGTAATGACTGGTGGAATAACCCTCTACTTATTAGTAGATACATGAAGGAGTTTGTACAACAGGGGTCCACCTAAGCCACAATACATTGACCCTTGGGATGTAAGCCTGTTCTTGAAATACATGTGTACTATTTTCCCTCTGGAAAATATATCTTGAGGTTGTTAGCAATGAAAATGGTTGCTCTCATTTCTTTATCTATAGCTTCTAGAGCACAGATGTTAATATCTATGAATTTATGTAATATGACTTGTATGACTGAAAAAGTAGTGTTCAGATTTTCTAATTTGTTGGAAACTTCAAGACAAGGTAAGAGTTTCCAATTAGAGCCAATTCATTATAATTAAAAGAAGCTGTGTGCAATGCATACTTTGTTGTATTATATTGACAGGACAAAGAATATTCTGAAATCTACACAAGTTTTTGTCTTATTATTCATATAGAGCTGTTACAACTAGTACTATTGCCAGATGGTTAAAAACAGTTTTAGAACAATAAGGGATTGATACATTTAAGTTCAAAGCTCATTCTTACAGAGAACAAAAGTTAAAACAAAGTTAATGGAATCCATGACTATACTGGTGTTATATGAGGGGCAACAGTATAGTGAACTTGAAACTAACAGAAAATCACTAGAAGAAAAGTGGTAAGATAAAAAAAATTAAAAAACAGCAATTTTTACAAGATTTTGTTACTGATTTTTATGAACCAATGGACACAGGTAAGATAATTAAGTATTAATAACAGTTTAAACATTTTTACGTCTTAACATTTTACCTTGTCCTGATGAAAAGAAAGTCAATGTTCCTTGCAGAAAACTTTCTTGTAAATCATCAGGGAAGAGAGCAATAGCAGCAGCTAGAAAACACAAGAAAGTTGGTAATGAAAAATGTAACATCGGTTAGTTAAGTGTCTTCTTCAGTAACTTTAAGTAAATATTTACAGCAATAATATCATGCAAAACTAAAGAAGCAAAATATCATGAATTCCAGATAAAGACTACATATGTAATGATTTCAAAGCAAATCTTCAGTGATATAAGCATTTTAACAAGGAAAACTTTAGAGTATCTCAAATGAATGTTCATTTCATATGTAATTTACAAAACAAGTTGAATAATTTATATCCTTTGCATGACTATGAGGACATATTATTGAAATTATCCAACAGGTTTCTGATATGAACAGTACAGTATATAACTCATCACATGATGTATCTAAATTTGTTCAATAAACATAAAATAGTACCATATTTGCTTGGCAACAAGTCGATGTGGAATATAAGTTGAATTTGCTAATTTTGTATATTTTCCACTCTTAATCCAGATATAAGTCGATGTGGAATATAAGATGAAGCCAGATCAACACCTTGGCTTCATCTTTTTTGGTAGTAACTTCTGGTTACATGAATATTTAGTATCACTGTATGTTATTCCAGATTAATTGAGAAAATGAATAAGATGGTCGGTACATGTATTATTTATAGGTATTATTTATTGGTACATTGTACGCAACGATATGAACCCCTGTTGTCAAAAAGTGAAATGCAACTTGTATTCTTACAGCAACAGTAACCTCATTATCAAAATACATGTACAATAAAAAATAAAAGAACTCAATAAAGACTTGTTGTTTTTAGTCAATGTGTGTATGTATGTGTGTGTGAGATAGAGACAAAGAAATTACATTAAATATAGTAAAGCAATTTCAATGACATAATCCATATATAAGTCAATTCAGAGTATAAGACAAAGCCCAGACTTCCAGGTCAAAAAGTATCAAGTTATAGGCCGGCACATATGGTAATAATTTTACATGTATGTATAATTAGACACTTTCAGTTATACCATGACTAGAATTAAGTAAATCTATTAAACCTGTATGACTTAATGAAATGTTCACTAGTGAAATACATCAACAAGAATACTGCAAATGGCACATAAAGGAAATACATGTATGGTCCTTGTCCAGAAATGAAATACAAGTACCAAATTTAACTTTAGTAACAGTGATCTTGGCCTTCAAGTTACCAACTCTGAAATCAACAGGGTTCTTCAGGCAAAGGAAAATGTTACGAAGTTTCCTTGAAATTATTTATGGAAAACTTCAGTTATTGTCAAAATATTAAATGCAAGGGCAAACTGTTTTTTTAACACTGGCTTTGTACCTCATTGAAAGTTACCAACTCCCTTATCAATAGGGCTCTTTCTTGGGCAAAAGAGCTATTATACATGTACCAAGTTTCATCAAAACCAGTTAAAGAACACTTAAGTTCTGGTCTGGAGTGAATAAGCCAAATCTGTTTTTAGTAACTGCAACCTTGACCCTAAAGGCCCCCCCACACACACATACACTTCAATAGGGGTCTTTCTTGGGCAAGGGGGACGGGCGACACATGTACAATATTTTGTTGTCAAGTATTGAAGCTATTGTCCCAAAATTAAATCTGTTTTTAGTGATAGCAACCTTGGTCTTGAGCTACTGAACAGGGTTCTTTCTTGGGCTAAAGGGAAAATGTGTACCAAGCTGTATTGAAATCTGTTCACTAAAAATGAAGTTATCATCTGGAAACCAGGATTGACTTTATCAGTATTGGAATGTAAATTTGTTTTTGCTATTAATTACTCTAATATTAACTACTTTTAAGATAACTACTTGCACATATAAACAACACATAAATAAGCTAGGAAGTGCTTAAAAATCATTAAAGAAGATATATTTAATGAAAAAGGACTTAGCTAACATTTAAAAAAATATTTCATTGTGCAGAATTCAGTTTCAAGGTTTAGAAGAGTAATTTTATAAATTAGTTTTCTAAATATTATTTTATTTTTACTGAGTTTATTTCGGTTTGACTTGAAGAAATGATATATCACATAGCAATTTCATGCCTTGAGAGAATTATACAGAAAATTCTAAAGATGCAAGGTAGCATGTCAGTTATGCATGTTGTTTATTTGAAGCACACTTTACCATATCTGAATATTTGCAAAAGTTACTCATCGTTGTTTTTCTAATTTTTTAGTTCACTTGCATCAGCATATAAAAATCTGGTGTAAATTTCATTTGTTCCTCAAGATGCTAAATAATATTCTGTATTTAAACATAACATAGAATTGCCATTTAAAAAATGTTAATTTAAACATGCTTATAGAAGAAGTTATGAATGCTTTGCACCTTTTGTAATACTTGTAAAAAGAAAATTTATATTCAGATTGCTTCGAGATGATCTGCATGTATTTCATGTGTGTAATGTGCTACTTAGCAGTGTTTCTCCCAGTGGTCACAAGAATTGTGCATATTGATTTCTCCCTTGCTGAACCATCTACCAGTAATTCCTATCCTTATACAAGTCTTATATAAGTTTCAGGGTAACAGGACATTACACACCAAAACCAGTTCATCTCTGACTCCAAGTTTTTTTTTTATCAGGCTCATATCGCACCTGGATTTTTTTGTCCCATAATCTTTTTCACTTATTTTACATGAATTTAAGTATTTTCTTTTTATTTCTGAATTTTAATTTCTCCTTCCTCAATTTATGTTCCATCACAAGACAGAGACTCCAGTACTGTGTTGGTTAAAGGCCTCCATGGTGAGTACACTGTACTGAATCGAGCATGTTATTAACCATTTCAACATAACAAAATCATGCTCTCAGTGGCCATGTTACAAGACTTTGTAGGACAGGGGGATACACCTTGGTTCCCAATATCTGCAGTACATTCTTTTACTGATTTTAATCTACTCTGTTTTCAGTAAAAAATACATCAGCCATAAACAAGTTTGCCTTATTTTATTGAAAAGATTCAATTTTCCATCATATTCATTTGAAGTACCAGTATTTTGTTTTACTTTATAAACAGTTCCATTAGTTTATTGTTGTTGCAACTGGTCAATATCCAGTGGTATTGACCATAATTAAATAAAAATATTAACCACCTCCTTATATTGTAAACACGTGCATACATTCAATGAACTACTTCTGGCTACGGCTAAATAAAAATGGTAACACATACATTGAACACTGTACTAGGAATTTAATGAACACAAGTTGACTCCAAAATGAATCTATATCCTCTTTTGGGGGTACAGTATTATCCAAGACTGATGCAAGTATTATCGCAAGCTCGATCATCCTGTGCCACATGACCTTCGGCCCAATATTTTTCAATACTCAGTTAATAACATATATATATATATATATATATATATATATATATATATATATATATATATATATATATATATATATATATATATATATATATTGAAATCAGATATGTTAGGTGTGCACTAACTTTTCTCAGTACATGCAAATGAGCTGAAATATCTTGTTGAATACTCTTTTTTTAATTTCAGGTTATGTACTGGTTTTTTTTTAAAAGAAATACATGTATTATGCAAAAATGCAGTTTTAGTTCATTGTGAGTTAATTTAATTGACTTTATGTAACTTTAACAATCGTTAATTGTGCACTTTACTCCAAAGATGGTGGCTTTTGGATATGTATGCACTTTTAGACTAAAATATTTTACCCTTAATTTATCACAAAATTACTTGAAAGGTATTGAAATCATGCTTAAATCCTGACAGCAAGGATATAAATATTTTAGCGAAGGCTACTTTGAAAATGAAAAACTTCTTAAGAGTGATGGGAATGTATTCAGCCATCAGCAAATGCCATAGGAGTATGAGAAAATGTGGGAAACCACACTTCATCAACCTGGATGTTGAACTGGGGAAAGTACATGATGCCCACTGTTCCTGTATGGCATGATATGTTTCACTTTTTATCGTTCTTTTTTTTTTAGATAATGGGAAGTGAAAAGAAAGATATAAACCAATAAAAGAATAGAGACAAAGTACAAATCTTACGAGTAGATATACTTGTATATTGTATTGCAAAGTTTAAGATCATTGATACAGTTTTTCATCAATGAGCATCTGCTTCCACACTCACTTTTAATTTCATTTTAAAATTAATTAATATTCATCTATGATTTCATCATTAATTTCAATGCAGTTGAACCAACGTCCACCAACATACCCATACTACATACCACAATATTGTGCATCTACATAACTGAGTAAACACCCTCCTGACCATCTACAGGCACTCACATCTACAGGCACTCACATCTACAGGCACTCACATCTTTCCATTTTCCAAGTTAGGAACTTGTATCTTTCATAATATATGTTACAAACAAAACAATCACATGTGAAGAAGCATAAACAATAGGAAAGTAAATGTCAAGGGGTAAATTTTGAAGAAAAAAAAAACTAAATGCTGAGATGTATTGGCAATGTGGACTTACGTCCACAGATCATAATTAGTTATATTTATAACTGAACTCTGCTTTGGATATTTCTGTTTTAATTGCTGATCAATGAAATTTATTGAAAAACAAAAATGTGTTTCATTTAATTTACTAATAATGAAAAGAACTATATAGTGTTTCCCAAATGCCATTTTAGGATGGCATCACACCATTCTAATTATTGATGTGTCAGGCCATTTTTCTTTTTCTGCACCAGGCCATTTTTTTTACATCCCACCAAGCCTTTTTTTGCGACAACTTGCCCTTTTTCATTTTCAAAATGCCCCTTTTTGTGTCTTACTAACAAAAATGGTCACCTCTATGCTTGATTTAATTTATATTATCACATGCGGCAATACATCCTGTGCCCAAAGCTCAAGCTGTTCATTGTTCCTATTGATTAACACCTTGCAGTGATGCATGAACAGTGATAAAGGTCTTTGTTTATTTGAACTGTTCATGGGAGTGTGTACACTCATAGTGCTCCTTTTTGTTTCCTGTCAATGTAAACAGTCACATATGTACTTAATTTAATTTCGATATTTTTTATAATCATAAGTGGCAATACACTCATGCCCAATGCATAGGCTACACATTGTGTGGTGGCTTTACATATTGTGTAACAGATCAATGCTAATTAACACCACGTGGTGATGCATACAGAAGGTCTTTGTTTATTGTAACTGAACTACTAAAGTCAGTGAGTACACTCATGGGATAATGTTTTAACACAGTTGAGTAGATATGATTAAAGGAATTATCTTTTCCAACATTTTATGTGACATGATGATTTTTTCCCCACTTTAATATCCAAGAAGTTACAAAATTAATGTGGGATAGCATTGCACTGAATCTGAGCCTATCAGAAAGACTATGTTGTTCTCAAACAATTTCTGACCTGTTTTGACTGTTGTCAGTTAATAATTTAATGATATTCATGAGCTTATTGCTCAAAATTAAAACTTAAAGTTAAATAGAAAATTAAATCTTCAAAAAAAAATTTTTTAAAATTTAAAATATATGAATAAAAATTGCAGAATTTAACAGATTCATGTTGCTTCTGATGACACAATACATAATTTGCTCATTTTACTCTCAATGTTACCATGAACCTTTCCATTAATATTACCAGAATTATCATTGCTATATACATGTACACTGTACTGACAAAAGTATGTGACCATTTTACCAACTTTATTTTGGACTTTGACTTTTCTTTTTTTTTTTTTATAATATGCAGTCTTTCTTCACTTTAAAAATAATTATATAATCCTATACACACTGAAATTTTCAAATCTCTAACTGACTCTTATATATGATTCTTCATTTTTATCCATAGGATAAAATCAGGCAATGAAATTCTACATTGTTCACTGGGGTAGTTTGGTAGACTTTGCCTGCACAGGCTCAGTGCTAATCTTGAGTCACTATGCACGGTATGAGAGTGAATATTTAACTGGATAAAATTCTGTGGGAGTCGGAGCTTGTGATTCAAGAATTGCAGCTTAGTTAAAAATCAATCAAATATTTTATTTTTCATTTGGTCATTTTAAAGCCAATCTTTTTTTTTTTTTTTATTGGTTTATTAACAGTGTGATTATTCCATTTTCATGTGCCTTCTTTAGGCTCGATAGGCCAATTTTATCATCAGTGCCTGTACACTAGAGCTTGACGGTAGATAAAGTTTACATTTTTTTCTGGATCATACCTTCTTTATAATATGAGTTTTACAATCCAGAAAAAAATGTAAACATTATTTAATGTCAACTTCTTGTGTCCTGGTACTGGTTTATAGGATGCTAAGGCAATCACACCAGGTATAATGGTACCAATTGCACAAACCCAGGGGGAAGGAGCAAAATTTGATGGGGACACTGGATGCAGAAATAAACAATAAAACTAGCTGTGATTGGTGCATTATGTAAGAGTTGTAGTTTCTGTCAGGCTTAAAAAAAGTTAAGTCCCTTGGCAACATGTGAGATTATGTTAATTTATATTTAGATCCTATTTTGTATCTTGTATGATCTTTTTAAAAGAATGATACACATAACCGAAAATGTCTCTTGTGACAGGATAACTCTTACACCTATCTAATTCTGGCAGAGTTATCTCTCTTAAGTGCTGTGGATTATATGTTTCTGTCCACATCAAATTGACAAATCCAAGATTACTCTCTATGACAGTGTGTAACATGCTTGCTGAAGTAGGGAAGAAAGTATATTTATTTTATCAAACATTAACATTGAAGTTTATGAAATGATACCATGATGCCTATAGTGAAAAGCTGCCTTGCAGTGTATCAATTGAACACGTACATGTAGGCACCATTTATAAACTGAATAGTGTGATTTTTTTTTAAGCATTTTTTTCAAGTACTGACTGACTATTAATGAGAAAAAGTATAAAAATGTAAGAAACTAACACATGCTGGCTCTGCATAGGGCAGTTGATAAGTTGGCTATGGCAGACAGTGAGTTGTACGGTCTGATGGCTAAGTATGAATGGATTTATCTCATTGATTGCCATGCAAGTTAAAAAAAAGTTATTTAAACACCTTGTCACCATGCAAGGCTGATTTTGGTCACATATTCGACATTTTACATACATGTCATAATACATCATGTATAAATAGTAACCATACATTACTAGAAAAGCATGTTATAAACCAGGATAGAGAACACTGTGAGGTTCAAGGAAGGTGCTTCATTTGTTGCAGACTACTTTGTATCATACAGGATATGATGACTTAAGTAATTTTAGGCATTTTATTACAGATATGATCATTCGTTCCAGCTTTTCTTTTGAATGTTATGCAGTAATTGCAGTTAATTTCTTTTGCATTCCCTTTTGTAGAGGTAGCAGGAATACTGTCAGACAAGAGCAATTTCTTTCCAACTGTTTCTTTTGGAATTTCCTCATATCAAGTCAAACATTTCCGAGTGGTAACCACACTGGTCACATGTTGCCCATTCACTCCTTACAAGCCACACTGTCCTTTAAACTTTGGATCCCATCAGAGGTATCCAGAACTGCATATGGCCATATCAGCATGTTCGCAGAACGTTTCATCCCACATACCAGCAAGAACTATTTGATATGTGGCAGCCTCCTCATCTATGAGAACAAAATTCAAGTTTACTCTCAGGCTTTCTAAAATACACAGAAGCCTGAATTTTAGGCTCTCATTTTATCAATGATTTATTCTCAGATAATATAATCTATGTTTCTAAGAGCTAATTTATATTACATGGATACTGCGGTAAAGGAAAGAAAAACACAACATTTGTATGTATTTTACCAAGTTATCTCCCTTACACCATGTATGATATTTCAAGAAATAAAAACTCACATTTTCAGTGCTTGTTTATGAAAATAATGAGAAGATTTAGTGTAAAATGTTATATTAACCCTAACTCATGATGCAAATTTAAGTACAAATGATTTAATAATATCTCATGGTAAAGTGTAAAGGTTTAAAAGTTGATACAAGTTTTGGAGGATATCCCTAACTTCAGCTAATTATTTTTAATTTCATGTGTAGGAGCAATAAAAGTTACATGCATGTAATATTTCAGATTGGAATGAACACTGGTTTACCTGAAGTTTTAGTGCTAGTAAGTGATGTAGTAGTACAAGTGCCCTGGAATTGTCCTTGGAGAGATGGAACACTGCCTCCACATATTTGTCTAAGGTAAGGCAATCAAACTTTCTCTTGTTCATTTTCTCTTCTTTGTTGCTGTCTCTTTTGGTTCTGTTATAAGCTACATGTCCATTTTAGATGCACACTTTTCTCCTGTTTTAACTCCTCTGACTTGCCATACTTATTAATTTCCCTTGGTTATTTTACATATTTTATGCCCAAAACTTCACCCAAAATCCAAAATAACTGCTTAGAAGCTGTGATTTGGTGACAGAGTGGCTTATTGTAGTATTATTCACTACAAATGGAAGGAAAGCTTTCTATTCATGGTACAGAGAGGATAGTGGAGGATAACCTGTGTGCAAGGACTGGACTAAGTGACCTCATATATCTGCAGTCAGTAAAAAGTGTTGAAAGCCTATACTTTGTAACAAGATTAGGTCATGTCCACCTGTCCCAGATGTTAATTTCTTTGTCTACTCAACAAATATAAAGTCCTTTTTTTCAGATGAAATCTTCTTTATGAAGTAGAAGATGTACATACTAATTAGTATGTTGACCTTTGATGTGGTTATTACCATATATACTTGCTTATAAGTCAACATTTTTTACTGAAAATTTGATTAATGCAGAGTAGGAGTTGTCTTATAAGCACGACATAAAAATTTTTTTTTATAAACCTAGGGGTAATGTTGAAAACTCTATATGCTTGCAGTACATAAAAATACTGTAAATTCAAATATTTTTACATTTTCATGCCACTATTCCCATTCAGAAATGCATATATGGTATGCACTGTGTTTATCCGTTTCATGACGGTATTTTTTACACAATACTTGTATCTAAATTTATCTGGATTTTAATAATTTGAAAATATTACCTATAAAAAAAATACTACCTAGCACAAAGGGAAGTGTCGGTCAATGTTGTTTACCATGGGTGTTTACTAGCACGTATATTGCTTCCATTTTCGTGCAAGTCCAAACAACCTGCATTTGTATTAACATTTGTGTCTTGCTGTATAGACACTGTGTTTTTGATGCAATAAAATTTTGATTTAATTTGTTTTTTCCTTTTCCATAAGTCATATTTAATTCCCAAGTGATACCGGTATTTCCCGAGTTATCTGCCAGTACACATGGGCCGATAAGCCCTTAGCTCGTAAAAGCAGCACTCACTTTGTTTTCAAGATGACAATCTTTTTGATCGAGCCACAAATTTAATACTTATTCAGTGCCAAGAAGAATTCTACAGCTTCCTGTTCATGTTTGACCTTATCTTCTTATACATCTTTTTCACAGATGAATTTTTTAATACAATATGATATTTTATTTATTTTTATGTGCTCACTGATGTTTGTGTATTATGAACTTGAATCTTTGTTTGATTTTCAGAATAACTCCTTTCTTTATTGTCAAACAAATTGTTGTCACATTGTGCTGTATATACTGTATACGTTGTACATAACAGAAGGCCTAGCTCAAAGGTAGATTAGTGTTTGTAACTAACTTAGTTACCTTCTCTAAATCAAGTTATTATTATTATTATTATTATTATTAATCCCTTAGCTTGTAAAGGCACCACCCTCTGTTTTCCCACGTGACAACCCTTTCATTGAGCTGCGAGTTTGATACTTGTTCAGTGCCAAGTAACAGAAGGTGGTTATTTTAACTCCCTGTGATCTTAATTGCTGCACAATTGACATGTGTTCAATTGTGCAAGCCCAGGGCGGTGGAACTATTGGATTCAGAAATAAACAACAAAGCCAGCTGTGACTGGTGCATTATGTAAGAGTTGTGGTTTCTGTCTCTTGGAAACATGTGAGATTATGTTAATTTAAATTTAAGTCATGTTTTGAATTTTTATAATTTTTTCAAAATGTGATACACATTACAGAAAATGTATCTCGTGTGATAGAATAGCTCTTACTCCTGTCTAATTCCAGCAGAGTTATCTCTATTAAGTGCCATGGAGTACATGGTTCTGTCCTCATCAGACCGAGTTTGCTCCATATGACAGTGTCTGACATGCTTGTTGAAGTAGGGTAAAAAGTATATTTATTTCACCAAACATTAACATTGAAGTCAATGGAAAAACAATTGGTACAATGATACTCCCATTATCATTGTCATCAGTTTAAATCCAATCATTTCTCACAGCTGCTAAGTACATACTACTTACATAGTACTTGCATTTCTATCTAACAATCAGTCATTATCACCTTAACTGACTTACGCATTAAGCATGAAAAAGTCCAATATTCTTACATTCTTTATTATTCACTTGCTTAAAGCTAAGATCTATCATAATGCACCAGGTAATCTTAATTGATGAGAACCTTGCAACATGTCCCAAAAATATAGTCAGCTATTTTTGGTGCACCTTTTTTGGATGTGCTGTTAATGTTAATATTTGCCCTTTTGAGTTTCAATGTGCTAAAAGGTGCAGAGGCCTGGAGAAAGCATTGCACAAACAATTCCCATTGCATACAAGTTTCTTTTAGTGCCATATAGACAAAGACATTCTAGGCAAAGAAGATATAGTGAGGGTGGGCTTGATACAAATCCTTCATTCACTCGGAGGACTGGCAAGCAACTACCTTAATGGTATTTTAATTTGCTATGAAAATAGTAATTATTGTTGCTAGAATGTAGGGCAAAAAACAGATACCCAAGGTTACTCCATATATATATATATATATATATATATATATATATATATATATATATATATATATATATATATATATATATATATATATATATATATATATATATATATATATATGGTAATTTGGCAAATATGAGATACTGAGATACTAAATTGGTTAGGTAACAATTGGAAACAGAAGATGAAGCCTTTTTTCAACAGCTTCAATCTTAATTATTTTAATTTCAGCTTGAACTTTATTGACATATGTGGGGTTGATTACCACAGACTAAATAACTTGAAGTACATGCATGCTTGCAATTTAAACCAATACAAGTTAAATTCCACCTTAAATGTCCATTATACTTAGCAGTGGGAGTCACCTTAAAACATTTAAACTGAAAGTCAATCACAATTGATCTGTCATACAAAGTAAATGATTAAGCCAATCAAGAAAACTACTTGTATATATCTGAAAATGGCTCCATGGAACACTATTTCTCTCATTCATATACATGTATATATATATGTGTATACAGATTGCCTATGGAAGAAAGGCATGTGGGATACGCCTATCCCACAACTGCACTCACTGACTCTGTATATGACATCATTATACCTATTACATGATCATGAACGTCTGCAATGTTTTTAGCATTTTTCGAACACAAAAATCAAATTATGCTGTCCTGTAAACAGTAATCCTTAATCACAACTCATTCTTTGTAGTAAACTAAACTTGTTATGCTCTTTCTAATGACGTACATATTTTTGGAAAATACTGTCTTTCTAAAGCTATATTAATATCAATGATATGCCATCTTTCTTTTTCCATCATTATTTTCAAGTGAGAAATGAGGGAGAAAAAAATGCATCATATGGACTGACTTTGGACAGGGAAATTCTATTCTTGGTATCAGAATTTGTGAGCAGAAACTTGGCAAATCCTTGTTCCTGCCCACAAATTATGACCCTTGGGTGGGATTTCCCTAACCCAAAGCAGAGCACATATAGAGGATTCTATTAAAGCCTTAATTATTCGTGCAATGATTGGTCACTATAGCCATACAATCAAGCATTCAATTAAAATTTTCTGAAATTGATTTTAAATGAGTACATTTTTTGTCTTAAATAATGTCACAGGACCCAAATGCTGCAGGGTACCCAGATCCGGCTATTTCAAATTCCTGACTGTCATACACTTAAAACTGTTTGAGACTGACACATTCAAGTTTCTGAAGTTTTTTTCTCTCACTACATTAAACATATTTTTGAAGACCATGTGTCTCATTAATCTGAATAAGAACATTTTTAATAATAATGAAGAGTTAAGAATTAATAGATCAAATAAGTGCATTTATATTTATAAATCAGAGCTTGTGCAACAGGATTCCCTCACTTTAAACCACCAATATCCAATAATTATTTCCAATGTTTCAAAAATGAACAAAGTCCAAAACCTTCAAACAATCTGTTTTTTTGGTACTTAATCTATGCCTTCTATCATTGCAATAAGTAGTATTAAAATCGAAACAAAAGTGGTGAATGGTATCCATGCATGACAAGTAGTAAGAATCAACGCAGAAAGAAATTGTCTGATCATTTAGCTATCAGCCAAATTTCATATTGGCTTTCCTCAATGTAAACTTTGTGTGTTTAAAAAATTAGAAGAAAAGATCTTGCTTACTCATTGTGTCTGTGATGGAACTGTTTGTGTATTGTTTTCCTGGTATTTAGGTCTGAAGCAAGCAGAGTGATACACAGGATTACCACTACTGTAATCTGTTTGCCCTTTTCTGGTTTAGTGCTACTACCCCCACTTTATTGTTTTATTGCCCCAATATCAATTAACAGGGGTCCCAAGTGGGGCTGATATTGCTCACATGGGTAGATGACATATGTCAGCTTGTGAATATAATAAAAATTTAATCAACAATAAGACATACAATTTGAATAAAGATTGGGGAGGGAGGCCTGATTTGGGTACTTGCATCTGCTGTCATAACATGGATATCCGCATGATGTAATCATCCCTTCCTGCACGTCATTAGCAGATGACAAGTGTCCAAAATATCATCAATTAGAAACTTAGAGGTTCTTTTCCTTGTTAGACAACTAAATATTTGCCATCTACAATATGCATACAAGTACAAAGGATACAAATCACTATAGGCAGCCTGATGTGGATACTATGGTGTAACACCTTTAATTTTAATATTTTCACTTTAAGGAACAGCAAAACATGTAAGCTTCCACTTAAAATAGCCTTCCTGTGTTTAGTGCAATCCATGTTCCAAGAGCATATAGAAGATGAAAGATATGATGTCAGTAAATTGTTACATTTCCAGGGCACAAAGCAACATTTCCAAGTATGCAAAATTACACTGACCATTAAATATATTGAAAATATATATCCAACCAATTAAAATCATTGGTTGATGTTTTCTGATGAACTTTAAATCGTCGATCTTTAAATTTTAAGTGATTTTAGTCGCTTGTTATAACTCTGATATTATTCACAGTGCCACCAATGATGATGATGATGATGATGCTGATGATAATGATGATGGAAATATCTAGGTCTCTCACAGACCAACAAGTTGTTCTCTGCCTTTTTTTTCTGACATAGCTGGTGGTGCCATGTCATGTCAGAAGAAAAAAAAAGGCAGTGAACAACTTGTTGGTCTAAGTCTCTCATTGTCTGCTAAAAAAGCAAGACAATGAATGCTTCACTCATGAACTGGTTTTATTGCCCTTCAGTGTTACTGTACTAATCCAGATGCAGTTATATGAATGGCAGCACTTACACTATGGGATATACTACTCTGTTGGAGTCCAACTGACCTGATTCTGCCTCAAGCTGTGATGGATTAGTTTTACAGGATCTTCTAAATGTGTGTCTGCCAGTGGGTAACTGCTGTGCCAACATTCCAACTGAGGGACCATAAGGCTTTGTTCTGTGTTGATATTTGGCTGAAGTAGACTGAACTTGGAGACCTCTAGACCAGTGACTGTAAGCATTCTGATACCTCCTCATATCTCTTTTGTGTAGCTTGCAATGTTTCAGCCTGTTTAAAAAAATTAATTCAATAAATAAAACCTTGCCTATGCCATACACATATACAGGGATTGCAAAATCATATATCATATTACATCAGAATCCTCAACACTCTCTGAGACAGTAGGACTATTATAAATGCAGCTTTCTAGTTAAAGATTAAAACATGTGGTATGGTAACTTGATGTGGTATGGTAACTTGAATATTACTCTTAAAGGCGATCTAGTAGCAAATGTATCTTGATCTATTAGAAACCAACCAAAGCAACCTTTATGAAAAACTTTGATTCACTTAAGTCTTCATGTATTGATGGATACAGTGACCTACTTTCAGGGTCTTTTTTTGTACGACTCTTTCAAATGCATTTTTAGAAATAAATATTTCATGATTGCCATTACTTTATGGACAAATGTATCAGAAATGAATATCAAATAACGAAACCAAAATTAAATTTGCCAAAAGAGCATGAAAGGTAGATCACGGTGAACCACTTTTATGTGTGATTGTGTGGGTGTCTTCAAGAAGCACAGAAAAATGTAACCATTGTACAAGCAAGAGGATGCAAAATATGAACTAATTACACCTCTTACTGATTCTTCAAATGTAGGTTACAGTGACAATCACTTATTTAAAGCTGTCATGGTTCCGCTCTACAGTTTCATACTTTGCATATGGTTTGATTTTTAAAGAAACAGAATTTCTCAGGTTTTCCTCACTGGTTATCCTGGTTATTTAAAAGAAGACCTTGTATATCTTAGGTATTGTTAAAATAACTTTTAATTCCCTTTATTTTGGTGTATGATTGATGGGTGTAATTTGGGTTATAGAGTATATAGCTTGGCCTTACTTCAGATGTGCACCTCGCAAAAGACTGTTAGCTCTGCTTGGTCGCTTTCACTTCCTGCACTTCAAAGGTAAACTGGAAGAAAACGAGCCAATAACTTTTTTAACTTTTTTTATTTTATAATTCAGTTATTGCGCTTTCTGAAGCTGATATTGCCTACTCTGGTAAATTCATTTTCCCTATTTTAATAACTGTTAAAAGTAGGGTACTTTGGACTAGTTCAGGCTCATTTTTTCATGCACATGGGATCAGCCATTTTGGTCAGCTGCCTGCTTTAGATAGTGCATGATTTGCATAATTACCACATGTAAAGAAATTTTAGTCACAGTACATGAAAGTAGCATAGAGGTATGGCAACATTTTCTTCACTGTGCATGTTGCAAACCTCAAAAACTTATTTTCCAAAGCATGTTGCATGCAATTGCAAGAGCAGAGTTAAATGTGGTAAACTGTGTTGACAATGTTTTTTGTTTCACTCTGCATCTTGCTATTTATTACCTGAAAAAGTGAGTGATTTGATTCTACATTTGTTTGTACTGTGTTAACAATCTTGTTAGGTAAAGGTCCATGTGTTGTTAGGTAGTCAATTGTAAACTAAGTGATCATAAAATAATTAGCTTTATAATTGTTTCAATGTTCATGCTATATAGTGTTTGTATGAACATATTAAACATGCTATATAGTGTATGTATTGACATATTAAACATGCTTTATAGTGTATATATGGACATATTAAACATGCTTTATAGTGTATCTATGGACATATTAAACATGCTTTATAGTGTATCTATGGACATATTAAACATGCTTTATAGTGTATATATGGACATATTAAACATGCTTTATAGTGTATGTATTGACATGTTAAACATGCTTTATAGTGTATGTATTGACATATTAAACATGCTTTATAGTGTATGTATGAACATATTAAACATGCTATATAGTGTATGTATTGACATATTAAACATGCTTTATAGTGTATATATGGACATTAAACATGCTTTATAGTGTATGTATTGACATATTAAACATGCTTTATATTGTATGTATTGACATATTAAACATGCTTTATAGTGTATGTATGAACATATTAAACATGCTATATAGTGTATGTATTGACATATTAAACATGCTTCATAGTGTATATATGGACATATTAAACATGCTTTATAGTGTATATATGGACATATTAAATATGCTTTATAGTATATCTATGGACATATAAAATAGCTTCTTTAAAAGCAATATTGACCTTAATTCCCGCATGTAAAGAAATTTCAGTCACAGTACATGAAAGTAGCATAGAGGTATTCCAACATTCTTTCCAATGTGCATGCTGCCAATGTAAACAACTTCACCTATTCCGGTCCCTCTCTCAGAAGTACATACCCGGTAATAACTGTAGAGCAGAACCTATAGTACTTGCTATGGTGTATTTAATTAATATGAAATAGGTAAAACTTAGTAGTTAACAAACCTTGCTGGGTATCATATGTGTGTGTGTGTGTTCTGAATGTTGTCACAAGATGTCATGGCGATGTGACATATTGTGTCTCATTCATGAATTCTTTGCCTGTGTAAAGTAATGTCTCAGAGTTGGAAGAATATTTTTTATATCATCCTTGAATTGAAGACTACAAATACTGCATATTTTTATTATAGTGAATAAGTCACATGACCTATAAAATAATTGGATGAACATTACAAACATTTGCTCATCTTTCTTTGTTCTTTTCTACAATGAACATGCACAAAACACCAGAAGATAATGGTGCAGACTACAGGCAGTTCTGGTACCACTTTTCAAATTGCAAGGGGTACAGTTGTTGTATGCTTTGTTTCACATATATACATGTAATGTAAAAAGCTTGCATTGACTTGTTGACTAATATAAAAAGTGAGTGCAGCTAACTGGCTTATCATGATGTCACTGACATCACACATGACACTATGAGGCATAATATAAGTGTTCTAAGCTTTGGCAAAGGAAACTATACAATACTGCCTGGTGTACATATTGATTTCAATTATTGTCCATTTTTGTACGTAAAGATAAATCATTTTTGTTTATTCCAAACTATCTGACTGGTTTATAACGAGTTAAATAATATTGCTTTGTGAAACAACAGAAATTGCAATCAATCTAATTCAGTGGGGTTTTTTTCAAACTTTTTTTCTTGCGACCCAGTTGAAGAAAATATTATCATAAAATCATAATATCGCCTGACATTCTGGGGCCCAGTACTGGGTCGTGACCCATACATTTAAAACCACTGGTCTAATTGATTGGAGATCTTTAGCATGTTTCTAACGCTTAACTCTCTTCCAATTCCACCATGAACTTCCAGTTGACAAAACATTTTCATTACATACAGTATGAAAACTCGGCATGTTAATATACACATTATCAGAAGAGCTTGCTTTGCATGTAGCACTTTGCCCTGCTCAAGGTGCACTCATTATAAATTCTTATTATTACTGAGTGTAATTACAACTTTGAGTTCAAAATAAGATAGAATAGTTCTCACTTTTAAGAATCAAAATTAACAATTGGTACAAAAGAGGCAATTTGCTGAAATTTTATGAAAGTACCACATTAATCAAGAATCATGTACATGGAAACCATTAGCCCATTTTTTTCTAATATATTGGACCAAAAGTCAAATATTGTAATCTCCCGCAAACCCAAAATGGTTTTACTTGAATATATCTTAGATTTAGTCAAACTCCTATCAGGCACGGACGTTTTATCTTTTGTAGGCAGGGTAGATAGGGTTTAATGTTGGGAAAGAATATTTTTCTTCCCCTTGATTCTGTCTTTAATACTATTATTGGCATGAACGAGTTGTGAAGCGATTTGATTTATTTATCAACAAATATTGAGGTTGAAAAGAAATAAAGGCAGAACAGAGGGAAAAAGGATAGAAGGAAAGAAATTGTTGTATCCAAAACATGCAAAAGAATTAAGGTTTTCCTTGACAAGGCTCAAATGAAAATATTGGAAAGGATTTTGTTACAATACTGTCTACGGGGGTGGGGGTGGGGGGCTTACCGATAATAATAAACATTTTGCTTTTTTCAAATGCTTGCCCGGTAAACTTACAACCTAAGCTAAGGCAGGCTACAACCTTGAAAATACTGAACAAAATTATGATACCATTGCTAAAATTTGAACTTTGGATTTCGTGCTTGAAAGAAAGTCCAAGTCTAAAACCAGTTTATTGCTTCCTTCTGTGAACGTAGATACTATGTCGAAATCGTCACTACTGCAACCCTATGTTCCATATGTGACAACACAAGAGGCTGTGAAATATTAATGATGTGTTCGAACTAAGGGGGGGGGGGGGGATGAATTAGTGAGTCACATAGGACGGTAATAAAATCGTCTGCTTCACCCTAAGCCTCATTTACTCTTTAAGTATGTTTATATGAAAGATGTCACTATAAAACTGAAACCTTTTTGTGAAATGATCATAAGTATTAACTAATTTTTACAAGAATGCGTATTTATCATCCTAAACAAATTAAACTTGTTCGATTTCCTGAAATTTAACAGCATCCAGTCTTCTGCTCAATAAACTTGAAGTCAACCAGCACGTTCTTGTATTTACATCTCAAGATGTCTCGTAATATCTCGTTCTCGTCACGTGACTTTGCACACATGCAAGCTTAGTAAATATGGCCGCCGTTTACTAGGAATCAAAGGAGGTTATTTGGTTCACCTTTACCTCAGAAATCTTGAACACAGAGTTTGAACATGGGTTTAACAAAGGAAGAAGCCTATGAGATTCTAGAGTTACCATTTGGTACGTTTATGGAAAGAGATGACCAGCTCACATACTCCCCGAAATCGAGTGAAATCTTATGTGAATATAGGAACGTCGATTGGGCAACAATTACCATTTACTTTTCAAATCTGTCCTCAGTTTACGAAAGTTTTTAATTGTTATTTGCACTTCGTGTGAGATATATAAAGAATTTTCGGCAAAATAACTTGAGTTGGTCCTAAATATTGTGTCGAAAATAGGGCACAGTGCAAGAGGCACCTGCTATTGAAATATTGCTGACTAAGAACGCTTTAGTTTTGCCCTTTTTTTAGAAACCAATTGCATGAGCTGTATATTGTCATTCGATCAAATATACCAGAAAATATTTTGTTCAAAATTTTTTTATATTTTTTTTCTACGCAAATGCTGCCAGTATATAATCAATTATGTGGGTAATGGTGAAACCACAACAGCAGCTACCTTTGAAGTTTACATTATACTGGCTTCCGATTCATTCTTGAGTATATGTCAGCATGGTCGTGTATGCTCATTTAATCATCTTAAATTAAATATTAATTATTGTTATAAAATGTAATACTAATATAGTTTAACCAAAGTCTATTCAGTCCTGATTGTTGAATGCTTTGCACCTTAAATATCATCAAACATCTTCCAGACAAAAATTATTGATCATTATGAACTTTTAAAACAGTGGCCAGGTACTAAACTGGGTCAAGAAAAGAGGACATTGGGTCTAATCAAAAGAAATAACAGGGTAGTAAAAACAGATTGTTAAAATGTGCAGCTTTCATTGTGACATCACAGTGTGCAATCTTCAGTCCAGTTTGTACTGGAGCACACCTTTAGGTTGACATCATCCAAAAATGTCCACATATTTTAACATGTATTTCTCGGGCATATATATAATGACCTTCCAAGGAATATGGATATATGAGGATTGAGATAAAGTGAATAATTGCCATTTAAAGGGTGGATCAATTTTTTTTCATGCACTTTTTCAGAAGTTGTTTGAGAAAAATCACATGTCCCACCTACCTTTTCACTTGTCCCAGAATTTCAATCACTTGTCTTGATTTGATGAGATGTATGCACTTTAATCCATAGAACAAAAAAACCCAAAGAAATGATGTACAACATATTTATTTCTTTTTTTTCTTCAGATGGCTTAATTTTTCAGTTTTTCATTGTCATGGTATCTTATATACATTATTTCTGGTACAGTAGCATAAGTACCTTCAGCAAGAATGGAAAGAAATTTAGTGTAATTCAGTCCAAACTTCATCTCTTGAGAATTAATCAGTTGACAAAACAAAGTCTCTTGCCTCCGAGTCTGTTCTCATAATGAGCACCAAGTTCAGCATTGTTCTTCTCCCAGAGTACTGTCAGCATTGCCATATCTGAAATTGTTTTCCATGTTGTGTTAGGATGTGTTAAAGAGAGCTCTCAATTCTTTCTTTCATTTCATTCTCAGTTGGTTTAAAATGGCATTACATAGTGGAGTGTCAGAACCTCGAACTTCAGAGATTTTAAGCACATGCTGGCTGGTGTCATGGATATACTGTGCTGCACACAGGCTTCACAGAGTCCAGAATTGTCATTAGACTTGATTAAATTCTGAATTGCAAGTTCCATTGACAAATACACTGGTTCAGTTTCCAACCCATGCCAGTTTGGATATTGTTTGCAATAACTGCGATACATCTTTCCATCAGAGTGAATAAATTCAAGCCATGGATAATAATCAACCCAGTATGGCTGAAAATTTCTGTCTCTTTGTTGTGTCATATTTGAAAGCCTTATATTTGATCCCTCCACTTAAAATGTGTTTTTCCTCTCTGAATCTTCATTATTACCTTCCTTGCGAAAAAAATTTGTGAACTCCGAATGTGAATGAATAAATGGAGGGAGGTAGATTCAGCATTCAGCCCTGGAGGGCATGAATAGTCAGGTAAAGGTAGATAAATGATTAAAAAGCATGAAAAATTAGCACTTGCCCCGACTTGTTTTAAAATTTGAAAAAAACACTAGTCCAGGACATCAGTCTATGGGATTTGATCAGCCCTGTGGTCCCAAATGAAAATTGTGCCGATCTGACCTCCAATATGACTGCCATGTCAGCCATCTTGAAAATATTGTTGCTTTACCTCCTGGATGGATGGTGATATCAACATATGGTTTTCACCAAAAGACTTCTAATGATGTCTAGTTGGTCCTAAATGAAAATGGCTCCAATCTGAAATCCAGTATGGCCACCATGGCAGCCATCTTGAAAATCTTGTAGTTACTACTATTCTTGAACAGAAAGTCATTGATAAGGCTTTGCCAAAAGACTTCATGTCGTTTCTAGTTGTTCCTAAATGAAATGGTGCCATGATCTCCAATATGACAGCCATGGTGGCCATCTGGAAAATCTTGTTAATGCTGCTCTCCTGAATAAATGTAGATGATCATATCGACACAGAGTTTGCACCAAAAGACTTTGAATGTCTGGTTGGTCCTTAATGAAAAATCTTGCCAATCTGACATCCAGTATGGCCACCATGGCAGCCATCTTAAAAATCGTACCACTTCTTTTCCTGAATGGAAAGCTACATTGACATGGTATTTTAGCTGCAAGACTTCTTATGATGTATAGTTGTGCCTAATTGAAAATGATGATGCTTGGTAATTCCATATTAAAATCTTATCACTACTCGTCCTGAATAGAAAGCCATATAAACATGATATTTTCACCAAAAGACTTGTTATGAAATCTAGTTGGTCTTGAATGAAAATGTGGCCAGTCTTACGTCCAATATGACTGCCATGACGGCCATTATGAAAATATAGTTTGCACTACTCCTTCTGAAAGGATGGTCATATTGACATCATGTTTTCACTAAAAGACATCTATTGATGTCTCTTTTGTCCCAAATGAAAATGGTGCCAATTACATCCAGTATGGTCGCTACAGCATCTAATTTGAAAATTTGGTATCACTCAAGAATATCAGAGATGGTTTCAACACTCAACAGTTACAATAAAGAAACAGTCTTATCTTGGATTCCTGGAAATTCTTTTCAGCCCATAGAGCTTCAGTCCCTTTGAGTGACTTTTGTTTTTCAAAAAATATGCAAATATTGTTATGCCTCAAAAGATATTGTTTTGATAATTCTTGACTAAATATTTGCAAATTCACAGCCTAATTTCTCAAGTAAACTCCACCATATAAGCATTCTTTTGTTTTGAACAAAATGATTTACTGTAAAGTTTTTACCACTGCTTCTTATCTCCGCAATTAAAAAGAGGCATGGGATATTGCACAGAATTTGATCATATTTGTCAGAAAGCATCCTGGTATGAAGACCTTTACAATTATACAAAAGATACTAATCCACCATTAAATATGGCTACTATTACTAAAAATAAAGAACATTTTAAAAGACTTCTCAAAAAACACTCAACAGAATTTGACCAAATTTGACAGAAAGCATTCTGGCATTGAGGGATTTCAAGTTTGTACAACTAATGCTATTTGCCATCAAATACGGTCACCATTATTAAAAATAGAAAAACCTTCAAATGACTTCTCCAAAACTGTTGAATAGAATCTGACTAAAAGCATTCGGGCATGAAGACCTTTCAGCTTTATACAAATGACACAGATCTGTCATCAAATATGGCTACCATTACTAAATAGAGAAACATTTGAATAAATACTCAAAAATTTGCTCAACTGAATTTTTCTAAATTTGAGAGGGATCGTCCTGGCATAGAAAAACATTTATATAACTTTGTCTAAAAAGTAACTGCTGAACAGAATTTTACCAACATTGGCACAAAACATCTTGGCATGGGGGCCTTTCACTATTGGACAGATTATGCTGATCTACAATCAGAAATGGAGGAGATAACTTGGAACAGTTGTTTTCATAACATTTTCAATCAACAGCATTGGAAGAAATTTCAACTGAAGGCTTTCTACTGATCCAGATTTCTTGGCCAACTGCTTTTGCATTTGGCTGTTAGGCAGATGTCATCCAGCTGAGCAAGTTCAGGCCCACTTGGTTCTCTTGTTTCATTCCAAAGATCATGATGCAAGAAGTAGCTGAAAGAAGCCACTGGGTACATTAATTATGCCCTTGATATTAATGTCAAACAGCCCCTATACTGATATTAGATATATAAAATCTTGCAAACATTTCCTCATTCCTAACATATTAGTCACTTTTCCAGGGCACAATCGTAGTCGTCAGCAGTTTTGTAAGGCTTTGATCATTGGATCGACATACAGACCCTGGCCTTGTTGGTATTATTCATCTGATTCTGTCTGAAGATGATGGACCAAGGTCCATCCCCAAATACCACAGAAATATTCATGATTGCATCACCACAGTTTACTTCATACACCTGATAGCTGATGAATCCATTAGGTTTACCTTGTGATTGTCTTGTCTGTGACATAAAGGTCAGTAATTCTGATAACCTCAGATGACCTGGAAAATACTTACCCCACTGCCAGATGTCTGATCGTAACTTCCCATATCAGTTGACGAGTTCAAAACCAGCAGTCTTTCTTGCCAGAAACTTAAGGTAATGATTAACTATGTTAAGCCATCTCCTTAAATTAACTCAATATGAATCCATGTAATACAGTGATGTCAGTCAGACATTTCATTAACATTTTGGGAGTGTTCACAATGCTGGGATTTGTCAAAATGTACCAACGTATATTTCTTCTATTTTGCCCCATTACATCACAAATGGTAGAAGTACAGGAGTGGAAAAATCCCGTGCCTGGCAGTCAGCCACAGGTTGGAATTTTTTGCTGAGCATGTAAAATTTTCTGTCACTTGCTTAGAATTTCATAAAGAATCTGTAGGAAGAATCTTTATTTTTTTTATATTTAATGAAAATCTTAAAATATTGCTGCAAATTCTTCTCAAAAACTACTGAAAAGAATTTGAGCAAATTATACAGAAAGCATTCTGGCACAAAGAGTTTTCAAATTTATAAAAATGATGCCAATCCAATATCAAATATGGTCACCATTACAATATTTTGCTGTGTATAATGCAGACTTTATTTTACCAAATTTTCTTATTTTCAGAAGGGTGTGTGCATTTTATAGAAGAATTTTTTTTTAAAGTTATTTTCCAAGGTCTATCTGGTGACAGGATGAAGGCACTATAGCTGCCTGCACAAATCACATTCACTCCTTGTGAAATAGAAAATCCATTGCATGTTGCATTATAACTAAATTGTTTACCGGTACTAGCTTTATTAAAAAAATAAATAATGTTTACAAACCTTCATAGTCTTGTTCTTTGATTGCATATGATAATAAACTCATTTCATTTCACGTCACTGTAGCATTTTGTTCAGTGACTTGACTGGAAATACATGTAGATAATGAGTGGTAACTTGTTCTAAAGCTGTGCATAGTACCACATTGCAGTGGAACAAGTATAATGAATACCGTACCTGTACTGTAAATGTTCAGTATTGTATAACTGTCAATCTAATACATTTTTTCTTCATTTATTCTTGGTTAAATGAAAATATAATATTTAATATTCAAGTAATGTTAATGTTCTCATGTGAGGGACATTTAGGGGACATCTTTTTCATGACAACGGTTAGAATGTTATGGTAACATTGACACATCATGAAACAAAATGATAAGTTAAAGAATGAAATTGGCAAATATTTTTTTTTCTTTGGAAAATAAACTTGGTTCTTTGTTATATTTCTCATCTTGTATGATAGTATTTGATATTTCTTTGCAACCATCCAGTGATCAGTTCTTTATTGACTTAGTGTGGTCTTTTCACAGTAATCAGCGCCGGCTAATGCTTTGATGTGCTAAACATAGTTATGTCGCTTTGTCTAGGTAAATTTGCAGTTTATTGACTTTTCTTTGGAAAATTAGCTTAGATCTTTGTTTTATTTCTCATCGTAAACCACAGTATTTGATACTTCTTTGTTACAATATAGTGAGCAATGTTTAATTGACTCAGCATGGTGTTTTTAAAGGTAATCTGTGCTGGCTAAAGCTTTGATGTGCCAGACATAATTTCAATGCATAGTCTTGGTAAATTCTATCTTGGGCACTGTGATATATTTTAGAGGTGTCATGATAGTGACTTTTTGAAAGTGTTGACAACGAAAAGGACTTTGAGGGATTTGATGCAATAGACTGAACTCCGAACCTTAAAACAGCCCTTTTAAGGGCCAACTATAAAATGACCCTATTAAGGGCCAACCATAAAATCAGAAAGATATACTTTCAGTATTGCCACGTTTTTTTCATTTTTTCTTTTACGATATCTGTAAAAAAAAATATTGGTCACGATCACTTGCCACATACTGACAGGAAAGACCAGAGAAAACAGTCAAGCACTGGCTTTTTGTAAACAATTTAAATGTTGTGTAACAAATGATGATCACTGCACTATCCAAAATTGCCGACGGTTCTCGCACTACGAAAATGGAGCGAAATTATTAAGATTTAAAAAGTTATTATGTCACATTCTGGGTCGAAAATTGGGGTGTGCGTTATACATCAGTGTGTGCTAAACACACCAAAATAAGCTACTAAAACTAGAAAAACATTTATAAGACTGCTATTTAACCAGAAAGCACTTTGTCATGAAGTGCTTTAAAGTTTGTACCAATGATGCAGATCTGGCATTAAATGTGGCCACTGTTGCTAAAAATGTAAAAAAGACAACTTTACCCACATTCTTTTTAAAAACCACTCTTCAGAATTTGACCAAATTTGACAAAAAGCATCCTGGCATAAAGGGATTTCAGATATTTTTCATGAAGAGCTTTCAAGTTAGTACAAATAATGCTGATCTGTTATCAAATATGGCTATTGTTACTAAAATATATTTAAAAGAAACAACCTTTAAATAACTTCTCAAAAAATCCCTGAACAGAATTTGACCAAATTTGACAGAAAGAATCCTGGCATAAAGGGCTTTCAAGTTTGTACGAATGATGTTGATCAGCCATCAGATATGGCTACTATTACTAACAAATAGAAAAACCTTTAATGACTTTTTCGCAAAAACCGCTCAACAGAGTTTAACCAAATTTGACAGGAAGCATCTTGGTATGGAGGGCATTCAGATTTTTACATCTGATGCCAATTTACCACAAAATACAAATGGATTGCTAAAATTAGTTCTCTACTTTTTGAAAAGGGAAAAAATGCTCAACAGTATTTTTAAAACTTTGAAAGAAACCATCCTGGCAAAAGCCTTTCTATATTGGACAAATGAGGCTGATGTGTCTGAAAGATAAGGATGAAGATGCAAATAATAGAGACACCTAGAAATAATTGTTTGCACAACATATGCAGTCAATAGCATTGGTAGAAATATCTACAGAAAGCATTCTGCAGACCCAGATTTCTTGGTCAACAGATGTCAACCAGGTTAGCAGAAAACTTTTAACTCGACTGGTCATAGACCAGAAGAGCTTATGGGATGGCCTGTTGTCCCTCACCATCTGTCCGTTAGCACAAGTTTGTCATTGCAGCTTCTCCTAAACTACATGGATGATTGCCATGAAACTTTACACACAAAATCATCCAATGTTCCAGTTGGTCCTAAATGAAAATGTTGCTGCATGGACATCCAATTTGAAAATCTTGTTATTGCTACTTCTCTGGAATGGACGGTCATATCAACATTGGCTTTTCACTAAAAGTCTTCTTATGATGTATAGTTGGTCCTAAATGAAAACTGCGCGTATCTGATGTCCAGTATGGCCACCACAGTGGCGGTCTTAAAAATATTATCCCTACTCCTCCTGAATGGATGGTTGTATCAATGTGGGGTTTTTACTAAACAACTTCATATGATGTCTAGTTATTTTAAATGAAAATGGTGCTGCTTGGACATCCAATATGGCCAATACAGCAACCATCTTGAAAATTGTATTGCAAACTCCTCTTCAGTGGATGTTCAAATCAACATGGGGTTTTCACTAAAAGACTTCTTATGATGTTTTTGAAAATGGTGATGATCTGACATCCAATATGGCCACAATGACATCCATCTTGAAAATCATTTTATCGCTCTTCTTCTGAATAGATGGTCATATTCATATGGGTTTTCACCAAAAGACTTCTGATGATGTCAAGTTGAGCCTAAATGAAAATGGTGCCGATCTTACATTCAGTATGGCTGCCACTGTGGCTAATTTGAAAATCTTATTGCTCAAAAATATCAGAGGTGGTTTCAACAGTCAGCAGTTAAAAGAAATGGTCTTATCTTGAATTCCTGGAAATTCTTTTCTGGCAGTAGAGCATTAGTCCCTTCAGTGGACTCTTGTTATTTGTAAAATACCAAGTTTTGGGAGGAAAAAGGCAACAAAATTATAAAAATAAATGCCAAATCCAGTCACTAATAGCTTGTGTATAAAAAGAACAGTGGTGGACTGGTGCTCCATCCAGGGAGAGTCCGACTTGCATACTTCCAGATGTCTCACACTATAAGAACTGGAGATCTGGGATAAGTTTCAGTCACATGGTTAAAGTTGGGGTTAAGATGACTTTAATCTATTAATTGACCATAAGGGATAATAATCAAGTGTTTTGGGGATGTTTATGGTGGTTTTACTGTTGCAGATAGTTTCACGGGGTGAGTAAAGTCAATAAAATGGATACTAGTATTTATGACAGTACCATTAACATTCTGAAATCCAGGCACTCGAAAATCTTTTAGATCTAATGGGCACCGATAGAAGTTCATGTTCTGATGATATTTGAGATTCACAGTTTACTTATTTTTAGTAGCCCATCAGACAAAGTGTTGCATTTAGTTTTAGAGTTATAATTAGTATTGATGTGTTCCGAATGAAGATTTTCACTTTCAGAAATATGAATGCTATAATTTGATTGGTGAATCAAAAGGTCAACAGAACATGACTTTGTATCTTATTATAAGTAATCTCTATTATAATCAGATTAGAGATCCAGGTGATACATTCAAAATTCTGGAACCATTGGTCTGGTTTGGGCATTAAAATACCCCCCCCCCCCCCCAAAAAAAACACTCCAATACAGGATTTTTATCACCATTCTAATATGTTGAGAAAATTTGTGCATAAATCTTAATATATGCATTCTGTCGTTTCCCATTCCACTAGAACCATGAGGTCACCAATCAGAGCATGCACTACATTTGCATGTACATGAATATTAAAATATCTTGTTTATCATTTATTATTAATAGCAATGCCTGGCATAGGATTCACAAGAATAGACTGTACCTTGAACTCATTGTGCATGTTGTACATATTGCCTCTTGTTTATTGCAGGTGTTGATCAGGACTCCATACGCACAAGTTACAAAAGACTTGCTTTAAAGTGGCATCCTGATAAACACAATGGGGCAGGGGATGCCTTGAAGGTAGGTTTGTGAATGTCACAAAAATCGAGACATAGCAACCACAATACCTGTCTGTTCATTCATCCACCCACCATCAGTTTTGGTTAAAGTTTCTCCTGTTTGTATTGGTAGTTTATTGTCAGACTTTCCCACAAATGCATGAGAGGGAATGGTACATCTATAGAGATTGAAGGCCAAGGAGGTCAAAGGTGAAGGTCACAGGAAAGCAGTTATTTAAATTTTGGTTAGTGGTCAGTGGTTACAGTTTTTGGATCTGACACTGTTGTCTGCTACTGGTGTGGATGAATTGTCATCAGATGTAGAAGTGAAGTTTACCATGAGATATAAAAGATCGCTATATATGTGGAGGTCAGAGGTTAAAATCAGTGTTAAGTTGGTTAAAGTTATATAAAAAAAGAACTTTTGTGTCTGTAGACTCTGAACAAGATTTATGGATGTACATAGAGCATCTTTGGGGATGATGGATTCATGGGTCCAAGGTCAAGGTCGCAGCGTGAATTGGGGTTTTATAAATGCTGATGTATCTTCTGTTTCTGTGAATTGTTATCAGATTTGGCACACAAGTTTAACAAGAGATGAAACAGATCTTGTCACGGGGGTTTTAAACGGTCAGATGTTAAGGTCACATTGTTTTATGGTGTCTTGCTAAGGGCACATGAACATAATCACAGGTGTGGCAATGCATTTACAGATTTATTTTGGTTATGTACAGGCTGGTTTTCATTTAGATTCATCGCTAGGTTTCAAACTCTTTGCAGACCTGCCAACCCTTTATGATTTGAATGCAAGTCTTACTGAAATGACCCATAAATTACAGACTTGCGGAATAATATAAAAAATAGGAAAATACGATCATTGTAGTCAAATGCGGATATTGGTTTTCATACTAGATTCAGTGTAGTTGGTCAGGGAACCAAACTAACTTTACTGGAATATTTCAGCTGCTTCAATCTGCCCATGTTTTTCACACACAATACCTTCATGATCAAGTTTTTGCTTTATGTTGTAGCATTATCTAGCAATGTCATTCAACAAATGAAAATACTTTAAGGTAATAGGCACAATCAACCTCTTGAAAATTAAAATAATCAGCATAGACATATATATAGGAATATTCAGATTCTTGGCTGTGCTTGGAAAAAAGCAGAAAGGCAACAATTACATTTACTGGACACACTGTCATGTTGATTTGAGTGTTGTCCATGGCAGGAGAGATGATTGCCACCACCATGTGAAACAATAAAAACCTCAAACAAACACTGCATCAAGTTGAGGGCTCTAGCAAGGAGCCATAGACTTCCTTGGGGTTTGAAATGCAGTTTATGAAACTAAACGAAAACTAATTAAGGTCTAAATGTACATTACAAATTTTTAGTTGAACATAATGTTGTCTTTGCTGCATCAGATCACACTTCTGAACATTTCAAATGCCTGTTTTCCAAGTCAACAATAGTAGCACATGATATTTCGTTACACCTGAAAATTGATCTAACTTGAGGAAAAATATTGACTGCCTGAGACGGTTTTGTTAGGGTTATGGATAATGTGATAGAGTTTTGACATATATGTATAATGTGATACAGTCTTTACATACATGTATAATGTGATACAGTCTTTACATATATGGATAATGTGATACAGTCATAACATGTATGATGTGATACAGTCTTAACATACATGGATAATGTAATATAGTAATAACATCCATGGATAATGTAATACAGTCTTAACAAATGTGGATAATGTGATTGTCTTAACATGTAAAATGTGATACAGTCTTTACATACATGGATAATGTGACAGTCTTAACATGGATCATGCAATAGTCTTGACATGTATAATGTGGTACAGTCTTAACATACATGGATAATGTGATACAGTCTTGACATACATGGATAATCTGATACAGTCTTAACATGGATAGTGTGATAGTCTTAACATACATGGATAATGTAATACAGTCTTAACATACATGGATAATGTAATAGTCATAACATACATGGATAATGTAATACAGTCTTAACAAATGTGGATAATGTGATAGAGTCTTAACATGGATAATGTGACAGTCTTAACATGGATCATGCAATAGTCTTGACATGTATAATGTGATACAGTCTTAACATACATGGATAATGTGATACAGTCTTAACATACATGGATAATGTGATACAGTCTTGACATACATGGATAATGTGATACAGTCTTAACATACATGGATAATGTAATACAGTCTTTACATTCATGGATAAGATGCTACAGCCTTTACATACAAGGATAATATGACTGTCTTAACATGGATCATGCAATAGTCTTGACATGCATAATGTGATACAGTATTAACATGTATGATGTGATAGTCTTAACATACATGGATAATGTAATACAGTCTAACATACTTGGATAATGTAATAGTCTTAACAAATGTGGATAATATGATAGAGTCTTAATGTACATGGATAATGTGACACAATCATAACAGACATATAATGTGATACAGTCTTAACATATGGAGATAATGTGACACATGTCTTAATATACATGGATAATGTGATACAGTCTTGACATACATGGATAATGTGATACAGTCTTGACATACATGGATAATGTGATACAGTCTTGACATACATGAATAATGTGATACAGTCTTGACATACATGGATAATGTGATACAGTCTTGACATACATGGATAATGTGATACATTCTTGACATACATGGATAATGTAATACAATCTTAACAAATGTGGATAATATGATTGAGCCTTAGTGTACATGAATAATGTGGCACAATCGTAACAGACATAGATAATGTGATACAGTCTTAACATATGGAGATAATGTGATACAGTCTTGACATACATGGATAAAGTGATACAATCTTGACATACATGGATAATGTGATACAGTCTTGACATACATGGATAATGTGATACAGTCTTGACATACATGGATAATGTAATACAGTCTTGACATACATGGATAATGTGATACAGTCTTGACATACATGGATAATGGGATACATGCTTCACATTTTCAAAGAAGTTCATTGATAATGTGATTCAGTCTTTACATAAAGATGTGTGTAATGTCCTCCTACACCATTAAACTTGGACACATTAAACATTGGTCAGTGATAGTCCTGAAGGCTTAGATTGTGTCAACACTCTAGGAATATTAATTTCGTCCCTTGGGGTTGGGTGGGCTGGGGGAGTAGGGAATGATTTGACATTTGAAATAAATCCATTGTGTCTGAGACTTGGCTTGTGTGATTACTGGCCCAGAAACAGGTAATTTTACTGGTAAAATGAAAATAGAATGCAGAATGAATGCCAATGAAATGCAGACTGAGCGCAAATGAAATGATGAATACATTTTTAAAAGAACGGAAATCGCAAATGCAGAATGACAAATATTTCATGATAAATGAAAACAGAATAAAACACTAATGCATTGAAAACAATTTTGCATGATAATCCAGAATGAGATTATTTATACTGACAGTTAACTTTACACCCCTTATAAGCCATGACATTGTTCTTGTCAAAACAGACAGAAAAAAACAACCACCATTAATGTGATGACACCATCAGCAGTGTTTGTATCTGTACAGTCTATTTGAGTGAAATGAAATAAGAAATTAAATTTGCAGACAAGTAATTTATAACTATATTTTTATACTCGTTGCAGTTGATGCAGGCTTTCAAGTAGCCCTAATTTTCTTACTGTCCCTACTATCCCAAATGGTAAAAATTTGGGAGACATTTTTAGCTCTACTGCTCATAGACCAGAAGAACTTGTGGGATGGTCCGATGACCATCATTATCAATCTGTTTGCTATCGCTACTCCTCCTAAACTACTTGGAATATTGCCATAAAACTACACACACATTCATCCCATGGACTAGTTGGTCCTTGAAGACGATGGTGCTGATCTGATGCATAATATGGCTGCCACAGTTGCCATCTTGAACATCTTGTTATCACTACTCCTGAATGGAATGCCATATTGCCATGGGGTTTTCATTGAAAGATTTCTTATGATGTCTAGTTGGTCCTAAATGAAAATGGTGTTGATCTGATGTCCAATTTGGATACCACCATATGGCTTTTCACTAAAAGACTTCTTACGGTATCTAGTTGGTCCTAAATGAAAATGGTGCCAGTCTGATGGCCAATATGGCTGCTAGAGTGGCCTTCTTGAAAATCTTGTTATTGCTACTCTTCCTGAATGAAAAGTAATATTTCCATGGGGTTGCACCGAAGACTTCTTATGATGTCTAGTTGGTCATACATGAAAATAGTACCGATCTTATGTCCAATATGACCACCACAGTGGCTGTCTTGAAAATCGTTATCATTATCCCTCCGGAGCAAAAAGTAATATTGCCATGGGGTTTTCACCAGAAGACTTCTTATGATGTCATGTTGGTCCTAAATGAAAACTGTGCCAATCAGATATCCATTATGGGCACCACAACGGCCGTCTTAAAAATATTATCGTCACTTCTCCTGAATGGATGGTTGTATCAATGTGGGGTTTTTACTAAACAACTTCATATGATGTCTAGTTGTTTTAAATGAAAATGGTGCCATTCAGTCTGCCTGCCACAGTGGCCATCTTAAAAATATCCCTACCTCTCTTGATTGAATGGTCTTATCAGCATTAGTTTTTCACTGAAAGACTTCTTATCATGTCTAGTTGATTATAAATGAAAATGGTGCTGATCAAACTTATATTACTGCCACAATGGCCACCTTGAAAATCTTGTTATCATTTCTAGATGGCTGTCCATATGAACTTTGTGCTTTCACCAAAAGACTTCTTATGATGTCATGTTGGTACCAAATGGAAATGGTGCCAATTTGATATCCAATATGACCACCATGGCACCAATCTTGAAAATCTTCTTATCGTTGCTCCTTCCAAACAGTAAGTCATATCAACATGGGGTTTACACCAGAAGACTTCTTATGATGTCATGTTGGTCTTAAATGAAAATGGTGCCAATCTGATATCCAATATGTCTACCACAGCAGCTAATATGAAAATCTTATTAGCGTTAAAGATTATCAGAGATGGTTTCAACACTCGGCAGTTAAAAGGAAGAAATGGTCTTATATTGAATTCCTGGAATTTTTTTCAGCCACTAGAGCATTAGTCCCTTCAAGGGAATCTTGTTAATATGTTTAAAATATCATGGAGAGGTTCTTTGCCTCTTGATGCTTTCTTTTCAGTAATTTATGCAGGTTTAAGGGAACATGTGGTGCTCTGATGTTATGAATTTTCCTAGGCAGTCTAGTCCATCTTTTTGTTGTGCTTCATGAGTGGTAGGGAAGCATGTCAGCCTTGTCTGAACTGCAATTTCAGATATAGGCTGGCTGCTGCAATGTTGGCCCTGTTTATTCCAACAACGAAAAATTCTGGATTGGAGGAGCTGATATGTGAGTAGAGATTTGAGTATCGATATGGTTGGTTCAACTACATAAGGCAAGTCAATTGTATGATTCTGCCCTACTTTTCTGTCTGATTTTTCCATTTTTTTTCTCCCTCCTTTCTATAAATAAAATAGCCCTGCTTTGTCCCTACTTATTCACTTATTGAAAGTCTGTTATATTTTAATTTGTAATAAATTCAGTGCTGTCTTTTGCATTTTATGCATCTGCTGTTCATTAAAGCACTTTTAATAAGATATGAAAGCTATAGTTCTTTTCCTTGAACACTCTCAAAAACATAAAACCTGACTTTGGTAAATGCATTTCTATTTTTTTCTAACCAGCAAAAATAAAAGAAAACAATGGATATAAGCAGTAAACACAAAATCTGAATGCATTTCTGAGACCATTAACGAAAAACTGGAGGGTGATACATGAAATGCAAATGTGAATAGAATCCAGATAGAACTCAAATGGAATGTAAAAAAAATGTAAACAGAATGCAAACAAACACAAACGAAATGCATATTTGGTAAAATTGCCTTTTTAAGGGTCTTTAATGACCCAAGTGTCAATATATATCAGACTGGGACTTCCTGGGTCACACCTCTGGGTCTTTCCAATCCTGCAACCAACCAACCAACCCCCTCACCCTTACTGGAACTAGCTTCTGGTTCATAGCATAGAAACTATTCCTCCCCCTCCATTGCGGTATACTGCTCCTACCCACCTGTTGTGTCAGGTGTTGGAGGAGGAAGTTTTGATGTTTGATAAGGCAGTGAACAAAGATTACCACCTCCTTCCCCCAGATTTGTGTGCTAAGCCTTCTGGTGCTGAGAACAAGAAGATTCTCTCCAGTCTGGAGAGGTTTTCTGGGTACTCTTTTTGTCCAGATCTGCTGCTCCCACACTCTGTGATGGTTCAGCAGATTACGCAGAGTTTTGCCAGGTAGCAGAAGGGGGGGTGTCCCCACCTTCTATGCTCTGGTTGCTGGTCTCCGCCTCCAGCCATTGAGCTCATTTTCTGGTTTGGCCATTTGCGGGGATTTGAGAGACCAGCAACACAGGTCCCTGGCAGCGACTCAGGGCCTGTCGAGAACAGCCAAGAAGTGTGCCCATTCTGACTGCCCTATATGACTTTCTTGCAAGTTCTTCAAGCAGGCACATCCTCAACAGTCTCACAAGCAGTCTCAGTTCAAAGCTACCGCCCACCTGTCGCTTGCTGGGCTAGGCAGTTGGAGAGGCCAATCGAGAAAGTCCTCGGACTCCAGCCGCCTTCCCCAAGGATGGAGGGGGTCGGCCCTAGGGAGTTGCACCATATCCTGCAGCATCTTCCTCTTTCCAGTGTCTCAGTAAATGCTCACCTAACTGTCCTTTCAGGTGTTTGATCGGGAATTACGGATTATGTGTGGGTCCGTTCCACTTTAAAGGAATGATACTGGTTTCGTTTCCTAGAACATCCTCCCCTATCAGAGCTCCCCATTTTCTTTCACTAGACCAAACTGGCACAATTAAGGGAAGAGGTGGAGGGTGGAAAACTACCTAACTCCAGGTTTCTCTTCCCAGATCTTTCTGGTGTTGATAAAAAGCAGAAAGTTTTGGCTCATAATCAACCTATCGGCCTAAACATATTTTTTTGTGAGGGGATAAGAGACTACTGCTTTGGTCAGGAATGCCATAAAGCCCTGTAACTGGGTGATCTCCATAAATCTTAAGGATGCATACCTTCACATCCCCATCTTCCTGCTATTCAGAAAATATCTCTGGCTTTGTCTCGACCAGGAGTCATTTCAGTTTTGCACTCTTTCGTTCAGTCTCACATCCACCAAAGAAGCCTTTACCAGGTTGATGGGGGTAGTTGCAGACCACTTGAGGTCTTTAGGGATCCACATCCTCCAGTATTTTGATGACTGGTTAATGCACAATGTCCTTACAGATTCTCTTCAGAGGGACTCGTCCCACTGTTGGTTGATGGTGTCTCGTCTCAGTCTTATTCCTGATCTAGAGAAGTCGGATTTCATCCCTTATCGGGAATAAATATATGTGGGGATGAACTTCCACACCAGCCTTGGGAGGGTTCCTCTTCCTCTAGACACGATGAACCAAATCATATCCCTCATAATGGGCCTGTGCAGTGGGTGCTTTCAGTCTAAAGTTGGATCATCTGTACGCATATGCCTCGCACCTTTCAAAATAATTCCACATGTGCTCCACCAAGTCAGGATCTCCACTTCTCAACTCATCCTGATAGCCCCCCCAGTTGCCCCAGCAGTTGTGGTTCAACCGGCAACTCGACCTGTTGGTAGACGAGCCCACAAGATTATAACAAAGGAGGAACCTGCTGTTGCAACATATGTGGTCTCTCCACAACAGCCCACAGATTCTTCACCTTCACACTTGACTCATCTCAAGTGATCGATCCACCAGGACCAGGTTTTGAGCAAGGTTGCCAACTGCATCGTCCAGGCTAGGAGGCAATCTACTTTCAGGGGTTATGATGCAGAGTGGAGAATCTTCTGTAATCGGTGCAGTTGGAAACTCATTGATCCTGGCTGTCCACCTTTAAATACAGTTGCAGACTTTCTTCGCTTACTTTTTGAGCAAAGAGAATGTTCTTTGGCCACTATTGAGGGCTATATGGCAGCCCTTTCTAACACTTAAGTTCTGTAGGGGTTCTGCCATTGGGTTGGACCCTCATCTGATCTCATCAGATATTTTGAGCTTCACTTACCAGTATCTTGCTCACTAACTCACTAATGCCTGGATGGAACCTTTTGTGTGTGCTTTGGATGCTGTATAAACCCTGTTATGAACATTTGAGTGAAGCTTCCTTCGAGAAACTTAACCTTAAGACTGTTTTCCTGCTCTCCTTAGCATCAGCGAATAGAAGGAGTGGGCTTCATGCCTTGTCACTGGAAAAGGGTTGTTTACAGTTCAAGGATAACTATGATTCGGTTTCTCTTCTTTGTCAACCTGGGTTTTTGGCTAAGAATCAGCTACCTTCACTAGCTCCACTTCCAGTTGAGATCCCCAGTCTTAGTCATATCTGCTCTGAGGATGATCAAGATGGACTTCTTTGCCCAGTTAGTGCTTTCGAGTTTTATTTGGTTTCCTATAATTGGAGAAGGAAGGGTCAGAATCATTTATTTCTACCTCTCAGGGGTTCCTCTGATATTTTGGCAGCCAGCATATCAGGATGGATTGTCCTCACTAACAAGAGAGCTTATAAGTTCCTCAACAGAATGTACCTTTCTTTCACAAGAATTAAAGCCCATGAAGTTAGGGCCATTGCTACATCATGGGCCAACTTGAATTACTCCTCTTTAGATGATGTTATGAGAGATGCCTTCTGGTCTCACACTACCTTCTTTTCCTTTCACCTTTGATCTTTCGCGCACCAGAGCAAAGGCATTTTTTGTTGGGTCCTATAGTGACCTCACAGCATGTGGGCCAGCCTTCTACCAGTCCATAGTAGTGAGCACTCCTACCATAAGGGTAGGTGCAATTGTTTTCAATACCAGTTTTGTTGAGGCCATCAGCCTCCTTCCTAACTGGTAAATTCAGCAATATGATAGTAGCATGTGATGTATTACTGCTATTAACTCATTAACCCCTGGAGATTCTTTTCATTTTCGCTTGAAATGGGGGTAGGAAACGCATTTTGGGGGTTACTTCTGAATGCATCAAAACACATCTGCTTAAGAAAGTTTTTCGTTTAGCCGGATGCTTAGGTGTATCAGAAACATTGTTTTTGATTGGCTATTATGCTCGCGCATGTGCAGAAGGGTAAAAGTTGGACTTCTTTTTTTCTTTTCTTTTTTTTTTTTTCGTATTGGATCCCCGATTTTTGTGTCCTGGCCCCTTTTTACTGCAAATCTCAAACTTATCCTACTTTTTGCAAAGGTTCATCTGTCTGTGTGCAGTTCGGACCAGTCTGCTTTAGATCTAAGGCCAAAAAGTATAAAATCCGGACACAAACTCCGATTCCGGAACTGGCAATTTTTGACCTAAAAAAAAATCGGGTCTCAAAAACTGCATTTTTTTCGCTGTATTTTTTAATGCGAGTAGAAAGTTGACATTATTTGGTATCATTGTAGAGCTACATCTGTCTACTTTCCTGAAATACCATCCACTTTACTGTATCCTAAATGATGTTCACGTTACAGAGCTCAGAAGTAGGGTACAACCTCATGACGTGTAAACGTGGCACCAGGGGTTAATGAGTTAAAATGTAGTTTTTAGAGGGGTAAAACTAATGTTAATCATGTAATACTTGCAACTCTTGTAAAGGTTCCCTCCTCCCACCCTGCGCTGATGTCCTGTAGTCTTGGTCCAAGTCAAAAGAAGATGTTCCATACATTGCCTATGACTAAGAAGTCAGACTGGGATCATGTTCTTTTCAATTTTGGCCCTCAAAAACTAATTGGAGGAGGGAATATTTAGCTTAGACTGAAAAAATAAAAAGCAATGCAATAATAGCAGATAAGTATAACATAATTAAAATTAGTTTTACCAACCAAAAAACGACATTTTTCACAAAATCACAAAAATTGATACCACAGAATTAAATGAATTTACAGTATCTAATAATAAGCACTTGTGATAATCTTTATTTTGTTCAGTCATAGTCAAAGAAAATACTGCATGTTGAATGCAGTTTAAAATAATTGCATGAAATTAATGCTGCTTATTAGTTAAACACACATGTTAGTTTTGAACATAGTTGATCTTTTCCCTATTTATTACATTATGGCATGAACTTGCACTTGTTTGTAAATATGTGTATAAATAAACTGTAGCACAATCAGCATTCAATAGATGAGACATATTTGCAATTATTGAGGTCAGTTTTAGTCGGACCAAATTTTTTTTTATGTAAGTCCTCTGACATTGTAGTTTTGCTTATTTACTGAGACTTGTTGTAACAAAGGAAATATGAAATGGACATAACTGTTAAGTTCCTCTTTTTCATCCCTCAGAAATTTCAGCAGGTGAGCAGGGCATACAGGAAACTTTCAGTAGGAGACACTGATGATAAAGATATGTCACTGGTAAGCAATAGAAACACATGCTATTTGTATAGAGTATGGGTCATGATATTTGTATATAGTATAAAAGACATGTATTTTGCATACAGTATGAAAAGCATGTTATTTGCAGAGTATGCAAATCATGATATATGTATACAGTATGAAAGGCATTGTTGGTATACAGTATGAGAGGCATGTAATTTGTGTACAGTATGAAAGGCATGTTTGCATAGAGCATGCAAGTCATGACATATGTATACAGTATGAAAGACATTTGTATACAGTATGAAAGACATTTGTATACAGTATAAAAGGCATGTTATTTGCATAGAGTATGCAAGTCATGATATATGTATATAGTATGAAAGACATTATTTGTGTACAGTATGAAAGGCATGTAATTTGTATACAGTATACAAGGCATTGTAATTGTCGTTCTACTGGGGCATGTTGTCTGCTCTCTATTAACAGATAGAAAGACAAAAAATCATTTTTTATCCTCTCCCCAAATATGGAGGAGATATATAGTGTTACCCTTGACTGTCTTCTCATCCTTCCATCCATCCAACTATCAAACCATGGTTATGTTAATAAATGCTTTTTTACTGTTGATGTAAATTTTATGCATTTGAAATACTACTTACAAAGTATGTCATTCTATTGAAGTAGAGTCTTGTTTATATCCTTTTTTGCATTTCCCAACCACCTTGTATTAAGTGAATCGATCTCATGCATAAAACACAGTTTTTGTCTTACCTGCATAAACACGGTAAGATGTCATAGTAATTTGTTTTGCAGAAATGGTATCAGCCGATGTTAAAGTTTGCATTAAGATTTTCGAAAATCACATTTCTTAAGCATGCATTCATTCAAGTGAATCTCTTTTGATAATATCACAATAAGTGTAAACTTTATATTGTTTTATGTTAGGAATTACTGTCTTGCTTGTCTTGCCAGCTTAAGCATCGTGGTGAACAATGATAAAGTTTGGCGTTGGAGTTTTGGAAAGTCACATATCTTCTACATTACTGGCTGCATTGGACTGAAACTTGAGGATAATGTTACTATGGGCCTAAAGTTTATATGCTGATATGTTAGGAGTTCCTGTCTTATTTGCTTAAAATGAAAGCTTTGTTCATCATTGTAAAAACTGCTAAACTTTTGTGTTAAAGTTTTTGAAAGTCACAAATCTTTTGATCAAAGTATTGAACGGAAACTTCAGGGTAATATTACTAACAGAATATGGTTTATATGTTGATATGCAGGGACTTCCTGACCTGCCTACTTAAGAATGATGGTTAACAGTGTTAAAGTTTTGTGTGAAAGTTGATGAAAGTAAGATACAAGAGTTGTACTGATATCAAAGACTTCTATTGATTTGCCTGCAGGCCAAGATGACTAGTTTACTGACATCAAAGACTTGTAATGATTTGCCTGCAGGTCAAGATGACTAGTTTACTGACATCAAAGACTTGTATTGATTTGCCTGCAGGCCAAGATGACTAGTTTACTGACATCAAAGACTTGTATTGATTTGCCTGCAGGCCAAGATGACTAGTTTACTGACATCAATGACTTGTACTGATTTGCCTGCAGGCCAAGATGACTAGCTTATCAAGGTCAGTTCAGGATGACCATTATGGTTTTGAATATTTGAATGCAAACTGTATAAATTGATGCATAATAATATGTTGAATGCAAACTATATAAATTAATGCATAATAATATGTTGAATGCAAACTATATAAATTGATGCATAATAAAATGTGTTTAAATGCAAACTATATAAATTGATGCATAATAAAACATGTTTAAATCCAAACTATATAAACTGATGCATAATCATATATTGAATGCAAACTATATAAATTGATGCATAATAAAACGTGTTTAAATGCAAACTATATAAATTGATGCATAATAAAACGTGTTTAAATGCAAACTATATAAATTGATGCATAATAATATGTTGAATGCAAACTATATAAATTGATGAATAATAATATGTTGAATGCAAACTATATAAATCGATGCATAATAATATGTTGAATGCAAACTATATAAATTGATGCATAATAATATGTTGAATGCAAACTATATAAATCGATGCATAATAATATGTTGAATGCAAACTATATAAATTGATGCATAATAATATGTTGAATGCAAACTATATAAATTGATGCATAATAATATGTTGAATGCAAACTATATAAATTGATGTATAATAATATGTTGAATGCAAACTATATAAATTGATGCATAATAATATGTTGAATGCAAACTATATAAATCGATGCATAATAATATGTTGAATGCAAACTATATAAATTGATGCATAATAATATGTTGAATGCAAACTGTATAAATTGATGAATAATAATATGTTGAATGCAAACTATATAAATTGATGCATAATATGTTTAAATGCAAACTATATAAATCGATGCATAATAATATGTTGAATGCAAACTATATAAATTGATGCATAATAATATGTTGAATGCAAACTATATAAATCGATGCATAATAATATGTTGAATGCAAACTATATAAATTAATGCATAATAATATGTGTTTAAATGCAAACTATATAAATTGATGCATAATAATATGTTGAATGCAAACTGTATAAATTGATGCATAATAATATGTTGAATGCAAACTATATAAATTGATGCATAATAAAATGTGTTTAAATGCAAACTATATAAATTGATGCATAATAAAACATGTTTAAATCCAAACTATATAAATCGATGAATAATAATATGTTGAATGCAAACTATATAAATTGATGCATAATAAAATGTGTTTAAATGCAAACTATATAAATCGATGCATAATAAAACGTTTTTAAATGCAAACTATATAAATTGATGCATAATAAAATGTGTTTAAATGCAAACTATATAAATTAATGCATAATAAAACGTGTTTAAATGCAAACTAATAAATTGGTGCATAATAATATGTTGAATGCAAAACTATATAAATCGATGCATAATAATCTGTTGATGAAACCTGTACTTATCTTGCCTCTTTTAAACTTTTTACTACAGGAACAGATGCTGTCCATGTTTAAAGATGTTTTCTTTGCCAATACGTTAAGTAAGTCAGTTGCTCAAAGGGTTTTTAGCTCATTTTGGCCTTAATGGCAGGTGAGCTTATGCATGGCCCTGTGTCCATTGCGTGTCCGTATTTCTGATCTAATTTTGATCAGACTTGGAATGTGGGCTTGTGCTGTCAAAATCTCAGATGAGTTTGATATAGAGTGAGATCCATGTGTATTATTGAAGCGATCTTGCATTGGATTGGCTGAATTTGTAACCACTCTTGAGACTTATTTCCAATCTGATTTTGAGTGAACTTGGTAAATAGACTTTAATCATCAAGATTTCAGAGACATACAATTATGAGCAAGATCAAAGCTATTTTGATGAGCTGATCTTGGATCTGGTTGTCTGAGAATTTCGTGACTTCTTTCTGATCAAATTTTTGAATCATCAAGATGTCTAGTGAGTTTTGTTTTGAGCAAAATCTGCACATAATGAAATTTAGTGCAGTTAGAAACAGTTCTCATTTGGTATGCTATGTAATCAATTTGTTTTGTTTCAAAAATACCTTTCTTCTTTTTCTGCTCTCTCTCTCTCTCTCTCTCTCTCTCTCTCTCTCTCTCTCTCTCTCTCTCTCTCTCTCTCTCTCTCTCAAAGCAAGGGAAGTAACCCATGATATTAACTATTGAGAATCACAAGTTTGGGGTTAGAAAGATTTCTTTCCCATGCCAAAAATACTAATTATTTGAAATTTATATTTTGTATTTTTAGCTTTTAGTAAAAAAATTTAAAAAATACCCCTATATGCTTTTTTCCAGAAACATCTCCAAATTAAATTGCCAAGAGTAAAGAAACCCAAGGCCTTTAAAACAAAATAAGAATTATAATTTCTGTTTGTGTAAAAGCCATGTAACTCTGTACACCATAAAGTAAAACTCCCTCAGTAAACTTAACTTGCAGAGATCTTGGATGACTTGATTATGAGTGAGAAACTATGCATATCATTTATACCTTTATCATTGGAAAGAATTTTCATCTGACTATAATAAAATAAGTAAAATTGACATGATATCAAGTCTGGGAGATAGTTTATATGGATTATGTTATTACAATCCAACATAAGCTTGTCAAGTAAAATGGTTAACTGTTAAGTTATGTAAGCCAGGTGAGCAATACCAGACCTCTTTGTTATTGATTGCTTTTGCTACTTATGCAAAACAAATTTTATAAAAATTAGTGGTAGTAAAAACTGATTTTATAGAAATGAGAGAAGAAAAAAATCTCTGAGTGCAGCTGTACCTTGTTTTAACGCAATTCCGGATATAACGCGGTACCACTATGGACCCTATGACCAAAATCATACCAATGTACCACTGTGGACCCTATGACCAAAATCATACCAATGTACCACTGTGGACCCTATGACCAAAATGATATGAATATATAACAATACAGGCTGTAAGAAGACAGGGTGAAGCTTAGTGTTATATCTTTATTTCCTTTTCAAACACTATTAGCAAATTTTGATTGTTTCCGATATATCGCAGTTTGCTGTAATGCGCTATTCTCAATATCTGTACATAACACGGTTCTCACTATAATGCAGTTCTGTACATAACGCAGTCTGCAATTATGGACCATGACAACCACATTATAATGAGGGTGAGCTGTACATGTAATTTGTGAAAGTATAATACAGGTTATATTATTATTATTTGTTATTGTTTATGGATTTTTTGTCTTCATTTTAAAACAACCATCTTGTAGTACGTGTAATTTTTATATTAATTCAACAGATTTGCTATAATTAGAAAAGAAGTCTGTCTTCAAAAGACCATTTTAGAATGGATTTGCATAATCTATTACTGCCTTATTAAGTTAATCATGATTGCTTTTTTTATTATTCAGATTCCTTTAATGGTTCAGGTTATGATTCGTCAGATGATGATGATGATGACGACGACGATGATGATGATGACGAAGATGACCTAGAGGAGGATGTTCGCTTTTCAAATTTGTTTCCAGATAAATTAAAACTTAAACAAGATTGGAAAAAAGCAAAAGCAGGTACATGCAGTAGTCTAGGTTGGTGCTTGATTTCACAAGTAGTCGCCAGATTTTTCCTTGAAAAATAATATATAGGATTTCTGGTATCTAGTATATCATTATCACAGGCATTTGCATCATGGTTTTATTCATTTCTGCAATAAATAGTCACGTTAACAGCATTATATGCAGACCTGCCAACCCTTACGATTTGACTAAGTCTTACTGAAATGACCCTTAAATTATGGACTTATGGAATAATAGCAAAACTTAGGACTATTCCAGAAATAATGGTGTCTGGGGGTCAGACGGCTGTTTTTATTTTCACCCGCCAGTCATAAAATATAATTAATATCAAGCACCACCATACATGAAATTTTTTTGCGGAAATTCAACCTAGCATGAATGCATATTATGATCAATAGCAGTTGCTCAGACAGCTCGTTTTCATGAAATTTTCAGGATCTAGTGTGCAGTATACAGTGTTTGTTTACTCCCCTGAGACAACAAATTTGTTTGAGCCTCCATAGTCCGAGTTTCCTCTGACCCTCCCCACCCCATTTTAGATATTCGGATATTTATGTTGGAATGTGAGGTCAGAACACATTGCCTATCGAAAAGTTGGAATTTGCCGGCGCAGTGTCAACATAGAGTAGCCACTAACTGGTTGGCCTAGCAAACTTAAATGACCTTATATTGACCCATACCTGCATCAGATGAATGGGAGGATGATTTATTTTCTCAGAAATTGCAAGTATAACATTTGTTATGTGTTTAGTCTGCTGACAAACGAGACGAAACTACAGAGCTGATTTGACCTGGTACTCAACATTTGCATTGGTAGTCATGTGACTACCCAAATCTCGCAACCTACATATCCATAACATCAGTGGTCGAGTAGTCACATGATACCAACAAAAACCAACTTTCCAATGTTGTTGTACAAAAAAATCAAAAATATTAAATGAAAGTCACATACTGTTTGTAAAAAAAAATAACGGACACGTAATTTTCAACATATTTATTCCAAGAACAACTACCAGAAACCTGTTGATGTTGCAGCAACCTGGAGAAGGCCAGACTCGTCAAGCAGAGAGTATGTGTCAATGATATTTTTGTTTGTATCACATGACTGCTGTGTTGACGTGCTCTCTGCTTGCTGAATCTGGCTTTCTCCCGGTTGCTGTGATATCAACAGGTTTCTGGTAGTTGTTCTCAGATAAATATGTTGAGAATTATGTGTCCTTTAAGACAACAATATTGGAAAGGGGTTTTTCGTTGGTATCACGTGACTATGGAACCTCTGATGTCATGGACATGATTTGAATATGTCTCGTGGCAGAAGAGATGATTGCCAATGTCACTTGAAATTGAATAAACAAAAAACAAACAAACAAAACTATTGAACTTTTGTCAGATACCAATTTGCTCTTTATCTATATAACTAATGGAAACTTGTACAGTACTTATACTTTACAGATGGTTTGTATGACCTTGAAAAATCCTTGAATTTTAAAAAAGTTGGTTTTGTCCTTGAAAAATACTTGAAGTTATTGACAGACTTCTTGAATTTTTCCCAAAACTTCTTGAATTTATCTTGAGAAGTACAAAAACATTAAAACAGGATAAAATATATAACTTTTTTAATTCAGAATTTTTGTTATATATTTTCTAAAAAAGAATTAATAGAAAGATACATAAATTGGGTTAAAATTGGATGGATCAGATAACATATAACATGGCTAGGTACCAGATGGAGTAGCATCATTTTACTCTTGTGGTATGGTAATTTTATAAGTTTTTTTTTTTAAAGTACCTATTTATGCTGTGTAAACTAAGTAACATAAAGAGAAAGTTCAGTTTCCATAAGAAAAAATACTCCTTGAAAAGTTTTGGAAATCTTGAACAATCATTGAAAAACAACTTTCTGGGACTGTACAAACCATATAACACTTTCTGATCCCATTCCCATCAAATGATTTGTTTTGGTTTGGTGTTTTAAGGCACAGCAACACAAGTAAGCTATTTATTGCTGAGGCAGTTGAAGTGAATTGCTTTGGTGAAGGACACTACTCAGTAGCTGATCCAGGCTTATGGTGGGATTTGATTGAGAGTCCAGCACGATAACCACTGAGCCAGTGTAGCTCCTGCTTCTATTAGTTGCCTTTTCCTCAGCACAGTTATACAATAAAAGTTGGATAACTCAAAAATACTCAACATCACTCAAAAGACTTGCAAAGGTATCACTTGCCTACGATCTTACAAACTTGGAACTGAAAACTCGCAACAAATTTGATTTGACCACATAAGCTTGATTTCTGTAGAGCTTATTTGCACTAGAAACCCAAGTAGTTTTGTCCCGCTTTTGTAAGCATGGTGTGATAAGCCAAGTAATTTTGTCCCACTTTTGTAAGCATGGTGAGATAAGCCAAGTAGATTTGTCCCACTTTAGTACACATGGTGAGATAAACCAAATAATTTTGTTCCACTTTTGTAAGCATGGTGAGATAAGCCAAGTAATTTTGTCCCACTTTTGTTAGCCTGGTGAGATAAACCAAGTAGTTTTGTCCCACTTTGTAAGCATGGTGAGACAAGCCAAGTAGTTTTGTCCCACTTTTGTAAGCATGGTGAGACAAGCCAAGTAGTTTAATCCCACTTTTGTACGCATGGTGAGACAAGCCAAGTAATTTAGTCCCACTTTTGTAAGCATGGTGAGACAAGCCAAGTAGTTTTGTCCCACTTTTGTACACATGATGAGACAAGCCAAGTAGTTTTGTCCCACTTTTGTAAGCATGGTGAGACAAGCCAAGTAGTTTTGTCCCACTTTTGTAAGCATGGTGAGACACAGGTATCACTTTTTTGCTTGCATGCAGCAACTGCAGTGTCAAAGTTTACTGTATAAGTTTTTGAAGTCCCATTATTTACATCATAAGGCTGTTCACAGACAAGACATAGTGTTCTTTGCAAACTTGTCCATTTATGAAAGCAGTTGCAAATTGTAACATCAGATCTTATGAAGAAAAAAATTATTAGGTTTCTGTGATTTTAGATTGTTATAAAATGTGACTACGTTGATTCTAGGTCCTACCTATTCTGATATGGGTCCTATCTATTCTGATATGGGTGTCCAAACAGCCTAAGCAAGTTCTATTTTGGTGACCCTTTAAAAAAAAGAACAACTGTCAATTTCATAGTAAAAACATTTTATTTCTTTTCAGGGGAAGGTGATATAAGCGGCAAAACATTAAGTGCTGAGGTACGTAGAGATGGACCAATTGAGGACTGCAGCATAAATAGAGGATCTTATATCAGTGCTCATTTCCTATGAAATTTACAAAATGAGTTGAATAATTTCTATCTTTTGCTAGCTTTGGCAAGGAAAAGATACAAATTATTGTTAGAGTTTCATAAATTTCATTAGATACAAGCACAAATATAAGGTTCTATTTATTGTATGACGCAAAATACTGATTTTATTTGACTGAACTGCAGATTAATATAGTGAATTGAGTTTGAAATACTTTTGGATGCCCACGTTGTTATGCCGTTCCTTTGCATGATGTTGTGATGTCACCAGGTATTATTACATGTGTTATTTATGAGAACATTTCACAAGTTATTATCATCTCAGGTTTATTCAGTGGCAGATTTCCCTTTGATAACCTCATTTTGGATGTAGTCAGTTTGGACCTATAGAAGCATTAAAAATAACTATTCCATGATACAATTCCTGAACCAGTCTGAGCGATTTGGCAAATTTGCATATTTGCTGGAATCCATGACATATTCGGAGTTTTAGTGTTGAGATTATTTCAGACATTTTTAAATGAAAATAAGGGCTAATAAAAAAAAAAGTCAGCAGTGAGATAATTTGCAACGATATATAATTTTGAGGGTGTTCTATTGTCACAGTCAATCGTTACATTATGGAACATTTGAACTCGTTCCAATCAACAGTCAAGGTTCGAGATACATTTTAGTGATGATTGAAATTTGTTGGGCATTAATCATTTTATTTTGTTAATACTTTTACTCAAAAAACTGGGTCATATTTATAGACGGGTTCACTGTGGATTGTACATGTGGATGAGTATTGGAATTTGATGAGTGGACTATATGCATTTCATACAAGGTCTCAGCTTGTAGTGGTTAATCAAGGTACTTACTGATGCTTGAAATAAGCTTCTAATAGTGATCATACTGGCAGTCACGATAAAGTTACTCAAAACCGGGGACTTTCAACCAGTAAAATCTGGCTTCAGGGGCTGGACAGTGTTAATAACAACTGAAACAAATGTTAAGAAGAATGATTTATAAAATTTATTTTTAAAAAATTAATCAGTGGTTTTTATCAACTAGTTGGAGTGCCTCTACTTTTATATCGTAGAAAATAAAATTCTTTTTTAGCTTTACTGGTCATAGACCAGATGAAATTATGGGATGGTCTATTGTTCATTAGTCATCTGATGTCCATCCATCACAAGTTTGGTATCATTACTCCTCCTAAACTGCTTGGAGGATTGCTATGAAATTTTACACACTCTGTCATCCAACATGGCCAGCACAGAGGTCATCATGAAAATCTTGTTAGTGCTACTCCTTCCAAATGGATGGTCAAATCAACATGTGGTTTCCACTAAAAGACTTCTTATGATGTCTAGTTGCTCCTAAATGAAAATAATGCTGATATGACTTACAAAATGGCCTTGACATCCAATATGTCCACCACAGCAGCTTATTGGAAAATCTTGTTATTGCTGAAGAATATCGTTATCAGAGATGGTTTCAACACTCGGCAGTTAAAAGGAAGAAATGGTCTTATCTTGAATACCTGGAAATTCATTTCGGTCAGTAGAGTGTCAGTCCCTTCGAGCGACTGTTCTTATTGTTTTATACCTTTTATGCCCTGACACATGGGGCCAACATTTCATTGTCAAGATCAATTTAGTCTGAATTTATTTTTCTGCATGACAATGTTTACAATGGCTACTAGGGATTACTTAAAATTTCATAAAGGTGAGCTGTGTAGTCATTGAATATACTCTGGTTTTTTTCTGAATTGGGGGCATACATTTGTTGTACAAACACAAATCTAGTTTTTGCAGTTTCTGAATAAGTTTGAAAGCATTTTAAAAAATATTTCAGGTCAGATTAAAAGAAGAACAAGTCTTCATGATAGTTCTATGGTTGCAAATTGACATATGGGTATCACTTTTCAAACAATATTAAGGTTTTTGTTAATTTTTTGTGTTGAAAGGTTTGCAAGTCAGACATACTGTGCAGGTAAGACACTTTATTCCACAGAACCCTTGTTCAAATATTAGAGGCTGCAGTGGTTAGTGTGCCGAACTTGTGTCCGAAAGGGTATGTGTTTGAATCCTACCATTGGATCAGCCTGGGTCAGCTCCTGTGTTGTGTCCTTGGGCTAGGCACTTTACTCCAGTTACCTCTGCACTAAATTAGCCTAACCAATCACTTATTAGAAATCAGAATGCACAATGCTTGCATATTTGGCATGTTTTGTCAGGAAGTTTGATTTTGATTAGAAAACGTGAACAAAGTACATATATAAAAAAATTATTTTAAAGTGCACTCTGTCTGTTGGAAAGGAGCAGTGTTGTTTTCACAATGTTTATTCTTCTCATTTTAGGAAATAGATAAAAATGCTAAAGAACTTATAACAGAAGAAGAAAAGGAGAAAAGAAAAGCAGAAAAAAGAAGAGCAAAAAAGAAGGTGCAATTTATTTTCCTGGCTGCACCATAGCTTGTGCAGACAGATGCAGAACTTCTTGTAAAGTTCTTCGAATTCCCAAATATTAATAGAGTCATAACGTATTAATAACATAACAAATATTAATATAGTCATAACGTAATAATAACATAACAAATATTAATAGTCATAACGTATTAATAACATAGCAAATATTAATAGTCATAACGTATTAATAACATCACAAATATTAATAGAGTCATAACGTATATTTATCACCTGATATTTATGAACCCATAAGTCATATTGCACATAATTAAAGTCAAGATTAAAATACTGTATTAGTAATTAAAGTCAGAATTGAAATACTGTATTAGTAATTAAAGTCAAGATTGAAATACTGTATTAGTAATTAAGGTCCAGATTGAAATACTGTATTAGTAATTAAAGTCAAGATTGAAATACTGTATTATTAAATAAAGTCAAGATTGAAATAATGTATTAGTAATTAAGGTCAAGATTGAAATACTGTATTAGTAATTAAAGTCAAGATTGAAATACTGTATTAGTAATTTAAGTCGAGATTTGAAATACTGTATTAGTAATTAAAGTCAAGATTGAAATACTGTATTAGTAATTAAAGTCAAGATTGAAATACTGTATTAGTAATTAAAGTCAAGATTGAAATACTGTATTAGTAATTAAAGTCAAGATTGAAATACTGTATTAATAATTGGAGTCAAGATTGAAATACTGTATTAGTAATTAAAGTCAAGATTGAAATACTGTATTAGTAATTAAGGTCAAGATTGAAATACTGTATTAGTAATTAAGGTCAAGATTGAAATACTGTATTATTAAATAAAGTCAAGATTGAAATAATGTATTAGTAATTAAGGTCAAGATTGAAATACTGTATTAGTAATTAAAGTCAAGATTGAAATACTGTATTAGTAATTTAAGTCGAGATTTGAAATACTGTATTAGTAATTAAAGTCAAGATTGAAATACTGTATTAGTAATTAAAGTCAAGATTGAAATACTGTATTAGTAATTAAAGTCAAGATTGAAATACTGTATTAGTAATTAAAGTCAAGATTGAAATACTGTATTAATAATTGGAGTCAAGATTGAAATACTGTATTAGTAATTAAAGTCAAGATTGAAATACTGTATTAGTAATTAAGGTCAAGATTGAAATACTGTATTAGTAATTAAGGTCAAGATTGAAATACTGTATTAGTAATTAAGGTCAAGATTGAAATACTGTATTAGTAATTAAAGTCGAGATTGAAATACTGTATTAGTAATTAAAGTCAAGATTGAAATACTGAATTAGTAATTAAAGTCAAGATTGAAACACTATTAGTAATTAAGGTCATGATTGAAACACTGTATTAGTAATTAAAGTCAAGATTGAAACACTATTAGTAATTAAGGTCAACATTGAAATACTGTATTAGTAATTAAAGTCAACATTGAAATACTGTATTAGTAATTAAGGTCAACATTGAAATACTGTATTAGTAATTAAAGTCAAGATTGAAATACTGTATTAGTAATTAAGGTCAAGATTGAAATTCTGTATTAGTAATTAAGGTCAAGATTGAAATACTGTATTAGTAATTAAGGTCAAGATTGAAATTCTGTATTTGTAATTAAGGTCAGGATTGAAATACTGTATTAGTAATTAAAGCTACTGGCCCAAAATATGCATCAAAAGCATGCAAAGCATGGATATGGTGCATCCAGTGTGGAATAATAATTGTGTCACTCAAAGAAGAAGAATTTAAAATTTATATCAAATACAATTTCATGGGTTCAGCGGTAATCTGTATCATAGATAGCCATTTTATAATATAGTCCATCTTATTATTAAATATAAGCATGGAGATAAATCTTCAAACTATAAAATAAACGAAATGACTTGTACAAAATACTTTTTATCTGTTCTTTCTTATCTCTTCTTTTTAAAATGTGATATACAAAAATATCTTGTAGATCGTTGTAGGTTGGTCATTTCCCATAAACAGATGAATCTGTTATTTAGTCTAGAGAACTATACAAGGTATACAAATACTCTTCTCTTAGATTGTTATATTTTGAACAAAAAAATATACAAGGTATTCATTTTCTAATATAGATATAATTTTGTGATGTCAGTAAAAAAAAAAAATTCTATCTTCCCGATTTAACCCCTTATGTCTGCCTGTCTTTATTCTAAATTTGCAACTGGAATATCCAAACTGAGCAAATGCTTTTCTCGCGTAGAATGGCATATCAAAATGTAAATATCTTTTAATATTCAAGAAGGTTTTAAAATTTTTATAGTGTTCACATCTGCTAGATTATTGATATTGCAAGTAACCCTTGTTAACAACATTCAGATCTCGTAGATGAAATTGCCTCATAAAAATGTTGATATCATCAGTTTAAAAAAAACCCAAACATAACCATCTGAAAAGTAATTTTTAGCTCTACTGGTCATCGATCAAAAGAGCTCAAGGGATGGCCTGTTGTCTGTCGTCGATCGTCTGACATCTATCCATCCATTAGCACAAGTTTATTATCGCTACTCCTCCTAAACTACTTGGAGGATTATCATGAAACTTTACATTCACATTCATCCTTTGGTCTAGTTGGTTCTAAATAAAAATGGTGTTGCTCAGACATCCAGTATGATCTGTTGTCCATCATCTATCATCTGTCTGTCTGTTAGCCCAAGTTATCACTATTTCTCTTAAACTACTTGAATGATTGCCATGAAACTTAACACACATTCATCCCATGGTCTAGTTGGTCCTAAATGAAAATGATGCTGCTTGGAGATCCAGTATTGAAAATCTTTGTTATCACTACTTCTCTAGAATGGATCGTCATATCAACATATTCACTAAAACACTTCTAATGATGTCTAGTTGGTCCTGAATATAAATGGTGCTGATCGGACTTCCAGTATGGCTGCCACAACAGCCATCTTAAAAATCTTATTATTGTTCCTACTCCCAAACGAAAATATTTGCCATGGAGTTTTCACCAGAAGACTTCTTATGATGTCTAGTTGGTCCTAAACACAAATGGTGCCACTTGTACATTCAATATGGCTGCTACAGGAGCCACCTTGAAAATCTTGTTATTGCTACTCTTGAAAATGTTTGTTATTGTTACTCCTCCAAAACAGAAAGTCATATCAACATGGGGTTTCCACCAGAAGACCCCTTATTGTGTCTTGTTGGTCCTAAATGGAACTGGTGCCAATTTGACATTCAATATGTCCACCACAGCAACTAATTTGAAAATCTTGTTTTTGATGAAGAATATTGGAGATAGTTTCAACACTCTCCCATTAAAAGGAACAAATGGCCTCATCTTGAATTCCTGGAAATTCTTTTGGGCCAGTAGAGCATCAGTCTCTTCAAGCAACTCTTTTTAAGTTTTATTGCAGTTTTGGCATAGCTTGGAACAGTGTCAGTAAATAATAAGCATAATATGTCCAGTATTTCAATACTGTTGAAGATACCTGACCCACAGTGTTCTCTTAACAGGGTACATAAATCAGCAGTAAATAAGGAGAACAGTATCAGACTGCTTATGTCCCCTGTCTTGTTCCAATATTACAAGTAAAGAAATCAGACAGATCCCTTTTCTTTTCATATATGTGATTTTAAGTTACCATATGTTGCCTTAATAAATGCTAAAAAATTCCGTATGCATGTCTTGTCTATGTTTCTGAGTAAGCTGTCACGTTTAACTTTATCAAAGGCATTAGAAAATTCAGTATATAGAAAATATAAATGAACCCATCAGATATTTGTGTGCCATAGTTTATAGTGAGTAGATATCTACACCTGAACAACTTGACTGAAAGCCAGCTTGGGCTTCATCTATCTTAGAATTTATACAGCCCAAGTATAAATTCTATCAGTCAAAATTTTAGAAAATATTTTGGAAATTGTATTAATTACAAAGATACCTCTGATAATATTTTCCTCCTATGACAAAAGGAAAGTACCAGAGTTAAATATACTATTAAAGATCTTTGTTAAAATTGGTGTAATCTGAGTGCATGTATTTGTTTAAAAAAAAAAAATTCAGCTCCAATTCCATAGGGTCCAGCACGTTTTACCCGACTTAAGTTGCTTAATACTTAAGCTTGCTTCAGACTTTGTAATTGGGAAATGCACTGATTCGTTGTGCTTGTCTACATTAAAATAGGAAACTGGGAAGAAAATTCATCAGAAGCAATATTGTAGTCATTTACACTGGCCCCTTTATTTGCTGTACAAAATAAGTTGCCCTATACATCACCATACCATCTGCCATTCATGATATGTATGTTATAGATGCAACATAATTCAGTTAAAGATTTTCCATACATGTTATACCTCAAGTTATTATGATTACTTATGGGTTTATTTAAACTGTCATGATCAATATTTCCAAAAAACATTCCAAATTATCATTAGGAATATAGCCTAGAAATGGCCTGTCAAAAAGTAATAGCAGTTTGAGTGATAGTCCCATTTTAGCATGCCAGTATTATTTTTCATTATTGATAACTTTTATCATTTCCTTAACAGTTCTTGCCATTGTGTCTTTACGTGCACAGTGTTGTCCATGTCTACAGATTATTCCAAGTCCTTATCGCAGTGTAGTCCATGTCTACAGGTTATTCCAAGTCTTTTCTTATCGCAGTGTAGTCCATGTCTACAGATTATTCCAAGTCCTTAGTTTAGGAGATGTTGCCTTAAAGACCCATTCGTGATCATTGTATTTGTACAATTTAACAATTATCATACATTTATTTTGGTCCATAGAATCTATCCTATGGACCTGTTCAGTTTCCATACTGGACCCCTCCGGAAGGCCCAGCTCATCAGTAATAAATGTATGCACTTTTTGCTCACTAGTGTCCCACTTTACATTGATTTGTCTGTCAATACCATTTATCCTTGCATTATTCTGCCTTGAGTGTGCTGTTTGGTTGTGTATCTTCTTGGTTAATAAAATTATGTGTTGACCCCTACATTTATTACTTTCAGTTTCAATTTATTACAAGTTAATGTGATATTTTCACTTTTTGAATTGATATCTTTAAGGCTAGTGTTTATGTTTTGCACATTGATATTTAGGTCACCCACCAAGGTCATAATAGAATGTTTTAACTCACTCACTCTCATTCATCCTGGGTACCGTCAAAACACTCTCTTCTCCTGGGTGAGTAGTGTATCCAATGGTCCCCTGCATCAGTAGACAGGGTAGTTTGCCTCATCCGTATCCTTACATATTTTGGTTCCAGTCGACGTTTGTCACCATGACTTGTTAAGGGTCCAGGTCCATGATTTTTCTCAGCACCCTCTATTATCGAGAACAGCCCAAGAAAAGGCAGCTGACATAATTGCTGCTTACTGCCAACAAATTTTAGGGTCCTAAAACTTCTATCTGATTTGGTCGGTATGAAAAATGTTCCAATTCGACACCTCCAAACAGATATTGACACCATGTTAAATATTTCTTCACCAATGTATCACTGCTAAAAAAAACTTCTCTCACTCACTAAGAGGTGCAAACTCTTGTCACACTTTCTCTGTGATTTTAATGCTCTATGTCATTTTATAAATGAAGCCATATGTTTGTGTTCTTTTACTAAACATTTATTAAAAGGTTTTCTATCTCATTTTCGGCTTGGTGAGATCCCACAAGGTCTGTGGCATGCTGTCTACCCTTCTCTGCTAAGAATTCATTGTGTTTCTGATAATAGGCACTTTTCTATATTTAGCTCTATTGGCCGTTTGACTTTGAAAAAGTCAGTCCAGCTTGTAAAGGAACAAAAGTCAAATTCTAATCCTAAGAGGAAATTGTTAGACTAAGCGTGGTTACATCCCTTGATATAGTGTAGTACTTCAAACAAGACATCATTTTAGTAGAAAATGCCCATAAAAGGTAATTGTTTTATGAATTGTTTTATTCTCTGTTGAGAGATAAAGAGAATAGATTTGAAACATTTATCTCAGCATACATGTATTTAGGAGGATATTGTTATTTGCCTATCATAATAAAAAAATAACAAGATTATCAATACATTTAAGACCATACATACTTAGAAATTACTTGTTTCATAATTTATTGCTTTTATGACAACCTGTTCATTAACTAAAAATTGTACTCTTGTGCCTGGATGCTGAAGGGGCATCTTCAAAATTGCAGTTTAGACATTACTGGCTTTTTGTTCTTTAATAATTTTTCTCTGTTTCCTTTTACAGAGAAGAAGAGAAAAGAAAAAATTGGAGAAACAAACAGAAGAAGAACAAAACATTGTAAACTTATTACTAACATCAACTTCATAAGGTGTTCCTGCAATAATTGTCTACCAGGCCAAGTGAGCTTCTGGTATGGCCCAGCATCTGCCGTGTGTTGTCCATCATGTATCCATGAACAAATGATACATACAAACCTGCCATAACGGTCACCTTCAATTAACAGTCACTTGGTATCAAAAGCCATTACCATTTCCCCACAAAATTTTCCTACTTAAAAGTCATGTATGAAAGGATCACCTGCTTTCCTTGGTCAATGGACATGTGTCTCTTAACCAAACAGTGTTTTCTTACTGCTTAAAACGGTCACTCAAGAGTATCAACTGTGCAAATGAAGCATTTGTTTTCCCAAGAAAGGAATTGTTTATCTAAAGATATGTCATGTGAATTGATGGGTAAACATGCCTTGCATTGCTTATATTCACAGTATTCAAGTCAGTCTGTCATTGAAACTTTGAATTGGCTAATGTCTCCGTAGTTATTTTAGGCATCTGAATAAAGCCACAGTATTGCTTAGAAATTGGTTCAGGTAAATACTCTAGGTAAATCATCATTCTTGTAGTTCTCACACACACCTTTTTGGGGGAAGGGGTGCATTGATTACAATACTAAATGTATTCATCAAAAAAGATTAAGAGAAATAATTTTACCCGGAATTTGCTTTTCTCTATCAAATTTTACCTATTCAACAGTTTCTATTGGTGTTTACTGCATAATAAGTCAAGATTGTAGTAAGCTCTTCTGACATACTGTATATAATGCAAAAATAGGCAGTTCAGCTTTCAAACACTTTTCGTTTCTGTCGGATAAGTGGATTGTAATTAATATAAGTAAAAAATAAATATATAAAAAACCCAGCTAAAGTATTAAAATAATATGGAAAAGTCTGCATACAATCTGTATGTGCAACATTCATTGTGGTTCAAGAAAAACGAACAGATATTCACAATGTATATAACCAAGATCTTCGTTTAATATCCATCCATGTATGAGATGAAAATGTTAAGTCATTTAATCATTGGGTGACTCTTTTTAATTCAAGAATAGATAATGGACCAAACACTGCTGTCACTATTTCATATAAGATAGTCTGTTGGTTCAAAATTTTCAACAGCTGATTCCAGCTGCAATAAACAAGTAGCTGAGCCAGCTACCTCCTTACTGTGTATATAAGCAAATATATTCTACATGAAAAACAGACAGATGGAAAGCTTGAAGAAATCGATGAATGAAACCCTTTTCAACTAGATTTTATGAATGGTAATACACACAATGAATTCTTTGAATAGAAAATTATGCCAATTGCCTGAAATAATAATAATGATAATAATTCATGTAATAATAATAATAAAAATAAAAGAACAATATTGGTATTTGGTGCCTGATATTTGTTCAAGAACTAAGATTGAAAGGTGAACCTGCATTCAGATATCACATGTACAACAGCTAGTCTGACCTTTTCCCGTGGGTGGCTGCTATTGACAGGTTTGACTATTTTCAACTTCTCAACAACCGCAAAACAAGTTTCATCCAAACTTGGCAGAGAGCATCATGGCATGAAGCCCTTCCAGGACTCGGACCACTAATTATTACCAGTCTTGAAAGTGAGGTGGGCTGACAATGGATATCATACTTAATACTAGCAATCTGGCCATTGGCTGTAGTCAGCATGGAATTTTTCTTTTTTAATTTTTGAAGACTTTCATCAGTGCTTTCAACTTTTGTGTAGTTTCTGTCTGTGGACACAAATTCACTTTTTTTCCACCAGGCCAAAATTATCATGTGGCTACCTGGTGTGAGACTGTTGATTAAGGTAGCTTCTCAAGTACCCCACTTTTGGGACATTTATCTCAAAAAATGCAGCAAAGCACCAAATTTGGACAGAATAGAAAGTTTGTGCTGTTTTTAATCAATCAGTGTGTTGTGTATTGTGCCATTTTGTGCACAAAATAGTTTTATTTTCTCATGTTATTGTTAATGTCTGCAGAAAATAAATTTGTGGTCCTAGCCCAATAGGTGAAGTGCCCGTTATATATATATTTAATCTCAGATAAAACAGGGACAGCTGGTGTTAGACTGGTTCAAATTATGGTCTAATTATGTACAAAAATTATAAAATGAGTCGCATTTTTGCGATTTTACAAAATTATGATTTTTTTTTATCCAATTTTAGTCATCCTGAACCAGCAACATTTGAAGAGCTATTTATTATAGAATATTTCCATGAGAACTGGATTTCATAAACATAAAGAAAACATTAATATACTAATGTTCTTTCTAAAATGTTTTGTTATGCATACCTGTCAAAATAAAATTTAAGAAAATGGTTGAAAATAGCGCGTTTTGCACTGAAACTTCGACTTTAAAAAATCACATTTTCAAGTCATTCTGGGATATGGATGGATATAGCTAGAAGTCACAACAATGTCAAACAAGAGTTATCAATAGTTATATGCTGTAAAATACAGAATTGCTTGTATAAATCATCATATAGTTTAAGTAGAATAATTTCCTTATTTTTCATTGTGCTTTCATGTTATTATGGGTGAATCAGTATCCAAGATGTCTTCTGTGTTTCTACATATAAGCAAACTATATTCTTATTTTGAGAAATAATTGCAATTTACACAGTAGTCTTTATTTAAGCAAAACTGCATAGTTTTGCATATGGGGTAGTATTTGACTTTGTTAGATATACGAGCGGTGGAGTCAAAGAGTGATCTCCCCATTGGGAACAGCTCATTTCAGAAGCATGTATCTGACACTGATGTAAGTTAGGTATACAACTTTGTGTGATGGGCTAAATTTTGCAGATAGAATAGAGTATGGCATTGCTAAGGAATAGGTGCCAAAATCATTCCCAAATTCAAATAATTAAAACTCTTGATGGGTAAAGATTGCAGATTACCTCCCATTGTGGGTGCCATTCATTTACTAAGCCCATAACCTAATTAATGCAAGACATGATCATTGTATTCGTGTCAGGAGCAATCCTTTGGTTTCAAGCACATGTGGGACAGATAAGATGTTGTTTTGGAGATAGATTTTTTAAAACTGGTGACCTATCATGGGGCCAAAAATTTTGCAAATTCCAGAATTTATATAAAACAGTGACTGTGAGACATGATTACTTTTGCGAAGAGTATGTTAGTGAAATGTTTTTTAATATGGCTGATTATTGTAAAATCGTATTTTTAGCTCTATTGGTCAATCGGAACATCCTCTGCCTTTTCCATGAAGTCGAGAAAGAAACCTTGGATGTATTTTGTCACCATTGAGAACTATATTCTAAACTACTTTCGTTCACATGGAGAATATGGTGTCAGAAGGAGACAGATTCACTGTCATAACATTATTGGCCATTGCCGTCATAACATGTGGTGCACTCAGCCAGAAGCAAATGACTAACCACATCAAATTGATGTGTATTCCTACAACTACTTATAAGATTATTTCATGACCTGACAGAAATGACCGAGCGATGTTCCGATCGAGACCAGAATAGCTTATTGGATGGCCTGTTGTCCATGGGCCATCCATATGTTGGCACATTTGTTATCACCACTCCTAACCTACTTGGAGGATTGCCATGAAACTTTACACACACATTCATCCCAAGGTCTAGTTGGTCCTAAATGATAATGGTGCCACTCGGACATTTAATATGGCCACCACAGTTGCCATCTCGAAAATCTTGTTTATGCTACTCTTATTGAATGGATGGTTATATCAACATGAAGTTTATTCTAAAAGACATCTTATGATGGCTGGTTGGTCCTAAATGACTGGTGCTAATCTGACATCCAATATGGCTGCCATGGCAGCCATCTTGTAAACCTTGATATCACTACTCCTGAACATAAAGTCATATTTACATGGGATTTTCACCAGAAGACTTATTATGTTGTCTGTTTGGCCCTAAATGAAAATAGTGCCAATCTGACATCTAATATGGCCACCACAGCAGCCATCTTAAAAATCTTATTGCTACTCTTTGTCCTGCGATGGTGATATCAACATTGGTTTTCACCAAAAGACTTCTTATGATGTCTAGTTGATCCGAAATGAAAATGGTGACAATCTGACATCCAACATGGCCACCTTGACAGCCATCTTGAAAATCCTGTTAATTGCAGCTGCTACTAAATGGAAAGTCATATCAAGATGTGTTATTCACCAGAAAACTTTTTATTGTATCTAGTTGGTCATAAATGAAAATGTTGCCAATCTGACATCCATTATGGCCACCATGGTGGTCATGTTGAAAATATTATCATTACTCCTCAATGGATAGTCATACTAACATGAGGTTTTCACCAAAAGACTTCTAATGATGTCTGGCAGGTCGTAAATGAAAATGGAGCATGTCTGAAATCCAATATACTACCACAATGGCCATCTTGAAAATGTTGTTATCACTCAAGAATATAAGACATGGTTTCAGCACTCAGTAGTTAAAAAGAGGAAATGGTCTTATCGTGGATTGTTGGAAATTCTTTTTGATTAGTAGAACATCGGTCCCTTAGAGGAACTGTTGTTGGTATCGGACTTGGACTACAAATTAATAATTAAAGATCAATTAAGACTTGGACTACTAATTAATAATTAAAGATCAATTAAGACTTGAACTACTAATTAATAATTAAATATCAATTATGACTTGGACTGCTAATTAATAATTAAAGATCAATTAAGACTTGAACTATTAATAATTAAAGATCAATTAAGACTTGGACTACTAATTAATAATTTAAGATCAATTCTGACATCGACTATTTAATAATTAAAGATCAATTAAGACTTGGACTACTAATTAATAATTAAAGATCAATTAAGATTAGTATCAGGATCAATATTTTACTTTTCAGAGTGATAAAAGAGCTTCCAAGAAAAATAAAGAATCTACAGACTTCACAGAAAAAGATACCAATAAAGCAGCAAAGAAAGATAAAGATAAAAAGTAAGTTGACCTGCTGGTCATTTCATGGACCAGACCTCACTGTCATTCATTGCTTCAGTGCAACAACTCGATCGAAGACCAGAAGAACATGTGTGATAGTCTAACATCTGTTATCAGATGTTATTGCTACTCCTCCTAACTACATGGAGTAGTCGTGAAATAAGGTACAGTTTCATCTTGAGGTATAGTTGGAACAGGTGGATTGGTATACCAATAAACCAGTATTGATCGACATCTTGTGATGATACAATAGCCAGTAGTAATTAACTGTATCGGTTCAGTAAGAAATTTTAAAATTCCAACAGATGCTTGATGTAAAATATTATGTTCAGTCAACACAGTTGATCAGGAAGACCGCTGTTTTCCAGATTAATCGGTCTATCACACATGAAGAGAGGTAAACAGAATTAACTGTAGAACAACAGCTTATACCCCTATCTTCATGCGAATAAATAAAAACACAATATTGCTAACATTTGCATGAAAATAATTAATTTCATTCAAATATTTTGAATTTTTAGACCAACCTGCTGCATCTCCATGCAAATACTGTTGTATCCATTTCCATTCCAAATGAATGGCTTGTTAATCCTGTGACATCTTAGTCTAGGTTACTTGGACATTTGTTGATCAGAGTGAACCCTCGGTTGCTTCTGCTTTATGTGAATGAATCAGTTTGTGTTTGTAGAAGTGAGCTGCTTGATACTGTTCAGTCGTCTTTGGATAGCAACCATTTGGCATAATGGGTAATTCCTATAGTAATAATCACTTCCAGAAATTAGACTCCTCCTGTATCCCAGCATGCATTTGGATGAAGTTAGTCAAAATTACCAAGCAGTAATTTGGGTTCCAAATTCATGGCGTGCAATTAATATTAGCCAGATCATTCACTTGGAATGGAGGGGCCATGGGTGGCCGAGTGGTCTAAGGCTTGCCTTTACAGATCACTGACATCTCGCCTCTGTCTGCACAGGACAAGCCTTGGCTCGGCCAAAATGTGTATGTGAGAAAGCTTGCCAGTAGCTTCCTGTGGGTCGGTGGTTCTTCCCGGGGTTTTCCCAGATTCTTCCTCCACCAAATATAGTGGCTGCCATATATAGCCTATCATGTGCTAAAAAATGGCCTTAAACCCACAAAAACCAAACCACTTCGAATGGAAATGGATATGATAGCATTTGAATGGAGATGCAGAAGGTTGGTTTAAAGATTCAAAATACTATCGCTACTCCTCCTGCATGGATGGTCATTGAAAGACTTTGTATGATGTGTAGATGGTCCTAAATAAAAATGGTGCTGATCTGACCTCAAATATAGCCACCATGGTGGCCATCTTGAAAATCTTGTTATCGCTACTCATACTGGATAGCTGCTCATATTGACATATCTGAATCACATTAAAGTAGCCTTCACTAAAATATTGTTATCATTGCTGTTTAGATTTTAGCATGATTTAAGAACCTTTCAAGTAATTTTATGATAAATTGCTGGGCTCATCCTAGAGTGTTATAGTGTTTGCTTACCCAACAATTGCCATCTTTGTAATAAGCGTGCAGGCATAGTAACAGATGTTGTGGCTTTGCACGCCTAGTTCTCAATTGGCGATTCATCAATTAGGCCACCATTACCTACCTTTTTAGCTCTACTGGTCATAGACCAGGATGGTCTGTTTTCTGTCGTATATGCATTCGTTAGCACAAGTTTGACAGCGCTACTATTCCTAAACTACTCAAAGGATTGCCATGAAACTTCACATAGACATTAGTCCCATAGTCTAGTTGGTCCAAAATGAAAATGGTGCCACTTGGACATTCTAACAAATCTTGTTATTGCTACTCCTCCTGAATGGATGGTCATATCAACATGAGGTTTTCACTACAAGACTTATGATGTCCAGTTGGTCTTAAATGAAAATGGTGCTGATCTGACATTCAATATGGCCACCACAGCAGCCATCTTGAAAATCTTGTTATTGCTACTCCTGAACAGAAAGTCATATATTGAAAATATTATCTCTACCCCTCCCAAATGGATGGCTATATCAACATGGGGGTTTTACCAATAGACTTCTTATGATACCTAGTTGGTTCTAAATGAAAATGGTGCCTGTTGAACATCCAATATGGCTGCCACAACAACTGTCTTAAAAATCTTGTTGTCACTACTCCTTTTGAATGGATGATCATTATGACATGGGGTTTTCACCCAAAAAATTCTAATGATGTAAACTTTCTCCTAAATAAAAATGGTGCCAAGCTGACCTCCAATATGTGTACCACAGCAGATAATTTTTAAAAATTTGTATCGCTAAAGAATATCAGTCATGGTTTCAACACTTAACAGTTAAAAGGAAGAAATGGTCTTATTTTGAATTCCTGGAAATTCTTTTCGCCCAGTAGAGCATCAGTCCCATCAAGGGTCTCTTGTTTTGATTATATTGGCAAGCATTAACTCTAGAATTGACAAATTTTTAACACCCAAAATCTTGACCAATGCTTTTCACCCATCTCTTAAGTTATTATAGCCTACTTTTATGCTATACACTTTTTTAAAAATGCTATTGTTTCAATTTGTTGAAAACTTTTTGACACAAAAGAATCTTGGCAATGCTTTTCCCCCATCTCTTGGGTTATTATTGCCTACTTTCACACACTATAAACTATTTTGAAAATGTTGTCATTTCACTTTTTTTGTCAAATGTTTATCCTCTTTAATGCTTTCATTTCAATTTGTTGACAAATTTTGGACATCAAAGAATCTTGAGCAATGCTTTTTTCCCCATCTCTTAGGTTATTACAGCCTACTTTTACACACTACAAACGTTTTTGAAAATGCTGTCATTTGAATTTGTTGGCAGAAGTTTATCTCGTTAATATGTATGAATACATAATTTAATCTGGTTTGCAGTCATTGAAACACCTGTCTTGATAATTCTATGAAAGACTATATACATACTACCTAACAATTTTGAAAGAATATAAAACTTAATTCTTGATAATGTTTAACAAGTGGGGGTAAATTTAAGACATTCACAAAACAAGTGTTTTAGTTGATTCTGAAAGAACTACCATAAACAGTGAGACTCGTACAGACAGATGAATGTTCTTTATGTATGTTTCATTCTTATTATGATACCCTATTGTATGATTTTTCACATGAAAATAACAATGTGTAGAGTTCATGATTATTTTAGATACCTTTTCAAAGTTTTTACCTTCTATCTTTTATCTTGTAGACTACATGTTTACATTTGTATAGTCATTATTTTGCTGACATACCATTAAACCTGTATATATATCCATTGATACATTTGACAAAGAAGTTTGCCTTTTAATTGCATCCTATTGGCATGGGAATCAGTGGCATATGGACACATTTCTAGTTCAGTGATAACTTACTGAGAGTTGAGTGTATGGAAGTAAGTGCTTCCTGGCATCGATTCTTTTAAATCTTTCATAACTCCAATCATAATGTAGAAGATTACTTTGACATAATTGTTGTTGATGAAAAGTTACAGGAAACCATCTCACTGTTTGTGTAAAAAGGGAAACTAGGTACCCACACTGCTTGGAGTAATATAATGTCCAGGAATGTATAGTGTTAAGAATCCAAAGTACATGTATTGGGACTTCTCCAGAGCGAGACTAAAGAAATATTCAAATTGCTCAGTTGTCCAAGTGGAAGTTTACAAGCTGTGTGAGTACACAGCTTGTCCATTTTATAAAAAAAAAATTATAATTGATAGAAGTTTTCAAACGCTTGTCAAGTGCAAACAGATTGCATCTTTAGTATATTTGCATTCAGAAATCTTGTAGACAATCACAGTAAATTAAACTCGTTATTTGTTGCAGACAAGATTCGTCATCATCATCAGATGAAGATGTAAGTATATTTTTGTTTCATCTGTATTGACAGGTTGTGAAACTGATAGAATCCATGTTGGCATAGAGACAAGGAAATCACTAGAGGGGTTACAATATTATCATACACAGTATTTCAGCCAGAACGCACCCTTGTGGGATTGTGCAAAAAAAGAGACACCAAGTCCTTCAAAAAAAGAGATTTAATGCGGCAAAAGTGGTGTAAAAAAAAAACAACAAGGCGTGTATTTGTTATCTTAATCTGATACAGTGCACCAACTGATCATTCAATGTCTGAATTGCTCAATTGTTTTTATGAAAATGAACAAAATCCATCAAACGATCTCTTCTGATCGAACTGGTCACTTTGCTCGGAATATCTATATTTCCCGCCATTTACCTGATACTATATATCGCAAAACTCTGGATCGTCTGGAAATAATTGTGTACTTAGTATATCCCATAATATTTCTTATTTGAGAGGTTAAGAATAAGCTCAGCATGCTGCAGAATTGTAATAACCTCAATGAAATAAAACAAAAACATGTTGAGGTAACTTCCACTTCTGTTTTATTAATATTTTTTATTAAAAGAAAAAATGCATAATCTCTGCGATTATTGTAAGCACATGCTTCCAGTCACATGATATGACCTCGATGTAGTGCCATATGTCATTATGCTAAAAGGAAGGTATGGAACAATGGATAACTGATTTTACCCCAGTATCACTCTCAAATCATTAAAGCAATAAAAATGACTGCATATATGATAACTCTAGTGAACAAGTTGGTAAAACCAACAAAAGCAGAGATGAAAGTCCAACAGAAAGTGAAACTTGCAACAAAGAATTGGATTCCAAAATGGCGGAACCAAAGAAAAAAATATTGTCAAACCCTCAAGAAATTGCTTGAAAGCTGAAACTTCACAAAGACTGATGACTATACCGAAGGAGGGGCATACAATTGTAGGCTTCGACTTCTCCCACACTGTTACAGTATGGTCAGGGACATCAGAAAGGAGAATCCTAAAGTGAAGAAGGTTATTTCTTTGGTCTATTGATGCATTTAACATGTAAAACAGGCTATGTAAATGATGTCTCATTTTATTATGAGGTTGGCCATCATAAACACACCATTGGCCCACTTTTTCAAATGAAGGGTGCCAGTTGGCCCTTTTTTTAATCAAACCTAGCTGGAACACATCTGTATATACTTACGTGAAAGTCGGATGCACCCAAATCTTCCATTGCATAATACCCTGCTAGATCTGGCTCTGTGCAATTTGTTAGGACTAATAAGTAAAACATGTGGCATAGACCCTGATTTGGTAGTGGATTTTGTGACAGCAGATCAGGGTCTCTAATGTTTGAAGTTGGATCCAGCTTATATGTGAGTACAGAGGAACCTCGTTAATCCGAACACCTTTGTTCCCAGTGAATATGTCCAGATTAATGAGTTTTCCGGATAATTGAATCATGCACATTTTTATTTACCGTATACATGTACTGCATATGTACATGTATTTGCTAGCTGTAAATATACTGTATATTCAGTAATGGTTGAAATAAATTAATGAATACGTCTATTGACTTGTGTTTATTTCACTTTATTATAACATGCGCTTGTACATACACATAAATATAATTTTAAAAAATTAACACATCGAACACATCACACTATGTACATGTACATGTATGCACTGTACATACATTTATTATGTCAATTTCCTTTTGGGTGATCTTCTTTGTGCTGGCAAATCTTCTTTTTTTATGCTGGCCGGTATCTCTGCTTGTCTATGCTTGCTTGATTGTGTCGCCGTAATAATGTAGAAAGTACAATGAATACAAACTGATGGTAAACTAATAAAATGCTGTCATTTGCATAAGTTATATTTTACAACTGTTATAGCTGCTAATGAGCCGATAATTAACATTGCTTTTTATTCTGAAATGAAGCCCTATACTGTCCACAGCTTAAATCAATCAACTTTATTTGTACAGCCATCAACAAACTGTTACAATTGGTAAACAACAAAGAGACTTAATGACACACACTTAATTTATTAACCATATGTTATGTCAAAAGTGTGCACAATTTGTTTCCAGTGTGTTTATTTAATTATTAATGCCCCCTATTGGCGACTAGCAAAAACAGACATTGTTTTTACAATCGCTGGTTACAATACGGTCATGCTACTTGAAGTTTTTAAACACACATGATCAATTTATAACTTTAATGTGTCACTAGAATTTGACCAATAAGAGATTGTTACATTGACACACCTCCAAATTTGCGTAGGTGAATCTGTTATTTGACTGACTGTATTTTCATATACGATTCTTCTAATTTTCTTATATTTGGACAGATTATTTCCGGATTAGCGAGGCAAGTTTTATAGTAATTTTACACTATGGTCCCCGATTTTGATTTCCGGATCCAGAATGCGGATTTTTTTATTAACGGAGCAAATTAACGTTTTGGAATTTGTTTCCGTTGAACTATGTCCGGATAGTGAGGTTTCCAGATAAACGGAGTCCAGATTAACGAGGTTCCTCTGTATATCATATACTGGTATCTGCCAAGCAGAAGGCAAATAATGTAATTCTGAGACGGGGATTTCCTTGCATCCATTCTAACACCTTTCATTGATTATTTCTCTCACCTATCTGCTCTTCAAAGAGAAAAGGAAACAATAAAAACAACATTGCATCATTAATTATCACCTAATTTACTTTTTTGCATGCAGATACCAAAACAACCATCTCAACACAAATGACCTGAAGCAACCAGACTCAGATTATCATTGCAAATAATTGGGATTTCTCTGTTACATGAGTGAGAAAGAGGTATCACTTTTTATACACCTACCATAAGGTGGGCCATATTATGTTATCATGATGTCTGTCTGTTACCAATTTTGTTTCTGCACAATAAGTAGAGATGTCCACCATCAGTGGTTACCAAACTTTGTGGATGGCTTGCACTTAGGATAAGGAAGAAACCTATCAATTTCGGGCTCAAAAGATCCAAGGTCAAGATCACTCTGACTGAAACAAGAAAAATGGTATCTGCACAATAGCTTGAGTCTTCCACCATCTTCAGTTACCAAACTTTGTAGATGGTTTGCACTTCAGGTAAGGATGAAGCGTGTCTTCTGGGGTGAAAGGGTCAAAGGTCAATGTTGCAGTGACTGAAACAAGAAAATACTTTCTGCACAATAATTCAAGCTCTCCACCATCTATAGGTATCAGACATTGTGGTTGGTTTGCACTTAGTAAGGAAGAACCATATTGATTTGGGGGATCAAAGGTCAAGGTCACTCCAACTGAAAGAAGAAAATGGTTTCTACACAACTTCAGGTCTCCACCAACTGCTGTCACCAAATATTGTGGATGGTTTGTACTTGGGGTAAGGAAGAACCCTGTCGATTTTGTGGTGAAAAAGTCACAGGTTAAGGTCACAGCAACTGAAAGAAGAAAAATGGTTTTTGCACAATAACTCGAGTTCTCCACCATCTACAGTTACCAAACATTTTGGATGGCTTGCACTTGGGTTAAGGAAAAAGCCTATTGATTTTGGGATCAAAAGGTCAGAAGACAAGGTTAGTGAGTGACAGTTCTCCACCATCTACAGTTACCAAACTTTTGTTGTTGGCTTGCACTTGGGCTAAGGAAAGAACGCCATTGATTTTGGGATTAAAGGTTAATGTTACTGCAACTCAAAGATCAAAAATAGTTTCTGCACAATAACTCAAGTTTTCCATCAGCTACAGTGGCCAAATTTTTGGATGGCTTACATTTGGGGTCAGGAAAAAGCCCATCAATTTTGGGGGTCAAAAGGTTTCTGCACAGTAACTCAAGTTCTTCACCAATATACAGTTACCAAACTTTGTGGTTGGCTTGCACTTGGGGTAAGGAAGAACACTATGGATACAGGGGTCAAAGGTCAAGGTCACTCCAACTGGAAGAAGATATATGGTTTCTGCACAATAACTCTAGTTCTCCACCATCTGCAGTTACGAAACATTGTGGATGGCTTGCATTTGAGGTAAGGAAGAACACTAATGTCAAAGGTTAGGGTTGCTGCAACTGAAAGAATAAAATGGTTTTCAAACAATAGTATTAGTTCTACATCATAAAACTGGACTAAAAAATGTGGATGACTTGTGCTTGAGGTAACGAAGAAGCCTATTGATTTTGTGGTCAAAATGTCAAAGGTCAAAACCACTGAACGACTGTAAAAAAGAAAAATGGTTTCTACACAAAAATTTAAGTACCTTCAATAAAGGTAGTGAATGACTTGCATGTTGGGTAAGAAGAATTTTATTGATGTTTTGGTTAAAAAGCTCAAAGGTCAGAGTCACTGTGACTGCAAAAAGAAAAATGTTTTTGCATAACTTTTGTTCTAGACTTGTACCTTGATCAAAGTTTGTGGAGGGTTGCACTTAAGGTATGGAAGAAGCAAATTGAATTTATGGTCAAAAGGTGAAAGGTCAAGGTTATTTTGTCTAAATGAAAAATGGGTTTTCCAGAATAACTTTTGTTCTAAAGTAAGTTCCTGGACCAAACTTTGGATGGCTTGCAGTTTGGGTAAGAAAGAAACCTATAGATTCTGGGGTATAAAGGCAGGAGGTCATGGTCGTGTAAAGTCAAATAGAAAATAATGGTTTCTGCACCTGAAGTTTAGTATGTTAAGTACCTACATAGAGATCTTTTAAACATGGGGCTGGTGTATAATGTGCCATTCACAGGGCTCTTATTTGGTGGTGATAATTGAAGCATCTTGAGCATTAAAATTTGTGTCGAGTATTGGCATTGAAATCCTTATATCAAACCTTGTTGTACATATGTTCATGAGACTTTATGATTGCAGCAAGGTCTATTCTTGGACACTCTTAGCGGAAGTCGCACAGATTTCTTGCAAATTGCGCCAAAAACTCAACTGAATATGTAAAAATCATGCATGATATTTACAAGCCTTTATTTCTTTGTTAAATACATCCTATGTTTAAAAAAACTCCAACCCCCACCCCCGCTTTCATTAAGGGGGTGGTGGGGTTGAACTTCTCCCTTATATTTTCAGTCCAAAAATAGATTCAATTGTGGTGATAGTGAAGATGTCACTCATCAACGTTTACATTTGGTTTCTGGATTATGCATTAAGGTAGCAGGGAAGGCAAAGCTTTCAACATAATATTCTGTTTTGCAGAAGTCATAAGCAATATTGATTCAAATTTATTAGTATTTAGAACTTTGACAATCAAGGACAAAAGTTGTGAATTTAAGATAGCCTTGTACTTGTCAAACAGATGCAAGATTGTGGGTACTTTGAAATGTTTTTAAATGAGAACTACATGTAATATGAACCAGGATTAAAGATAAGTGTTAAAATACACTGTAGAACTTACGTTATCATTTTATTATGATTTAGATGAAGCTTTGTATGTATCAAAAGTTCCATAGCAAACTTTAGAAAATAGCACTCAACTTCCTTTTGAAGGTAAAAGGTTATGTTGTTGATGGTTGTTATAGTGGGTTTTGTTGGAGTTTTTTGTTAATTGGAAATTTTGTGATAATTATGGTGAATGACAAGTTTTCAACTTTGCTTTATTATTGTTGGTTTATGTTATTTGAGTTTATGTCTGGATTGAGTAATAGAAATGTATAACAATACTTGTTCCTGATCTTTCCAAGTTTAAGGTCTATTAGTCTCATTTCCTATTTATGTAGGGATTTGACAGTGCTGACAATCAAAATCTATCGTAGCTTGGACAAGATCAGCATGATGTAGTCCTCTAAATTCATTTTGACTTGTATTTATCCTATAGCATAAATATTCATTAGAATCCTATGGCATAAATATTCATTAGAATCCTATGGCATAAATATTCATTAGAATCCTATAGCATAAACATTCATTAAAATCACAGCATAAACATTTATTACAATCCTCTAACATAAACATTCATTAGCATTAGGGGTGAAACGATACACCTGTGCCCGTATCAATACGATTCACGATACACAGCCTACGATATGATACATTATCGATACACATATCAACTTGATGGTCTTTTCATCTTTAGAAGGTCTGTCAGTGGTAGGGTTGTGCTGTTTTATATATGTTGACATATTGGTTGTATTTCTAGTATATAGATTACAGACAGACATAGATTTAGCATCTGTTCATATGCCAATTTCATCTTGACAAGATAAAAAAAGTACATCCAAACAGACTACATATTAGTTGTTAATGATTTTAATTCAATCATTTAGGCCATTTGAGGCTACTCCATTTGATCGTATCCAGGACTCATCTTGGTAACCACACCCTTTTTTTTTTTTTTGCACTGCATGAATGCTTTTAAAACATCTTATTATCAATTTCATGTCTTCAATTAAATTTGAAAGACATGACGATGTTATCTTCAACACAGAAGAAATAGTGCAATTTCCACCTGCAAGGAAAATCTTGTCTAGAGCAAGTCCAGGTGTCGGAGTGAAGATAACTAACAACCAAAATCTATCACATTGCAGGTACTTGTTTCTGTTAGTGAAAAGGAAAACTATTGACAATGCCCACTCCCCTTCTATACAAAATTAACAAATTAGCACAAGGTGGCAAACCTGCATGTTTGAAATCTGCTTCCTTGCTGATTCTGTGCTAATTTTTTTTATTCTGTTGGACGTTTAATCACTGATTACCTATATCAACGTAAAAGGAAACATTCCAAACTTGTTCTCCATGTACGACTTTAGTAATTTACAGATCATTTTATAACCATTTTGAACGAAGTTTCTCTGTTGCTTTGTATCTACCTGGATCGTGTTTGGATGCCAATACTTCCGGTGTGCCACGCAGTGAATAAGCTGCAGTCAATTCTGAATGGTGGTTATTGCTTACCCTGAATTGCAACAAACAAAAGTAGTTATTAAATGATCAGTAAAGTACTTAAATACATGGGGAACAAATTTGGAAAGTCTCCTTAACGTTGATATATATTATCAGTGGCTGAACATGCTGATGGGATAAAATAATTGGCATATAATCAGCGAAAGGGGTGGGGGTGGGGGGTGGGACACATTTCAAACTACGTAACCTTGTGTTAATTTGCAAAATGTGAGTGGGTGTTTTCAACAGGTTTTTGTTTCTTTTTTACTGACAAACATTAGTGTCTGTGCCTGCGACGGCTGTCTCTGATAAATTCTCAGTTTAAAGAATAAAAAGGCAAACGATTAATAATTATTCGTGACTGCTGAAGATTAAAGTAACTTCTATAGGATAAGTATCATTTTGTATCGATTCTTCACCTCTTATGTCGATACATGTATCAAAATGGCAAAAGTATTGATGCATCGATATATCAATGAATCGTTTCACTCCTAATTAGAATCCTATAACATAAACATTCCTTAGAATCCTATAGCATAAACATTCATTAGATTCCTTGTGCATAAACATTCACTAAAATCACAGCATAAACATTTATTACAATCCTCTAACATAAACGTTCATTACAATCCTATAACATAAACATTCATTACAATCCTATAGCATAAACATTCATTACAATCCTATAACATAAACATTCATTACAATCCTATAGCAAAAACATTTATTACAATCCTATAGCATAAACATTCATTACAATCCTATAGCATAAACATTTATTACAATCCTATAGCATACAATTTTATTACGATCCTGTAACATAAACATTTATTACAATCCTATAGCATAAACATTTATTACAATCCTGTAACGAGCATTCATTACAATCCTATAGCATAAACATTTATTACAATCCTATAGCATAAATATCCATTACAATCCTATAGCATAAACATTTATTACAATCCTATAGCATACAATTTTATTAGAATCCTGTAACATAAACATTTATTACAATCCTATAGCATAAACATTTATTACAATCCTGTAACATAAATATTACAATCCTATAGCATAAACATTTATTACAATCCTATAGCATAAACATTTATTACAATCCTATTGCATAAACATTTATTACAATCCTATTAGATAAACATTTATTACAATCCTATAACATAAACAGTCATTGGAGTCCTATGGCATAAACATTCATTAAAATCACAGCATAAACATTTATTACAATACTATAACATAAAAATTCATTAGAATCATATGACATAAACATATATTAAAATCACGAAATAAACATTCATTAGAATCCTATAGCATACAAATTTATTACAATCTCATAGCATAAACATTTATTACAATCCTATAACATTAACATTTATTACAATCCCATAGCATAAACATTTATTAGAATACCATAGCATAAAGATTTATTACAATACTATAACATAAACATTCAACAGAATACAATGGCATAAAAATTCATTAGAATCCTATCACATAAACATTCATTAGAATCATATAGCATAAACATTCATTAGAATCCCATAGCATAAACATTCACTAGAATCCTAGCATAACAATTCATTAGAATCATAGGATAAACATTCATTAGAATCCTATAGCATAAACATTAGTTAGAATCATAGTATAACAATTCATTAGAATCCCATAGTATAAACATTCATTAGAATCCAATGGCATAAACATTCAATAGAATCCTATAGCAGAAAAATTCAATAGAATCCTATAACATAAACATTCATTAGAATCCTATAGCAGAAAAATTCAAAAGAATCCCATAGCATAATCATTCATTAGAATCTGACAGCATAAACATTCATTAGAATCCTATGGTATAAACATTCATTAGAATCCTATAGCATAAACATTTATTAGAATCCTATAGCATAAACATTCATTAGAATCCTATGGCATAAAAATTCAATAGAATCCTATAGCATAAAACTTAAATAGAATCTGATAGCATAAACATTCATTAGAATCCTATAGCATAAAAATTCAATAGAATCCTATAGCATAAACATTCATTAGAATCCTATAGCATAAAAATTCAATAGAATCCTATAGCATAAACATTTATTAGAATCCTGTAGCATAAACATTTATTAGAATCCTATTGCATAAACATTCATTAGAATTCCATAGCATTAACATTTATTAGAATCCTATAGCATAAAAATTCAATAGAATCCTATAGCATAAACATTTATTAGAATCCTATAGCATAAACATTCATTAGAATTCCCTAGCATAAACATTTATTAGAATCCCATAGCATAAACATTTATTACAATACAATAGCATAAACATTTATTACAATTCCATAGCATACACATTTATTACAATCCAATAGCATCAACATTCATTAGAATCCTATCACATTAACATTCATTAGAATCCTATCACATGAACATTCATTAGAATCCTATCACATAAACATTCATTAGAATCGTATCACATGAACATTCATTAGAATCCTATCACGTAAACATTCATTAGAATCCTGTCATATAAACATTCATTAGAATCCTATCAAACAAACATTCATTACAATCCCATAGCATAAACATTCATTAGAATCCTATAATATAAACATTCATTAGAATCCTATCACATAAAAATTCATTACAATCCCATAGCATAAACATTTATTAGAATCCTATCATATAAACATTCATTAGAATCCTATCACATAAACATTCATTACAATCCCATAGCATAAACATTCATTAAAATCCTATCATATAAACATTCATTAGAATCCTATCATATAAACATTCATTAGAATCCTATAGCATAAACATTCATTAGAATCCCATAACATAAACATTTATTTGAATCCTATCACATAAACATTCATTAGAATCCTATAGCATAAACAGTTATTAGAATAATATTTTTTTTTTAGAGTTATTGTCCTTTTTGACTTGTAGTTGAATGCAGTGTATGACAGAAGCTTGTGAACACAGTTAGTCTTACAGATTTCATTACATTGCCATGAAACTTGGGCAAAGTTATGATTTCTTCGGGAGATGCACATATTGATAAATCATTGTGCTCCTGCAATTTTTAGCTCGCCTCTATGAACTAGAGGAGAGCGATTGTACTACAATAAGCATCAGCATTCACACATAAAAACCTCACTGTATCTCAACTTGTGTTTCTTCCTAGGTCCTAGGCAACAGTTTTGTGCATTGTTCATAGCACCTACTCACTGAGGAGGGTGGGGATGGAGCTAATTTTGAACATGTACATTATTTGTACATTCTTGGTTAAGTTTTGTTTTAGTTCAGGGTTTTTTGTACCCTATATACATACTGTTATACCTGGAATCAAGAAACTTGTGAGAGGATGCATGTTGACGAGTACAACACCTTCATCACAAAAGTAGGTCACCTTGAGCTATATTTCATGTTTCACAGCCATTGGTTATATTTTGTGTTTTAACCGTTCATGCTAGAATCATGAAGCTAGATGATTCTTAGCATCTCTTTAGTATCAGACCCATAGAAAAAGTCTCAGTGACCAACATTTCACATTGTAATGTGAACAATGACAACATTCTAGGGGTGGACAATAAATTCTAAATCTGGCTTCTAGGAGTGGACAGTGATAATAGATTCTAGTCCAATCTGGCTTCTAGGGGTGGACAAGGATAATAGATTCTAGTCCAATCTGGCTTCTAGGGGTGGACAATGATACTAGATTCTAGTCCAATCTGGCTTCTAAAGGTGGACATTGATAATAGATTTTAGTCCAATCTGGCTTCTAGAAGTGGATAATGAATTCTAAATCTGTCTCCTAGGTGTGGATAATAGATTATAAATCTGTCTTCTAGGGGTGGATAATAGATTCTAGTAAAATCTAGCTTCTAGAGGTGGTTAATAGATTCTAAATCTGGCTTCTAGGGGTGGATAATAGATTCTAAATCTGGCTTCTAGCAGTCGACAATAATATAAATAGATTCGTCAAATCTGGCTTCTAGCAGTCGACAATAATATAAATAGATTCTAAATCTGGTTTCTAGGGTGGACAATGATAATTGATTCTAGTCAAATCTGGTTTCTAGGAGTGGACAGTGATAATAGATTCTAGTAAAATATGGCTTCTAAGAGTGGACAATGATAATAGATTCTAGTCCAATCTGGCTTCTAGGGGTGGACAAGGATAATAGATTCTAGCCCAATCTGGCTTTTAGGAGTGGACAATGATAATAGATTCTAGTCAGATCTGGCTTCTAGGGGTGAACAATAATAATAGATTCTATTACAATATGGCTTCTAAGAGTGGACAATGATAATAAATTCTATTAAAATCTGGCTTCTAGGGGTGGACAATCATAATAGATTCTAGTCCAATCTGGATTCTAGGAGTGGACAGTGATATTAGATTCTAGTCCAATCTGGCTTCTAGAAGTGGACAATAATAATAGATTCTAGTCCAATCTGGCTTCTAGGAGTGGACAATGATAATAGATTCTAGTCAAATCTGGCTTCTAGGAGTGGACAGTGATATTAGATTCTAGTCAAATCTGGCTTCTAGCAGTGGACAGTGATAATAGATTCTAGTCAAATCTGGCTTCTAGTACTGGACAGTGATATTAGATTCTAGTCCAATCTGGATTCTAGGAGTGGACAGTGATATTAGATTCTAGTCCAATCTGGCTTCTAGGAGTGGACAATAATAATAGATTCTAGTCCAATCTGGCTTCTAGGAGTGGACAATGATAATAGATTCTAGTCCAATCTGGCTTCTAGCAGTGGACAATGATAATAGATTCTAGTCCAATCTGGCTTCTAGGGGTGGACAATGGTAATAGATTCTAGTAAAATCTGGCTTCTAGGAGTGGACACTGATAATAGATTCTAGTCCAATCTGGCTTCTAGGGGTGGACAATGATAATAGATTCTAAATCTGACTTCTAGGAGATGACAATGATAATAGATTCTAGTCCAATCTGACTTCTAGGAGTGGACAATGATAATAGATTCTAGTCCAATCTGGATTCTAGGAGTGGACAATGATAATAGATTCTAGTCCAATCTGGATTCTAGGAGTGGACAATGATAATAGATTCTAGTCCAATCTGGATTCTAGGAGTGGACAATGATAATAGATTCTAGTCCAATCTGGCTTCTAGGGGTGGACAATGATAATAGATTCTACTCCAATCTGGCTTCTAGGGTTGGACAATTATAATAGATTCTAAAGCAGATTTTAAGTGGTTATTTTTTTTTTTTAAATATCATCTCTGATGTTTATCAACTCATTATGTGCTCTATTTTGATATCATAGAAAAGAATGTTCTATTTCATTGTTTTATGTCATTTATGCCCTGTCACAGGGGCCAACATTCGTTGTCGTGATCCCTTTATTCCGAATTTATTTTCTGCATGATATTTAATGTTATTATCACTGCTGGAAACTTGTAAAGCATCATAGATGTGACCTGTGTTATTGCTGACAACATTTGATTATTGTTACAATTACTTCTGGAAGCTACTAAAGCATTGTAGATGTGACCTGTCATTGCTGATAATATTTAATTAATGTTAAAATTACTGTAAATGTAACCTGTGTAATTGACGATTACATTTTGGTTTTTAATTCAGTGAAAACCTCTGAGAACAATCAGAGTTCTACTTATGCAGATTATTATGGATGGTATGAGGACTGATTTTTTGCTTCACATGTGAAGTTGTGTTTTCTGTTATGCATGTATATTCTTGTGATTGTTGTTGGTTGGTTTTTTTATGGTACTTGCAGCACTTTATTTGACTATATTATGCTAAGGAAATGGGAGCTAAGTGCCTTTCCCAAGGACACATAGAGGCAGCTAACTCGTGCAGGCCTGATCAGGTATTGAACCTGCAATCCTTCAATTGCGAGTCCAGTACACTACCAGCTGAGTTATAGCAGACCCCTGTGACTGAAATAAATTAGACAAAACTAGGCAAGCAATGTCTGTTTTCATTAATACACATAATGTGTGATTACTTTGCTGTGTGACTTAAGGGGTAGCCTGATATTGTATGTCAGGATTTGGTTGCTTGGGCGTGGATTTCTCATTCATATGCTTGTTTGGATGCTGAATAAAGCATTTTTGTATGTTTTCAGACAAGAAAAAATCAATTATTTTGGTGCCATCCAAAAACAAGCAAAAAATACAGAAAGTCACCCCTAGCAGGCAGCTTGTTGCAGATAATCTCATTCAGCTTACCATATTTTCCAGCCTATTGGTCGATGTGGAGTATAAGTCAAATTTGTTAATTTTGTAAATTTTTCATCCTTTATCCATATATATCAGGTTGATGTGGAGTTTAAGATGAAGCAAGAACAACACCTTGACTTCATCTTTTTCATTAGTAACTTTCGGTTTTATGAATATTAATGGTATCACTATGCTGTTTCCAGATTAATTGGGAAACTGCAGTCACTGACGCCAACATATTTTTTTCCCCATTTCATTTTGGAGAAAGAGGGGGGTGTAGGAGTTTTCAGGGTGATTATTATCTGTATTGTTCAGTTAACTGATTGTGATCTTCCTCGTGTACAAGGGCACTACTATATTCCATTATCAATTGACACCTCTGAATAAACAGTTCATTCTTGTTTTAAGTACTATATCCATTGTCACAAGAACCACATAACTAGGCAATGTTATTTACATGCTAATTATATATGCCAAGAGCTTTAAAGCAGGTTATTCCAATTGACACCTTTTGAGGACGAGATTCAGCAGATGAGATCCAATTAGTGAGGATGCCAAGGGGGAAATGGGGCTACCATAAAAAAAATGAGATCAAATTAGTGAGGATGCCAAGGGGGAAATGGGGCTACCATAAAAAAATGAGAAATGTATAGAAAATTGATGATAGAAACAGAAAAGCAGAGAAAAGTCAGAAAAAAAAGAACAAATAATTTTTTTTTTTAATTTCTTTAATATATCTATGAAATACTTTAGCAAATTTACACAAATGAGAAGAGAGAGGGCTTCATTTCTTGTCATTCTCAATCCACTTGAGATCATAAAACTAGTAATTGATGTGGATTAATGATAGAGAGTACAGTTAACTGGCTTGGATTGTTATCAGAAACCAAAGACCAATCCATCAATTATAATCAAAGAGAGACGTCAAAACAACAGCTTGTTAGGAAATAACACCAGTAATGTGTTGCCATTACATTTTGCTTTAAGTTCAAATGCAAAACTAAAAATGAATCATTGATGATCTATGAGTAGTCCATCTCTGTTCTGAATTTTAACCTATATTATGGGTGTTCTTTAGTGAATATATGACACTATTGTGAATATATGACACTATTGTGAATATATGACACTATTGTGAATATATGACAGTATTGTGAATATATGATAATTATGTGCTTAATCTATGGTATTTTATAAATATTCATCGAACATTCGAGTTGTTAATATGGATTACATCCCTTTATTGGATCAATTATATCAATGAAAAAGATTCACCAGTAATTGCTCTAGTGCGTCAAAATGTGATCAGGAAGATTGAGGTATGGTAAAAAAGATGAATAAAGCAAATCTGTTCATATTGTTTTTTGGGTTTTTTTTAAGTACACTATAGGGTATTGACCGTAAGTGTGCTACATGGCCCGTGAATTGTGAGCTCTTTAATTGTTTGTTTTTTTATTTTTTTATTTTATGTTGGAGAAATTATAAAATACAAGCACATACAAATGCATACAAAATAATGATAAAAATTATAATATAGAATAGTCATATTAGTTTATAACAATTTATTGACATGGTAACTGAACAAAAATTGGTACAGCTATGTGACCTGTTTTCAATTTTGCTGATTACATGTCATAATCATGGTATTACCGGCAATTTCAATGACATAACCCATATACAAGTTAATTCAGAGTATAAGATGAAGCCCAGACTTCCAGGTTAACAAGTATTGACTTGTAGGCCGAAAAATACAGTAATTCATAAAAAAAAATTTATGAACTAAACATGTTTGCAAGATCCCCCATTTACTATTTCAGGAGTTTGATCCCACTTCTGCCTTCTTTACAAAAGTTGTCAATAAGAAAAAGAAATCATTACCAGGAGCTGATTCTCAAACTACAAAAGCAAATCGCAAAGAGAAACAATCAGGCGAGAAGAGTGAAGATGAGGCAAGTTAAATGTGATGTTTAGGCACTGTATCAAACAAAACCGTTCTTGAAATTAAGTTGTAGATGCATGATTTTCATTGTTTGTGCCCAGTTAAATGAAAAAGTGTTTTAAGTTAATTATTAATTTACGAATTGATTAGAGAAAAATGCATTTTTAATGATTAAATTGAGTTAATCATAATTTGCCATGATTTCCTCTATCGCATCAAATCTTTTCCTGTGTCAAAATATAAGATGTAGAAATTGCATACCTTTTGATATAAATATATCTTTATTTTATTTTGATCTTCATCTCATTCTAAGTTTTAGATTTATCACATACAGCACTCCAAGTACTTATCAAAATTTTGGTTGCCAAGCCCTAATAATTTGGTCATCTTAGACATTGAGAGCAGAAATCAATTGAGTGGGGAATTAATAGTAGAAGATGACAAAAATTGAAGGTTTTAGTTAAGACAGATTTCAAAGGAATTATAAAAAAAGCTTAAGGTTATTTTTAATAGTATCCCTAGGTCTGTCTGACAGAGTTGCCAGCAGTCATCATCTGCTTTCAACACAGGCCAGACATTAATCTGGAGTCCTCTAAACATCCGCATATTGTCTGGACTCAATGAGAAACTGACTTTGCCTTCTGATAATACTTTATATTGATAAAGTCTTAACATTATCTGCGTTTTTGGTAGTTTGGCATAATTTTTACTGCTGACTAAATTTTCCATATTTGTCCTCGTGTCCGTATTTTTTCCAGATCCATACCATTAGTTGAGGATGATTGCACAGGTCATATATTATAAGACAGACTAGTCACATATAAAGATGGCAACTTCATGTATGAACCAGCCATCTCACAATCGAAAAGGGATTATGCTGTGAATTGAATTGCACATACAGATTGTTTTTAGCATAGAGGATGGTATATACTTGATATTAGAAAGTGTTGATGTCATCTTCTATTAGCTGAATTGTGATTCTGAAGGTTGCCAAAGGGCAATCAGTTTACAATTTTCACTCACCAATTTTGAATTTTTGGTTGCAAATGTGACCATTTTAGATGCAACTTGGAGCACTGCACATAAGTTTAGATTTCTCACTTTAGAAAAAAATCTGCATTCTTATTTGTTCACATGTTTGCTGATTGATTGAAAGTTTCTGAACTTTAATCACTTGGTATAATTGTCTTCTTTGCAGGCTGAAGAATTAGACCCGAAAGTATTACGGAGTAGGCAGCTTGCTAGTAAGTGTGGTCAATCTTAGCAAATGTTCCTTTTTTGTACCATGTATTGTTACAGTCAGTATGTTTCTTGCAAAGTCAAATTTTGTCATAAATACTGTATTTGAAATGTATCTACTTTTATTATCTATTGAATGTTACACAACTTGACAAATGCGAATCTTCATATATACAAATATAGTATCCAGCACAAGATGTACAGTATTGTAAAATATTTAGTTAGTCAAACTTTGTGATATATATTGTATTTGAAATGTATCTACTTTTATTATCTATTAAACATTATACAACTTGACAAATGCGAATCTTCATATATACAAATATAGTATCCAAGACATGATTACAGTATTGTAAAATATTTAGTTTCTAAAGTCCTCTTGTAGTAATCATTTATAAATTGTTACAATTTTTTTTTTTTTTTAATTATGTTGCAGCAATTTCAAACTGTAGTATAACACATATACAAGATTGCAATACCAAAATTTTTTTAGCATGACAATTTGAGAGGGGGGCCTGTGCAGTCACCCAGATATCAACTTTAATGCTTCACCTCCTCTCATCCTCCTTCTCTTAGGAGGAAGTTTTTGAGGCAAATTCTTTTAATCACTGAAAGTCTTGGAAAGGTCAGGTTCTGCAGTTGTATTATAGCAACTGTTTTTTTTCCAGCCTAAAAGAAGAACATTAGACTCACAGGTACTAGCTATTGTCAGTGGAAAAAAGAAACTTTTCCAATAATTACAAGGTGACCCACTCACATAGTTTGAAATCTGACCTCTTGCTGATTCCATGCTAATATTAACCACCAATCAGAAAGCAGACTTGTTGAGTCTGTCTTCCTTATCCCATGGAATTATATGTTTCCATGAATATGAAGTTGATTATTAGCATTCTGTGTCATTATTTAGTTATAGCCGTAGTTGTTGGACCCATTCTCTTTCATTTCTACACAATAAATCAATTTTAATTGTATTTCAACAAGATTTGATAATTCTATGCAGCTTGATGTTGATAAGACCTTGGTTGAGTTAATTTGTCAACATTTTTATGTCTTTAGCAGAGTTACAGCCTCTGATTGTAAGACCCACTTTAAAATGACTCCCTTCATGGATTTTAAACAGTAGGCATTTTGATATTAACCAAGTTTGATTGTCAATGTTGCTAATTAACTCGGCCGAGTTTGATTGTCAGTGTTGCTTAGATACATGTTCAGCATGCAACATTATCTTTTAGTGGATTTATGACCTCATCAGATTCACCAGCTTACCTTTCTGCATAATAACTGGTATGCAATTTTATATTGACGACATCTTATCTTAGTTTGATTTTTAGGGATGGTCTGTTGTCTGTCCGTATGTTATCACAAGTTTGTTATTGCTACTCCTCCTAAACTACTTGGAGGATTGCCTTCAAACGTTACACACACATTCATCCCATGGACTTGTTGGTCCTAAATGAAAATGGTGCTGTGTGGACATCCAATATGGCCACCACAGTGGCCATCTTGAAACTCTTGTTATTGCTACTCCTCCTGAATGGATGATCATATTAGCATGGGTGTTTTACTAAAATGCTTCTTCTGATGTCTAATTGGTCCTAATTGAAAATGGTACCAATCTGATGTCCAATACTGCCATCATGGCAGCCATCTTGAAAATCTTGTTATTGCTACTCCCCCTGAATGGATGGTCATATCAGCATGGGGTTTTCACTAAAAGACTTCTTATGATACCTAGTTGATTCTAAATGAAAATGGTGCCAGTCATACATCCAATATGGCTGCCACGACGACTGTTTTAAACATCTTGTCACCATTCCCCCTGAATGGATGATCATTATGACGGTTTTCACCAAAAAACTTCTAGTGATGTCTACTTTTTCATAAATGAAAATGGTGCCAAGCTTACATCCAATATGTGTACTTCTTATTGTCGCTGAAAAATATCAGAGACGGTTTCAACACTCGACAGTTAAAAGGAAAAAATGGTCTTATCTTGTCCTGGAAATTCTTTTTGCCCAGTAGAGCATCAGTCCCTTCAAGGGACTCTTGTTCAGTGTTTGATCCCCATCATCATTTAGCAGTGTTGTGACCCCTGATTGTTGGACCCACCCACTTTTATTTCCACACATTATTCTCTTAATTATTATTGTTAATATTTCAAGAAAATTTTATATGCATTTAACTTAGCAGCATTTGATTATTGACTTCCTATACCATTGTTTAGTAGACTTGTGTCCACTGAATGATTGACCAACATTTTGTATACAGCTTTATACTTATGAGACCTTAATGTGGGTTCCATTGTCAGTGTTCAATATCATCAATAGTGTCTTCCATTACAAAATGTATTTTAAAGGGTTTCCCAACGAGATTTTACATTTTCATGTATTAGTCCATGTCTAACATAAATATGTATTTACAACATAACAAGCTGTTATAGTGGAAATCGATAAAAAGTTTTTGAAAGAAATAATAATGAATGTCAGTTATAGGGTGGGGAAATACTAAAAATACAGACAGGCACATAAATATGTATGGATATTTTTTAAAGCATGAATATGACCACAGATTACTGCATACAGTTTTTAACATATGAAAAAAAATTAAAAGAATTTGTCAGAGTTCTCAGGTGATTTACTTGCCAAAAAGTCAGTGTTTGATAAGCTGTTTACATGTGAAATCATGTTTGAATACATGGCAGCATTCAAGATTGGTTCAAGATTGCTATTGGATATTATACCACAAGAGAGTTATTTTATTTGATTGTTTTTAACCCTGTGCAAATACATAATGCATTCTCAGTGAAGGTCATGCAGACTCCCATCTTTGATGTACTTTTGATATTATACCTTTGAATATTTTAAATGCTACAGGCAAGATAAAAATGTCAAAACCTTAAAAGAAACCCTTTAAATTGCTTACTATATAACCATTGCCACCTTGCCCTTTCCTCTACATAACTATACTCCCCTTCTTCCAATGAAAAGTGGAGGATGTCCATTCCCAGAAATTGCTTATTATCCATATGTAGGTAACTTGATTGGATTTTCATGCCATTATAGCAATTTTTCCCATTTTTTTTTTTGCACAATTTTATGGCCAGGTGAGCTTATGGTATGGCCCTGCATTTGTTGTCCTTCCATCCATCTGTCATCTGTCCATTGATAATTACTTGTTACCACTCTAGAGTCCATATTTTAATAGCTGTAATACATTACTTGCTATTATTGCATTACTAATTCATTTACTGGTGTTAGTACCCAGTTCAAGGAGATTATTCCCTCTCCAATTTGTAATTGGGAGTCTAAAATAAGAAGTTTAAAATGATCCAGTCTGATACCTGAAAGCAGTTGTTTTCAAACTTTTTTTGTTTATGGACCACTTGACTATTAAAGACAATGTTTCATATAGGATATGAATGGAGCTTGTGGACCACAGTTTGAGAACCTCTGCCTTAAAGGATACTACAAGAGAAGTGCTGTCTTCTTGCATGAGTAGACCTGTTTTGAAATCAAGGGAATGTTGTTTGTCGAAGCAGAGTTTCTCGAAAGGAGACACCCCAGTCAGATCGGTCATTGCTCTTGGGCTGGTCACCCGGTAGTGTGTTAAGTGACAGACATTGAGTGTCTAATCACTGAGCACTAGGCGCTGGGTACCAGTCAGCAGGTAAATTGTAAAGTGCCCGTAACTGAAGATCTTTCACCAGTCACTTGGTACTGGGCATTCATCGTCGCATAACGTATCAAGTGACAGTCATCGAAGGTCTGTCACTGTGAACTGGGTAGTGTCTCAAGTGACGGTCACCAAATGTCTGGCACCGATCACTGGATATAGTGATTGGTAGAGGTCTCCTGTTGTCAGTCTTTGGTCACAGCACTGGGCACCAGTCTTCAGATCAAGTACTGGGTTTTGACCATCGGTCTGGGGAAAGACATCAGTTTGGTTTACCCCCTTTTCTATATTTCCATTCAATCCCGATCTGAAACAGGCTCCAAGTTTTGATGATCTTTCTATGGAAAGAGATCCGGTCTACACACATCTGTTTTTTTTAATCTTCATGGACCTATCCCCTTCTCATAATGAGGGAGACAATTGTCCTTACTGAGTCACACCCTCTCCTGGCAAGTCTCCCTATTCTTAGCAGTCCAGTAGGTGCCAGATGAAGCCTTTTTTACAGACAATAAAGGAGGATTACCAGCTTTGCTTCCAGAATAGTCCACCTCTTTCACGGACCCCATTTGATTTCACCAGTCCCATCTGCTATATCTTCAGGAAGAAGGGTTCAGTAGGAGGGGGGAAGACATTAAAAGTATGGGATTTTATTCTTAGATCTTTCTAGTTTCAAAACAAAAAGGGGCAAAGTTTTTACTCGTTAATCATCTCCCATTGAAAAAAAGTTTTTCTGGAAGATTGTTTCAAGATGGAAACATTCCCTTCATTCAGGGATGCCATCAGGCTGAATGACTAGGCAGTCTGCATAGATGTCCAGGATGCATAGATGTCCAGGATGCTTATATTCACATCCCCATCTTCCCAGCATGCAGATAATTCCTGCGGTTTGACTGGGACAGGAGATCTTTTGGAACCTCCTCTGTTGGACAGCTTCTGCAGAGATTATTCTCAGAGTCCATCACATTCCAGGTAAGCAAAATATTCTGGCAGACACCCTGTACAGACAGGGGTTAGTAGTCTTCATGGAATGGTCTCAGGCAGTAACAGATATTTTTTCATCTGTGGGGAAAGCCAGTTGTAGAAATGTTCGCAATGAGGTTGAACAACAAGCTCTGTCTTCATGTCGATCCAGTGCCAGACCAGAGGACATTTACAGTCTCTGCCTTCATTTGTGAAGTGGTATCAACTATACGCCTACACCTTCCCACCTTTCGGGAGAATCCATCAGGTTCTTCACAGTCTGGACCTCAAAATCAATGCTCATCCTGATAGCCCTCCTGTGGCTAGAGCAATCGTGGTTCAATGATCTTCCTGACCTGTTGGTTGACTACCCCACATAATTACCACTGAGGAAGGATCTTTTATTGCAGCACAGAGGGTCCCTTTTACACAACACTCCTCAAATTTTCAACCTTTATTCCTGGCTTCTATCAAATTTTCTATCCGCAAAGACCAGTTTTTGAGCAAGGTTGCCAAATGCATCACTTGGGGTTTGAAGGCAACCAACTTCCAAGGTTTACGATGCCAAATGGGTAATTTTCTCTAATTGGTGCAGTAGATTATATATTGATCCTATCTGCCCCCATTTAACTGCCGTTGCAGATTTTCATCTTATCAAATAAAAAGATTGTTCAGTATCCACCAATAAGGCTCAAGAAGGCTTGTCCAATACTCTGAAGTTCTCCATGGGCTCCACTATAGGGTCAGACCCCATCTGTCAGAACTTACCAGGTACTTAGAGCTCCTTAATGCTGAGGTGGAACCTCCCGTGTGTTCTTTGGTCATTATCTAAACCTCCTTCTGAACCTTCAAGTGAAACTTCTGTCAAGAACTTTATCTTTAAAATGGTCTTACTTCTCTCCCTAACATCAGCAAGGAGGTGTGAAAATCGTGCCTTGTCAGTGGTAGAGGGTTGTTTGAAATTGGTACTGCTCAGACATCCTATGTGGCTGCCACAGCAGCCACCTTGAACATTGTTTTTATTGCTACTCGTCCTGAATGGATGGTCATATCAACATAGGGTTTTCACTAAAAGACTTTTAAGATGTCTAGTTGGTCCTAAATGAAAATGGTGCCAATCTGACATCCAGTATGGCAACCACAGTAGCCATCTTGACAATCTTATTATTGCTACACCTCCTGAACAGAAAGTCATATCAGCATGGGGGTTTTCACCTGAAGATTTTTTATGGTGTCTAGTTGGTCTTAAATAAAAATTGTGTCAATCTGATATCCAAAATGGCCACCACAGCTGCCATCTTGAAAATTGTATCACTACTCATCCTAGACGGGAAGTCAACATTGGGTTTTTACGAGAAGACTTTTTATGATGTCTGGTTGTTACTAAATGAAAATGGTGCTGATCTGACATCCATTATAGCCACCATGGCAGCCATCATGAAAATCTTATCATTGCTACTCGTCCTAAATGGAAAGTCGTGTAACATTGGGTTTTCAGCACAAGACTAATAATGATATCTAGTTGGTCCTGAATGAAAGTCATGCTGATCTGACATCAAATATGGCTGCCACAATCAACATATTAAAAATCTGGTCACTAATTCTCCTGAATGGATGGTCATATCAACATGGGGTTTTCACTAAAAGTCTCCTAATAGTTTGTCCTGAATGAAACTGATGCCGATCTTATATCCAATATGGCTGCCACAGTGGCTAATTTGAAAACTTATTGCTCAAGAATATCAGATATGGTTTTAACAGTCGATAGTTTTTTTTAAAAAATCGTCTGATCTTGAATTCCTGGAAATTCTTTTAAGGCAGTAGAGCATCAGTCCTTTTCAATGGACTCTTGGTAAAATGCCTGCCATAAGGCAGAGCATATTATTTTGTGATGTCTGGCTGGACAGCTGTTTGTTACCAATTTGACTTCTGCACAGTTGTCCACCCAAATTACCAAACTTTATGGATGGCTTGCACTTGGAGTAAGGAAGAACCTATCAATTTCAACATCAAAAGGTCAAGATCACCATGGCTGAAAGAACAAAGATGGTTTCTGTGCAATATCTTGAGTTTTTCACCATCTACAGTTACCAGACTTTGTGAATGGTTTGCACTTGGTATAAGGAAAAAGCCTATTGATTTTAGGGTCAAAATGTAAAAGATCCGGGTCACCAACTGAAAGAAGAAAAAAGGTTTCCTCACAATAACTTTTGTTCTACATGAACCAGGATAAAACTTTGTGGATGGTTTACACTTGGAGAAAGGAAGAAGCGTATTGATTTTCAGGTTAAATGTCAGTGTCACTGTAAGCACAAAATGTGGTTTCTGCACAAAAACTTGGGTTATTGGCCATATACCTTCACCAAAGTTTGTGGATGACTTACATGCTTACATGATGGGTAAGAAAAAAGCTTATTGATCTTGGGGGGGGGGGGGGGGGGCAATAGGTCAGAGGTCAATGTCGCTGACTGAAAGAAGAAAAATGGGTTTTTTTTGCATAATAGTTTTAGTTCTAGTCCATGTACCTTGTTTGAGAGTAAACTATACCCAGCTAGTGGCTACATTTGACTATTAGATTTTCATGCTATTATAACAATATTTTAATGTTTGTTTGTTTTTTTTTACATTTTTAAATTTGTTGGATTTTTACTTTTTAGTTTGTACTGCAAGCATATGTGATTTGAGATGTTTTGTTTTTCCAGTCAAAGGCAATGAAATGGCCCATGTAGGAGAATATACTGCAGCAATACAACTCTTCACAGAAGCAGTGAAGTTGGACCCAAGAGATTTTAGGTAAAAGAAATCTATCAGTGAAATGTTCTGTTCTTGAGTTTATTTTATCCTTAGGAAAATAAAAATTCCTTTTAACATGCACCAACATTTTTTTATGATACCCTTGATAAATAATTGTTGATGAAATATGATATTGTGCATGTTAATATGGTCTTGTTTTTGTTACTTCAGACGTGTATGCAGAGGTTGAAAATTCATTTGCTCTACTACAAATGGTGAGTGATTTCTGGCACTACACGCCAGATTGGCAAGTGATTTTCAGGGGTAGATATTTAAAATGTTATTTTCCCAGGAAAATGTCTGATCTTTGACTGAAATCACCAGTTAGAAAAATGGAAGTTGACACTTTTGAGCAGGGCAACCATGACATCGCAAGTGCATTGGTTAAATTTTTGTAATACATATTAGCATTTCACATTATGCATTCATGCACCAGACTGGTTTCATACTTATAATTATAATCAATTCATACTAGTTCTCACTAGAAATTATAAACACATACAAGTTTCCTTCTGATCAGAATGTCATCCGATCATCAGCAAAAGTGATTGGTAGGCTTGAATATTATGGATACTCGAAATTTTTATAAAATCTTCTGATATGAGTAAGGGAAAGCAGTTGGAAGAAGTAGTTAATGAGAGTATTGAGAAAAAGAATGGGGAAACAAGCTAATCTTCTTCAGATTCTGAAGTTGGACCATAGTTGAGGAATAAAATCAGGAGTATGAAAGTTAGCATGAGAGGAAAATATTAGTGGAATGGCTAAAGTATTATACTTGAGCAAGTTATGAAGAAGCTGAACTCTTCTGACATACCTGTAAAAAATACTAGATCTTGCAGATACAAAAAGCACAAAGGAATTGGAAATGAGTTAAAAAATGAAACCCTGAAATGGCATAACAACAGTACAGCACATAATAGTGTATTCATAAAGATCTTGTAAAGAATGAATGTATGTCAAATGTGTGAGAAAACTAGATAGCAATGATGATGAGAAGTTCAAAATACTTTTCAACATTGCTTATTATGTCAGAATAGAAAAAGAGCCATTCACTAAATTCCCACAATTTGTTGTTTGCAAATACTGTATATACTCGCTTATAAGTTGAGTCCAGCTGCAAACAACAATGACCTAGCTCTGCCAGCACATTATGCACCATCAGATCTGGGTCTATGCAGTTTATAGTTGGACCCGACTCCAAAGCGAACATATACAGTTACAATTGGTTACTAAAAAAGGGTCAGGTGAGCACATGTTTTATTCTGAGGCTAGCTTGGTGGGACAGTGCGTTAAGTGGCAAAACCAGTTAAAACTCTGACACTTTTTCATTATTTTAGCAGTAATACTTCTAATAACTACCAGAGTGCAGATGGCAGCGCTTATACTGTGGGTCCATCCAACATATAAAAAAAAAAAATACTCATTCAATTCAGACTGGAAAAAATCAATCATGGCTGGAAACAAATGAAAAAAATTATATGCTTTGCAGTTAATTTGTAAATCTGGCAAAGAAAATTCATTCACACTTGGAAATACTAATTTCAGGATGTAAACCTTTGACAGACACATTGAATTACCAGCTCACAAACAGGCAATTCAGGATTCGAAACTAAGTGAAAATGTTGAAACTACATGCATTACAGCAATGATGTGATACGCAGGAAATACGTGACACTGTTTTATAAGATATAAGAATTGACAGAGGGGTGACACCATTTGCAGCCTATGGTTTGATTCTTTAATTGTTGTAAATGTGTATAGAAAGTACAGTTATTAGAAAACACAAAGACTTTGATTTCAGTTTTAAGTGCTATACAGAACACATGATATATTATTTAGTGTTATACTGAAATATATAGAACACATGATATGTATTTAGTGTTATACTGTAATATACAGAACACTTGATATATATTTAGTGTTATACTGTAATATACAGAACACATGATATATTATTTAGTGTTATACTGAAATATATAGAACACATGATATGCATTAAGTGTTGTACTTTAATATACAGAACACATGTATTTAGTGTTATACTGTAATATACAGAACACATGATATGCATTTAGTGTTACAGCCATGAGGATTGCACCTGAGACAACGAAGAAATGTGCTACAGACATTCCTTATGGAATAAGCAAGGCATGAACATTGGATGAATACTATGCCTTTGCAGTTTTTTCTTGAACTTGAACATGTCACATGGTGGGAAAGATGACCTCGGGAAGCACCTTTCAACCAAAAACCACTTAAAATCAGTAAGATTGAAGGCTTTAAAAATTCTTGGGATAAAAATGTGAAGTATTCCTGTTGTTATGTTCAGATTCCAATGTTAAGCTCAACTGGTCATAGATGGGATGGCCTGTTGTTTGTTTTTCCTCCATCCATTAATACAATCGCTGCCCCCAAATGTTCATAGATGGGATGGGATGTTGTCTGTTGTCCATCCATCCATTAGCACAAGTTTGTTATCACTGCCTAGATGGTCATCATTATGGTCATAGATGTGATGGCCTGTTCTATGTTGTCCCCCATCCATTAGCACAAGTTCGTTATTGCTGCCCAATGGTCGTAGATGGGATGGCCTGTTATCTGTTGTTCCTCCATCCATTAGCACCAGTTTGTCAACTCTGCTACTGATCTACTTAGAGGATTGCCATGAATTGTTACACGCACACTCATTCCAAGGTCTAGTTGGTCTTAAATGAAAATGGTGCTGCTCAGACAGCCAATATGGTCACCTTTGCTGTCATCTTAAAATCTTGTTACTCCTCCTGAATAGATGGTCATAACATTTTCACTAAAAGACTTTTTATGATGTCTAGTTGGTCCTAAATGAAAATGGCACTGATCTGACATCCAATATGGCCACCATGGTAGCCATATTAAGAATCTTATCGCAATCTCTCATAAAAAGATGGTCATATTGACATTGGGTTTTCACCAGAATACATCTTATAATGTCTGGTTGGTCCTATATGAAAATGGTGCCACTCGCATATCCAGTATGGCCACCACAGAGGCCATCTTAGAAATCTTAGTTCTACTCCTAAATGAATTATCATATCAATATGGGGTTTTCACTAAAAGACTTCTCATGATGTCAGGTTGGTGCTTCTCAGACATCCAGTATGGCCACCACAGCAGCCTTCTTGAAAATCATGTTCTTGCTGCTTCTCCTGAATGGATGGTGATAACATCATGGGGTTTCACTAAATGACTTCTTATGATGATTAGTTGGTCCTGAATGAAAATGGTGCCAATCTGACATTCAATATAGCCTCCATGGCAGCCAACTTGAAATTCTTTCTGTCACTACTTTTGAACTGGAAGTCACAAGAAAACTTCTTATGATGTTTAGTTTGTCCTAATTGAAATGGGTTCTGCTAGGACATCCACTTTGGCTGTCACAGTGGCCATTTTAAAAATCTTGTTCTTGCAACTCCACTAGAATGGATGGTCATATCAACATGAGTTTTCACTGGAAGACTTTATGGTGTCTAATTGGTCTTAAAATAAAAATTGAGCCAATCTGATATCCATTATGACCACCACAGTGACCGTCTTGAAAATCTTATCACATCTCTAAGAAGATGGAAGGTTATATCTACATTGGGTTTTCACCAGAAGACTTCTTGTGAAGTCTAGTTGGTACTGAATGAATATTGTTCTGATCTGACCTCAAATATGGCCGGCTTGACATCCATCTTGAAAATCTTCATGTTCTTACTCCTAAATGGAAAGTCATGTTGACATGGGATTTTCACCAGAAGACTTTTTATGGTGTCTGTTTGGTCCTGAATGAAAATTATGCCAATCTAACATCCATTATGTCAACCATGGGAGCTGTCTTGAAAATCATGTTATTGCTACTTTTCCAGAATTGATGGTTATATCAATATAGGCTTTGCTCCAAAAGACTTCTTATGATATGTAGTTGATCCTAAATGAAAATGGTGCCCCATAGACATTCAATATGGCTGTCACAGTGAACATATCGAAAATCTTGTCACTTATTCTCCTGAATGGATGATCATATTGACATGGGGTTTGTACCAGAAGTCTTATAACGGCGTCTGATTTGTCCTGAATTAAAATGGTGCTGACATTACATACATTATGTCTGCCACAGTGGCGGATTTGAAAATCTTATCGCTAAAGAACATTAGAAATGGTTTGAAACAGCCTTTAAAAAGAAGAAATAGTCTTAACTAACAAAATTGGGAAAGATTATTGGACTAAATTTTGCAGTAAAAGGGAGTAGACTTTATTGTGTCATGGTTATATATATATGCAGTTTTACATGTATTAAGTTTTTGTTTGCAGTCTTACATGTACCCAATGCAGAAAATATCACTAGAAATAAGTCTTTTCCTCTTTTGCAGATTTTTTGGAAACAGATCATATTGTTTTGACAGGTGTCAGCAATATGAAAAGTAAGTTACTATTCAAAACTTGTTTCTCACTTCAGAAGGGAGGGGGGGGTGTCAAAAATAGGAATGTGGAATATGAAATTCTTTCTCTCCACCCTTAATTTTTGCTAATATTCCCTCAGATATTGAAGCTGTTCAAAATAATTAAAATCCACACATTTAAGTGGTTTGTCACAAAGATGACACACGTGCACATGCACACACACAACAAAAACACATGTATACGTTTAAACATGTCTACAGAAGCCACCCATGGGAATAGGCCAAAGTGGCCACTGTAGACAGGTGACCTTTGAAGGCAGGTTCAGCACTCAAACTTGGTTCATAACAAATACATGTACTATGCACCGAATAGCATTAGCATTATTATTAGTAGCAGTGGTATGCTATCAGGTTACATGTATTTAGTTAAGCTATTTAGCAAAAAGAAAAATAACGAAATATAATAAAAAGTTCCACTTTAATTTATCATGAACATTAAATCATCACTTAATAATAGAAACGGCATCTAAATAAAATTACTAATTGACAGCTTACCTGTGATTGTCATGAAAACAGGTGTTCACACTTCAAACAATTGATGAATTAAGCAGTTGCTCAAATGCACTAAGATCAAAACACAGTCGACTTTTGCGAGAGACCTTTGATGATTAGGAATGAAAAGAAGCTTCCTGCGGCTATTGTTAGTAGCATATAAACCATAAGGGATATCACAAGTGCAGTGTACATGTATCTCTTCTCATTTGGTGTGATTGTACATAATCTCTTACTCTGGATTAATTTTGTTCTTAAAATTGGCCATGATATCTTGCTGATGCTTAATAATCCCTTGGATCTGAGTTCACCTGACTCCCATTTCTGCTGCAACTACATGATTATTTTGTCCACTATCCAGCATATGAATTTCTTTTATTATCTCATGTAAGGACAGCTTGTACTTGGGGTAAGGAAGAACCCTATCGATTTTTGGGCTCAAAAGCATAAGATCATGAAGAAAATGATTTCTGCACAATAACTTGAGTTCTCCACCAAATATAATAACCAAAGTTTGTTGATGGCTTGAACTTGGGATTAGGAAGAACCTTACTGATTGCTGGGGTCAAAAGCTTGAACTTGGGATTAGGAAGAACCTCATCAATTGCTGGGGTCAAACTTGGGATTAGGAAGAACCTTATTGATTGCTGGGGTCAAACTTGGATTAGGAAGAATCTTATTGATTGCTGGGGTCAAACTTGGGATTAGGAAGAATCTTATTGATTGCTGGGGTCAAACTTGGATTAGGAAGAATCTTATTGATTGCTGGGGTCAAACGTGGGATTAGGAAGAACCTTATCGATTGCTGGGGTCAAAGGCTTGAACTGGAGATTAGGAAGAATTGTATCGATTGCTGGGGTCAAAAGCTTGAACTTGGGATTAGGAAGAACCTTATTGATTGCTGGGGTCAATAGCTTCAGATTATTGTCACTGTGACTGTTAGAAGAAAATGGTTTCTGCACAAAAGGTCTAAGGTCATTATGGCTCAAAAAATAAAAATTATTTCCACACCATAACATCTGTTCTACATCACATACCTGGATCAAACTTTGTGGATGGCTTGTATTTGGGGTAAGGAAAAAGCCTATTGATTTTGAGGTCAAAGGTCGAGGTCACTGTGACTGAAAGAAGAAAAATGGTTTATGCATAGTAATGTTAGTTCTACATCACAGACCTGGACCAATCTTTTTGGATGGCTTGCACTTGGGGTCAGAAAGAAGCCTATTGATTTTGAGGTCAAAGGTCATGGTTACTGTCAAACCTGCAGAACAAAATATGTGTAGCTTAGACCCTGATTAAAAAAAAAGAAAAAATGAAAGCAACAGCAGCTAACACTTGTTTCAGGACTTGATTAAATAAAACTGTACCATTGAACTTGAAAGGAAAAGCCCAGGAATTAGGTGCCATGTGTTTTCAAGCCAGCAAATCTGCTTGTTGTCAGTTAATACATTGTTTAAACTAGAAGAGTGGTTTAAAATTCTATTGTTGGGTGAAATTCCATTGTACAGGTTTAAGAAAATAATTGTGATTATTCATGCTTGTTATGTTTACCACTCATTAAAAATATTACTATATTTTGTATAATATAAGCCATTATTTTGTAGACTGTTTAAATACAGGTAATTCTTTGCTTAGAAGATATAAACCTTAAAAAAATGTGTACAACTTCATTACTAGTATATAACAAACACAAATAGGGAATGTTCAATGCGCATACACTATTTAAATCAGGAAGTTTTGAGTACTGACTAATAAATCAACTTTAAAAAATGTTGAAACTTGCAAACATGTATTGTTTTATTTTAGAGCTCTCAAAGATGCGGAAAAAGCCATACAATTAGCAAAAGATTGGCCTAAGGGTTACTTCAGAAAAGGTAGAGCTCTAGCTGGTCTTAAGGTACGTCTTTATAACCCTTGTAAATGAAGTTTGTGGGGTATATTGGAGTCCGTTTGTCCATCCATTCATCTGTCTGTCTCACATATTTGTTCACTGGCTATATCCTCAACGCTTTGAAATATCGTCATGAAACTTGGTATGATTTTGTATCTTAACTGGACCATGTGTCGTGAAAAAAAAATCAGTCAGTCTGATCATCATTTTTAGAGTCATTCCCATGTTTATTACAAACTGCATCCATCTGTCTGTCCCTCCATCACACTTTTGTTTACTTATTACAGCTCTCCCTCATTATAACACGGTAGTTGGGGTCCATAACTGCTGACCGTGTTATGTACAGAACTGCGATATATTGATATTAGCATAATATACCAAACCATAGTATAGCGGGAACTATCAATTTTTTAGCTGTACTGGTCATAGACCAGTAGAGCTTATGGGATGGTATGTTGTCCATCGTCTGTCTGTCAGTTAGCACAAGTTTGTTATCACTACTCCTCCTAAACTACTTGGAGGATTGCATGAAACTTTACACACATTCATCCCATGGTCTAGTTGGTCCTAAATGAAAATGGTGACACTCAGACATCCAATATGGCTGCAACAGTGGCCATCTTGAAACTCTTGTAATTGCTACTCCTCCTGAATGGATGGTCATATCAACATGGGGTTTTCACTAAAAGACTTCTTATGATGTTTCGTTGGTGTTATATGAAAATGGAGCCAATTTGATGTCCAATATGGCCACCACAGTTGCCATCTTGAAAATCTTGTTATTGCTACTGCTCCTAAATGGAAAGTGATATTGACCCGGGGTTTTCACCAGAAGACTCCTTATGATTTCAAGTTGGTCCAAAATGAAAATGGTGCCAATCTGATATCCAGTATGGCCACCACAGTGGCCATCTTGAAAGTCCTGTTATCGCTACTTCTCCTGATTGGATGGTCCTATCAACATGAGGTTTTCACTAAAAGATTTCTTATGATGTCTAGTTGGTACTAAATGAAAATAGGGCCAATCTGATGTCCAATATGGCCGCTGTTGAAAATCTTGTTATTGCTACTTCTTCTGAATGGAAAGTCATATTGACATATGGTTTTCACCAGAAGACTTCTTATGATTTCTTGTTGGTCCTCGATGAAAATGGGGCCGATCTGATGTCCAATATGGACGCCAGAGCAGCCATCTTGAAAATCTTGTTATTGCAACTCATCCTGAATTGCAAATCATATTGACATGGGGTTTTCACCAGAAGACTTCTTTTGATGTCTGGTTGGTCCTAAATGAAAATGGTGCTGATCTGATGGCCAATATGATCGCCAGCATGACCATCTTGAAAATCTTGTTATCGCTACTCTTCCTGAATGGATGGTCATATCAACATGGAGTTTTCACTAAAAGACTTCTTATGATGTCTGGTTGGTTCTAAACTAAAAATGGTGCTGATCTGTTGTCTGATATAGCTACCACAGTGGCCAGCTTGAAAATCTTGTTATTGCTAATCTTCCTAAATGAAAAGGTACATTGCCATGGTGTTTTCACCAGAAGACTTCTTATGATGGTCCGAAATGAAAATGGTATTGATCTGATGTCCAATAGGAACACAACATCAGCCATCTTGAAAAATTTTGTTATCACTTCTCCGGAGGAATGGATGGTTATATCAACATTGGGTTTTTACTAAACAACTTCTTATGATGTCTAGTTGGTCCTAATGGTGTCATTTAGACATTCAATATGCCTGCCACAGTGACCATCTTGAAAAATCTTGTTTTCACTATTTCTTCAGAATGAATGGTTATATCAGCATTGGGTTTTCACTGAAAGAATTTTTATAGTTGGTCATAAATAAAAACAGTGCTAATCCAACTTCTAATGTGACTTCCACAATGGCCATCTTGAAAATATTGTTATCACTACTTCTCCTAGATTGCTGGTCATATCGAAATTGTGGTTTTACTAAAAGACTTCTTATGATGATTACTTGGTACTAAAGAGAAATGGTGCCAATCTGATATTGAATATGGCCACTATTGCATCCATCTTGAAAATCATGTTATCATTGCTCCTCCAAAACGGAAAGTTATATCAACATCGTGTTTCCTCTAGAAGACTTCTTATGATGCCTTGTTGGTCCTAAATGAAAATGGTGCCAAGTTGACATTCAGTATGTCCACCAGAGCAGCTAATTTTAAAATCTTGTTATCACTGAAGAGAATCAAAGATGGTTTTAATACTCTGCAGTCAAAATGAAGAAATGGTCTTACCTTGGATTCCTGGAAATTCTTTTCAGCTAGTAGAGTATCAGTCCCTTTGGGGAACTCTTGTTTTAAATAATGGTATTTTGAAAAGGAACTTAAGATATAACACTAAACTTCATCTTGTCTTCTTTGAACCCATATACACTGGTATGATTTTGGTCATGGGATCCATAGTGGTACTGTGTTATATCTGGAATCGCATTATAATGAAGTGTGTTATAACACTGGTATGATTTTGGTCATAAGATCCATAGTGGTACAGTGTTATATCTGGAATCACATTATAATGACATGTGCAGAGATGCTGCCACAGCGCGCAAGTGCGCGAATTGTGCAAAATTTGTACAAATTTGCGCACTTGGAAAGCAGTGATGCATGAGAACTCCCACAAATTAGTTTAAGGTCGCGCATATAAAAATGTACTCTGAGCAGTATACAATTTTTATTTAACTGTTAACCCTTAAAAGTGCTTCTCGCGGCATAAATCGCACCGCCAGTAGGGGTCTCGTAGCGCTTGTCTCGTTATCTGTATTTTTTTTTCCGGTAGGCAACTGTTTACACATCTGAGTACTTCGGCGTGACAAGAACGGTTGTTAAACTAAATTTGATCGGCACATTTGGGCCCTGGAACAAGCATTGTCATGGTTGAACATTGCATTCATGAATGAAGTTTTACAAATGCATGTTTAAAGTAAGGGCTCCTAAAAAATCCAAAATGGCTGACTCCCAACATAGTTCATCTTCAGATGACGATTTCATTTGGCAAATACTGGCCAATGATAGCAATGATGGCAATGATTTTTAAAGTTTTGAAGTAAATGAGATTATTGGAGCCTGGAAAGTGTTACTGGAAATACCAGTGAGTAATTTTGAACCCGAAAATTATGTTGAATACAAGTCCGATGTACATGCTGGATGGACAAAAACAGACGGCATGCCTGTCAACCCCCTATTAAGCGGCATTTCGAAATTAAATGTCAAAAAGGTAGAATCTAAGCCTAATTAAAAAAACAGGCAATTTAAAAGTAGACTGCAATTTTCATTTATTTTCTCAAACAATTCTGCCTTGAGGGATCTTGTGCTATAAAACTATATACCACTCTAAGAGCTAAGATAAACTGAATAAATAAGAATCTAAAAAGAAATTAAAAAGTAAAGATATTTATTTTGGATCAAAATACCTCTGTTTGAACAAGCTGACTATGGCATTGATGGACTTAAAACCCTATTACAACATTGTGGAACAGATAAGAAATCTGGCATAGTAGTTAGCAAAGCAATTATTCAAAAAAGTGAAACTTTGGCAAAGCTCTTGTTAGTGAAAAAATTAAAATATTATTTTGGAGCAGAGATATCCAAGAGAAAATACATATGAGCTGTTGAAAATTGTACATAACAACCATAAATAACAGTTTTCCAACTTGTTCAAGCTGACTTAGCTAGCTACGTATATGTGAAAGGGGTTCTCAGCACAGAACAGTATTCATACACAGATAAGGAACAAATTAAGCTCAGAAATGATCAACAGATTAATGCTTATACAACTAGAGGAGACATCTTTTGAGGATTTTGATTTAAATACAGCAGGAAGAAAGAAAGAGATGAATATTTATGTGAGGTAAATATTGAACTATGACCGTTTCCTACTCCCCCCTCATTTTTTGCCTACTCCCCCCTTATTTTGGTGGCAAGGGGGGAGGGGGGAGCTTTCCCCCTTCAGATACAATCCTGGCAGCATCTCTGCATGTGTTATAACACTGGTATGATTTTGGTCATGGGATCCATAGTGGTACCATGTTATATCTGGAATCTCATTATAATGAAGTGTGTTATAACAAGGGAGAGCTGTATCTCCTAAATCCTTTGTGATATGTTCATAAAACTTGGTATGCTTTTGTATCATGACTAGATGTTGAGATATATTCATAAAACTTGGTATGCATTTGTATCGTGACTAGATGTTGAAATATATTCATAAAACTTGGTATGCTTTGTATCATGACTAGATGTTGAGATATATTCATAAAACTTGGTATGCTTTTGTATCATGACTAGATATTGAGATATATTCATAAAACTTGGTATGCTTTTGTATCATGACTAGATGTTGAAATATATTCATAAAACTTGGTATGCTTTGTATCATGACAAGATGTTGAGATATATTCATAAAACTTGGTATGCTTTTGTATCATGACTAGATATTGAGATATATTCATAAAACTTGGTATGCTTTTGTATCACGACTAGATGTAGAGATATATTCATAAAACTTGGTATGCTTTTGTATCATGACTAGATGTTGAAATATATTCATAAAACTTGGTATGCTTTTGTATCATGACAAGATGTTGAGATATGTTCATAAAACTTGGTATGCTTTTGTGTCATGACTAGATATTGAGATATATTCATAAAACTTGGTATGCTTTTGTATCATGACTAGATGTTGAAATATATTCATAAAACTTGGTATGCTTTCATATCATGACTAGATGTTGAGAAATATATTCATAAAACTTGGTATGCTTTTGTATCACGACTAGATGTTGAAATATATTCATAAAACTTGGTATGCTTTTGTATCACGACTAGATGTTGAAATATATTCATAAAACTTGGTATGCTTTCGTATCACGACTAGATGTTGAAATATATTCATAAAACTTGGTATGCTTTTGTATCACGACTAGATGTTGAAATATATTCATAAAACTTGGTATGCTTTCGTATCACGACTAGATGTAGAGATATATTCATAAAACTTGGTATGCTTTTGTATCACGACTAGATGTTGAAATATATTCATAAAACTTGGTATGCTTTCGTATCACGACTAGATGTAGAGATATATTCATAAAACTTGGTATGCTTTTGTATCACGACTAGATGTTGAAATATATTCATAAAACTTGGTATGCTTTCGTATCACGACTAGATGTAGAGATATATTCATAAAACTTGGTATGCTTTCGTATCACGACTAGATGTAGAGATATATTCATAAAACTTGGTATGCTTTCGTATCACGACTAGATGTAGAGATATATTCATAAAACTTGGTATGCTTTTGTATCACGACTAGATGTTGAAATATATTCATAAAACTTGGTATGCTTTTGTATCACGACTAGATGTTGAAATATATTCATAAAACTTGGTATGCTTTCGTATCACGACTAGATGTAGAGATATATTCATAAAACTTGGTATGCTTTCGTATCACGACTAGATGTAGAGATATATTCATAAAACTTGGTATGCTTTTGTATCACGACTAAATGTTGAAATATATTCATAAAACTTGGTATGCTTTTGTATCATGACTAGATGTCGAGATATATTCATAAAACTTGGTATGCTTTCGTATCATGACTAGGTGTTGAGATATATTCATAAAACTTTGTATGCTTTTGTATCATGACAAGATGTTGAGAAATATTCATAACATTTTATATGCTTTTGTATCATGACTAGATGTAGATGTATATTCATAAAATTTGGTATGCTTTTGTATCATGACAAGTTTGTGTCCCATACAAGATTTGGCTTTGTCCGATTATTACTTCTAAGTAATCTCCACATGTTTGAAAATTGTATTTATACTTCAAATCTCCTTAACCATTTGAGGTATCATCTTGAAACTTGGTATGCTATTGTATCATGATTAAACACGGTGTCTTGTAAAAGAATGGGATGTGTCTGATAAACATTATAAGTGTCAATCCATATTTGTTAACAACAGTTGTGTCTGTCCGTCTCTTGACAGTTAATATCTTCTAAACCATTGGAGATATCTTCATGAAACTTAATATGCATTTGTATCATGACAAGTTTATACATTAAATAAGAATGATCTTTGTCAAATTATTACTTTAAGAACCAGGGAGTGGGAGGAGGTATCTTAAAGCATCTGCTTACTGACAGATCTTGTCTTCCCAAGTGTCTATTTAATTCCATCATGTTTTCTAACTTCTTTTGGGATCTCCACTGCTTTTAACTAAATATTTTGAATCAAATACAGCTTCAGCTGAAAACCATATCCTGTTGAGAATGAGGAAGTCAGTTTTAATGGCATTTCATGAATAAAAAAGGCTGAAGCACTCTTTCAAGCTAGGATTTTTAGTTGATATGAAAACTTGATCGTTATAAAAGTAAGTCCTCCTCAATAGGAATTTGATTGCTATGAAAGCAAATTCTGCTGAATAGGATTTTGATTGCTATGACATTAGGTCCTGAATAGGATTTTGATTGCTATGAGAGCAAGTCCTCCTGAATAGGATTTTGATTGTTATGAAAGTAAGTCCTCAATAGGATTTTGATTGCTATGAAAGTAAGTCCTCAATAGGATTTTGATTGTTATGAAAGTAAGTCCTCAATAGGATTTTGATCACTATGAAAATAAGTCCTCAATAGGAATTTGATTGTTATGAAAGTAAGTCCTCAAAAGGATTTTGATCGCTATGAAAGTAAGTCCTCAATAGGATTTTGATCGCTATGAAAGTAAGTCCTCAGAATAGGATTTTGATTGTTATGAAAGTAAGTCCTCCTGAATAGGATTTTGATTGTTATGAAAGTAAGTCCTCCACAATAGGATTTTGATTGTTGTGAAAGTAAGTCCTCAATAGGATTTTGATTGTTATGAAAGTAAGTCCTCAATAGGATTTTGAATGCTATGAAAGTAAGTCCTCCTGAATAGGATTTTGATTGTTATGAAAGTAAGTCCTTCTCATTAGGATTATGGAAGGGTTTTTATGCCCCACAATGCCAATCCACATCCTTGTATGTATGCCTGTCTGTTTATCTATCTATCACACATTAATGGAGCTTTGCATTTAAGTCATTTTTCAGGAGTTGTGGTGGGGCATATAATATCCATTAATACATTTCTAGCTTTTTAAAGAAACATTGATTTCAATTTTTAATGTCACAGGAACAAATGAAATTTTGTATGAAAAACAATGTTCCTTTGGATTAAACTTGCAATTTGTGCAGCGGCAAAGAATTTGCACATGTGAAGTGACAAAAAAGTTACTGTTGACAGTATGAGGTGAAAGTTCTACTCTGTATATCATTCAGCAGTGTGATACAGAGCTTTACTACTCTGTTTATCATTCAACAGTGTGATACAGAGCTTCACTACTCTGTTTATCATTCAGCAGTGTGATACAGAGCTTTACTACTCTGTTTATCATTCAACAGTGTGATACAGAGCTTTACTACTCTGTTTATCATTCAGCAGTGTGATACAGAGCTTTACTACTCTGTTTATCATTCAACAGTGTGATACAGAGCTTGACTACTCTGTTTATCATTCAGCAGTGTGATTCAGAGCTTTACTACTCTGTATATCATTCAACAGTGTAGTGTGATACAGAACTTTACTATTCTGTTTATCATTCAACAGTGTGATTCAGAGCTTTACTACTCTGTATCTCATTCAATAGTGTAGTGTGATACAGAGCTTTACTACTCTGTTTATCATTCAACAGTGTAGTGTGATACAGAGCTTTACTACTCTGTTTATCATTCAACGGTGTAGTGTGATACAGAGCTTTTCTACCATGTTTATCATTCAACAGTGTAGTGTGATACAGAGCTTTTCTACTCTGTTTATCATTCAACAATGTAGTGGGATACAGAGCTTTACTACTCTGTATACCATTCAGCAGTGATACAGAGCTTTACTACTCTGTATATCATTCAGCAGTGTGATACAGAGCTTTACTACTCTGTATACCATTCAACAGTGTGACACAGAGCTTTATTACTCTGTATATCATTCAACTGTGATACAGAGCTTTACTACTCTGTATACCATTTAGCAGTGTGATACAGAGCTTTACTACTCTGTATATCATTCAACATTGTGATTCAGAGCTTTAATACTCTGTATATCATTCAAAGTGTGATACAGAGCTTTACTACTATGTATATTATTCAGCAGTGTGATACAGAGCTTTGCTACTCTGTTTATCATTCAACAGTGTGATACAGAGCTTTACTACTGTTTATCATTCAGCAATGTAATACAGAGTTTTACTATGTACATCATGCGACAGTGTGATACAGAGCTTTACCACTCTGTATATCATTCAGAAGTGTGATACAGGGCTTTACTACTCTGTATATCATTCAACAGTGTGATACAGAGTTTTACTACTGTTTATCATTCAGCAGTGTGATACAGATCTTTACTACTCTGTATATTATTCAACAATGTGATACAGAGTTTTACCACTCTGTATATCATTCAACAGTGTGACACAGGACTTTACTACTCTGTATATCATCAGCAGTGTGATACAGAGCTTTACTACTGTTTATCATTCAGCAGTGTGATACAGAGTTTTACTATGTACATCATTCAGCAGTGTGATACAGAGTTTTACTATGTACATCATTCAGCAGTGTGATACAGAGTTTTACTATGTACATCATTCAACAGTGTGATACAGGGCTTTACTACTCTGTATATCATTCAACAGTGTGATACAGGGCTTTACTACTCTGTATATCATTCAGAAGTGTGATACAAGGCTTTACTACTCTGTATATCATTCAGCAGTGTGATAAAGAGCTTTACTACTCTGTATATCATTCAACAGTGTGATACAGGGCTTTACTACTCTGTATATCATTCAACAGTGTGATACAGGGCTTTACTACTGTTTATCATTCAACAGTGTGATACAGAGGAAATCAATCAGCTGGTCCCATCTCCTCCCATGAGTGAGGATGGGACAATAAAACCCTGGTCAGGAAATCCCCTTCTCACTTTATGGAGTGAGACAAAATAGTTCCACCTCACCCAAAGAGCAACCACAGGATGATGAAATTTCAATTTTTTTGGATTCAGACGAGTTCCCAGAAGAATCCATCACACCAGGTTCTTCTGATACGTTCGTTTCACCTGCATCATCCCACCCTGCAGGTTAGATGATGGAGGAGGAAGAGGTGTAGACTTTTGATAAGGCAGTAAATGAGGTTTACCGCCAGTCTCCCCACATTAGGTGTCTTTGGGATCATCAGAGGCTAGTATCCTTTCCAGTTTGGAAAAGCTTTCCAGGACACAGTCCAAGTTGGACCTGATGTTGACCACTCACTCAGTGATAGGGAGGGAGCTGACTCAAAAATTGTTTAAAGGCCAAGAGCGGCCAGACAGCAGAAGGGGTGGTGCAGTAACTAGAGGGTCCATTCACGAACTTGACCCCTTAAGCTCCCTATCTTAGACTCGGGTGACACCCCAGTGGGGATTTTGCCAGGGATCTGAGTCTGTCTCTCTGTCAAGGCTTTTGAGGCTTGGAAACCGAAGGCATGGACACTAATTACCATAGTCTCACATACCTATCTTTTTTCAGATGCCTCCTTCAACAAATATCTTTGTCTCCAGCTACATTGCAGAGACTGTTAGACATCAAGACATCTATGGCGCTGTCTGCAGAGCTCCATCATCTCTTTTGGGATGTGGCCTTGGAGACATCAGTGGTTTTTCTGGATCACAGCAAAAACCTTTTGTGGGTTACCCCTCTTTATACGGAGATGCAATTTTGAGGGCTAATCCCTACAGTGGCCTCTCAAGATTTAAGGGAACAGCAACACTAGTCCCTGGCTATGTATTGGGCTCAGCTAAACTGGTGAACAAATGCTCACATCTTGGAAGTTCCATGGGTAACTCTTCTAAACATTTCGACTCATCGTCAATCTTTCCCCTTGGAACAAATTCCTTCTGGAAGAGCAGTTTAAGATCGAGACAACCATCTTAATCAGGAAGGCCATTAGGTTGAATGACTGGGTGGTCTCCACAGATCTCCAGGACACTTATCTTCGCATCAGCATCATCCCAGCTCAGAGGAAATTTCTGCGTTTTTGTCTGGGACAGGAGATCTTTCAATTTCAGGCTCTTCCTTTCAACCTAGCTTCCAGAGCCTTCACCAGGGTGATGGTTGTATTAGCTGCTCATTTAAGGTCCTTTGGGATTCCCATCCTCCAGTACTTCAATGACTGGTTGATGCCCTTTTGCGGGATCTGTATCTCTGTTGGGAGAAAGTGACTCAACCTGCCTAATCCCCAATCAGGAGGACTCAAATCTTGTCCCTTCTCAGAATTTTGTTTATGTGGTGATGAATTTTCTTGTCTTTCAAGGAACAGCCTGTGTTCCTCCTAACAAAATCTCACAAAGCTCACTTAGCAAGACTGGATGAAAGAACATCGTTGTTTGCTAGTCTCGATCTCTCTCCTGGGGACTCTGATCGTGACAGCAGACTTAGTTCCCCTATCAAGGCTTCTTATGTGGCTCCTCCAGATCTTGCTTCTAATGAACTGGAGACCTTACAAGGACCACCAGTCTGCCCAAATCCCCTTAGGATGCAAGTTTCATCACCATCTGAGCTGGTGGAAACGTCAAGACAGGTTTCTGACTGGAGTTCTAATTAACATTCCTGAAACTTGTTACTTTACACCGATGCCTCAAATTCAGTCTGGGGTGCTAACCTAGAGCCCAAGGGAGTAGATCTGTAGGGCCAGTGGTCTCGGTAAGAAGCTTCCCTTTACATCAACAATCTAGGAATGCATCATGGTTTCTATGGACAACACATCAGTTGTAGTGTAACTCTGACGCCAAGGGTGCATTCATGCCCCTTCTCTGAGTGTGGAAGTTTCTAACCTTCTCCACTTTACAGCTTCAGAGGCGATTACTCTCCAAGTTCACATTCCAAGCAAGAGGAATGTTCTGGCAGACAGCTTATCCAGACATGGGCAAGCAGTCCTCACAGAATGAGCTCTGCACTAGTTGATAGTTGAGACACTTTTTCATCTGTTGGGAAGGCCAATGGTAGACTTGTTTGCAAGAAAGATAAACAACAAGCTATCTCTTTGTCTTTCTCCAGTGCCAGTGCCAGACCAGAGGGCATGGGTGGTGGACACCTTCAGTCGATAAGATCAACAGTACGCCTTTCAGAATAATCAATCCGGATTTTAGCAGAGTCAGGACTTTCAAGTCGTGACCCATCCTGATAACTCCCCTGTGGCTCCGGTCATCATGGTTCAGTGATATTCTCTACTTGTTGGTTGGCGATCCCAGGGAATTACCGCTGAGGAGGGATGTACTGTCGCAGCACAGAAGTTCCTTTGTGCACAGCACTTCTCAAATCATCCAGCTTCATGCCTGGTTCATATAAAATGATCTATCCACCAAGACCAGTTTTCAAGTAAGGTTGCCAGATGCATCACCCAAATTAGAAGGCAATCAACCTCCAAGTGGAGAATCATCTGTTATTGGTGCAGTAGGAAAAGCATTGATCATATATGCTCCCCTTGAACTGCAGTTGCAGATTGTCTTCTTTTTCACTTTGAAGAAAAAGACTACTCAATATCCACCATTAGGGGCTATAGAGCAGCCCTCTCTAATACTCGCAAGTTCTCTATGGGCTTCACTATAGGGTCAAATCATCCAAATCTTTCAGAACTGATCAGGTACTTTCAGCTCCAGAGACCAGTCTTTCACTTGTTAATGCTAAGGGGAACCTCTCCTCTGTTCATTAGTCTCTATCTAAACCTCCTTATGAACCTCTGAGTGAAGCAGCCTTTTAGAACCTTACCCTTAAATCAGTCTTCTCTCCCTTGCATCTGTAAGGAGAAGGCATGAAATTGATGCTTTGCCAGTGGAAAAGGGTTGTTTATGTTTTAATGGTAACTATGATTCCATCTCTTTTCTTTGCCAACCAGGGTTTCTAGCCAAGAATCGGCTACCTTTGGCAGCTTCTGCTCCTATTGAAATACCCAATCTAAATCATATCTGTGCTGGATCTAAATCAAAAGAAAAAAGAAAGGATCGTAACCATCTTTTTCTCCCTTTAAAAGGTACTTCTGATATTTTCAGCAATGACCATCTTGAGGTGGAGTATTCATACTAATAAAAGAGCTTATCAATCTCTCACTGAGAGAGATATTTCTTAATGCAAATCAAATCCCAGAAGGTCAGGGCTATTGCAGCATCTTGGGCTTTTTTTAATCTTTCCTCTTTGAATGATGTTACGAAAACCACCTGATCAGCAGAGCACCAGAGTGCTTATTTATGCTTATGGTTCAATTGTATCAGCCCAACAAGTTATCAAGCCATCCTCCTGTCAGCAGTAGAACATCCTACTAACAACAGTGATAAATTCTCTTGACATCTTATCTTAGGCCATCAGCCTCCTATTGGGCTGGCAAATTCAGCAATGCAATAATACGAGGCGATGTATTACTGCCATTAAAATGGGATGGGGTGAGGGGGGTAAACTAATTCAAATTATGTAATACTTACCAGCCATTATTGCACAATTCCCTCCTCCCTTCCCACTCTGATGTAGTTTAGTCTCAGTCCAAGTCAAAGAAGGATGAATATTCCAATTGCTAAAGTTGACTAAGGTATCAGACTGGGATCACGTTGTTTTTAATTCTGGACCTCCAATTTCTAATTCTAATTGGAGGTAGGAGTAATGTCCTTGGAATGGGGACTAGCACCAGGAAAAGATATAGCAATGCAATAATAGCAGGTAAGTATTGTAAAATTAAAACTAGTTTTACCCCCAAATCTACATTTCTGAGCCCATTATATACAGGTAAAAGTGTGTTGATATACGTGTAAGTGGGACCTGTAGAATTTGGCCTTTATGTTGTCATGATATGCATATTGTCGCTATAGCTGGTTTGATTTGTTTAGTCAGATAATATGTATGCATGTTTTGTGTTTTCTTTTTCCTTCAGATGTTTGCAGATGCTGAGCATGCCTTTATGCAAGTATTAAAATTAGATAAAAATTGTGACGATGCCATGCAAGAATTATTACGGGTCCGAACACATCAGATAATGGTAAGTATGTGTTTATATTACATTTCTTTCAGCTTTGATCAGAATTTTCAGTAATAAAATATTTTTCATTAGAGATATATGTTTTACAAATCTAGTTAAATTAACAATAGCATGACATGATTGTAGTCATTCCAGTACAAAACAAGGACTTTGAGGGGTTAGAAAGACTCCAGTGTCTCCAGAATTTTGACATATTTATGTAGTAACTAGCCATTTATCTTGACTTTAGGTATTTAAGACATTAAATGTGACTTGACAATAATTGTAAATTGAGTTTTGCTAATATCACAGTTAAAAATATTATTATAACCAGTCCAGCATTAGTCTGCTTTTGTAAAATCAATACTTACAGCATAGCTTGAAATGATGTAACCATTATATTGCGATGTGTTCATCAATATGAGATCACTTTTTACCTAGGGGTATCATAGCATAGCGCTATGAACACTGGGAGAGATTGAATGTAAAGCGATGTGGTTGCAACTTCTGTCTCTTGGTATATAACGAAAATGAAAAATTGTGAGAGTACTTTTTATACGCACACCATAAGATTGAAAGAAGAACTGGTTTCTGCACAGTATTTTAGTTCTACATCACATAAGTGTTTTGTGGATGGCTTGCACTTGGAGTGAGGCAGAAGCCTATTGATTTTGGGGTTCAGAGGTCAAGGTCACTAGCTGAAAAATGATTTCCATGGAAAAATTTCAGTTCACAACCACACACCTTCACCAGAGTTTGTTGATGGCTTACACTTTGGGTAAGAAAGAAGCTTATTGATTTTGGCGTCAAAGGTAAAAGTCACTGACAGAAAGAAGAAAAATGGTTTTTGCATAATAACTTGCATGCTCAACTGTGTACCGTATATACTCGATTATAAGTCGACCCCTTCTTTTCATGGCTGCAAAAAGCCAATTCAGCAATGACCCTCCTATAAGTCGAGGTGTTTTTTGCAAATTAAATCCGTCTGCAAGGGGTGACATGTCATCACTGAGTCAGAGCTGCACTTATAAAAAATAAACGAGCCAAACTGGATAGATAGATAGACATATAGATAGATAGGACAAATAAAAACAAAAACCAATGTAGAATAAATACAATTGTATTATTGAGCTTAATATGTACAAATAAATTTACAACTTACATTTTGTCCATCTTCGTGTAATGAAATCCATATAGCTTAACATTTTTAATCCATTTATATGATAAATCCATGAATTGGATAATAGGTCACATACAGGTATAAAACTGGTATCCTATAAATGTCACTGTCTAATGTCCTCTGGTTCAAAGCCCAAGAATTCATCCTCATCATCAGAGTTACCAAATAAAGTTCAAAATTCCTCCAATGTCATCCCGTCATCGTAAACATCGTCCAACTCCGAATCTATTTATATGATAAATCCACGAATTCAATTATAGGTCACATACCGGTATAAAAATAGAAGTTCAGAATGATCCGATTCACAATATCCTGTAATATATTAATTCCACACGTCATACAAATAAACAATGAAAGTTAAGTCCACTTTTTTGTGATTCGCGGTATCCTATAAATGTCACTATCCAATGTCATCTGGTACAAAGTCCAAGAATTAATCCTTATTGTCTGATAAAGTTCTGAAATCCTACATCGTCATCTAGTCATTGTAAATCTCGTCCGACTCCGATTTTCGGCTTTACTGTCATATGCGGGTGCTTATGCAAAGACTGAGTTTGGGCTCTGTGAGTAACACTTTGATCATAAAGTCAGAAATCTATTAAAGGCTGCAACTGAACACATGTCAATTGTGCGGCAAGATCACAGGGAGTTCAAATAGCCACCCTCTGTTACATGGCACTGAACTCGCGGCTTGATCAAAGGGTTGTCACATGGGAAAACAAAGTGTGGTGCCTTTACAAGCAAAGGGATTAAGGTCAAAGTATATGCACAGGAAGTTGTAGAACTCTACTTGGCACTGAACAAGTATAGATTGGCGGCTCGATCAAAAGGATTGTCAACTTGAAAACAAAGTGAGTCCCTTTACAAGCCGAAGGCTTATCGGCCCACGTGCACTGGCAGATAACTTGGGAATTAAATCTGACTTGTGGAAAAGCAAAATACAAATTAAATCAAAACTTTTATTGCATCAAGCACAGTCTTTATACAGCAAAACACAAATATTAATACAAATACAGGTTGTTCAGACTTGCACGAAAATGGAGGCAATATACTTACTAGTAAACACCCACAGTAAACATTGACGGACACTTCATTTTGCAGTAGGTAGTATTTAATTTACTGGTAATATTTTCAAATTAATAAAATCCAAATAACTGTAGATACATGTATTGTGTAATGAATACCGTCATGAAACGGATAAACACAGTACATACCATATATGCATTACTGCATAGGAATAGTGGCATGAAAACGTAAAAATATATGAATTGACAGTATTTGTATGTACTGCAAACATCTAGATTTTCCAACATTAACCCAAGATTTTTTGATTTTTTTAATGTCGTGCTTATAAGACGACCCCTACTCTGTATGAGTCAAATTCTAAGTAAAAAACGTCGACTTATAAGCGAGTATATACGGTACTTTGACCAAAGTTTGTGAATGGCATGCACTTGAGGTATGGAAGAGGGCTATTGATTTGAGGTCAAAGGTCACAGTTATTATGAAAAAGGTTTTGCAGAATAACATTTGTTTTAGAGTAAGTTTCTTGACCAAACTTTGTGTATTCTTTGCACATAGGGTAATAAATCAACCTTTAGATTTGGGTGTCTAAAGGTCAGAGGTCATGGTCATGGTAAGTCTAAGAAAATTATAGTTTCTGCACAATAAGTTTAGTTTCAGACCTTATACCTTCAATGAAATGTAGTGGTTAATAATCTCCAAATTCATCCAATTAGTGCCTACATAGAGGACTATTAAAAATGGGGTACTATATAATATGCAGTATTCTTGCTCCTATACTGTTCAGTCTAATGATCCTTTCTTTGGGATAGATATTCGACAAAGAGTAGTGCAAGTAAATCCACACCAACCTTTACATTTTAAGCTCACCTTGTCATAAGTTCAAGTTAGCTTATATTATGACCCTGCATCCATCGGGTATCATCTGTCTTGTTGTCCATCTATCAACCATTTCTTGTTTCTAGTCCGTATTTCTGATCTGATTTTGATCAAACTTAGAATATGGGTTCATATCATCAAGATCTTGGACAAGTTCAAATAGGAGCAAGATCCACACATACTGATGAGGTGAACTTGCATCCAATTTGCTGAGCTTATTACCAATCTAGAGGTCAAATTTCTGATTCAATTTTTAACAGTCTTTGAATATATTTTTATATGTTAAGATCTTAGATGAGTTTGAGTGATATACATGCATATTAATGAGGTGATCTTACATCTGATGGCTGATCTTTTTACCACTCTGGTGGTCATATTTCTGATTCCAATTGATCAAACTTGGAATTCAGGCTTACATCATCAAGATGTGTTAAAAATTTAGCAAGATCTAGGCATATTAATGAGTATCTTACATTTGATTGACAGAGCTTGTTATCACTCTGGAAGACATATTTTTGATCTGACTTTGATCAGACTTGTAATGAAGGCTTAACTTGGCATATGTCATCAAGAAATCATGTGAGTATAATTATAAGTGAGGTTTGTGCATATTAATGCAATGATCTTGCATCTGATTGGTTGAGTTAAAAGTCCTTAAAAGTCCTTGAAAATTATGTTGGACCATTTTTTGTCATACAGTTTCTGGAATATGAGCATGATTGGCATTGATGATCTTGCTTTGTTGTATTGCAGATCTCTGGTCATTCAGCTTTTGGTTTGTATCGCTCGTCATTCTGTATATGATTTTCACTTTTATTGTCAGCATGGGAACACCGTATATCTGGGTGTTTCGGTATAGTATTGGAAATGTCTGCTGTCATTGTTAGTCAGATCAGCATTTTATATGATCTATTTTCTGTGAATTTTATTGGATTGCTTGGGTTATTGTTGTGAATTAATTGGTTATAAATATGCTGGTAAATAGCACATTCACAGTCAGACTCTGCAACAGCCCGCTGTGCAATATCCTTTATTCTGGCATATCTGAGGTCCTTGACATTTGTTTTGAAAGCCCTTGAAAAGTCCTTGAATTTCATGAGTGGAAGAATACGAACCTGGTAGAAAGTCTTGATGTTAGATGCGTGCTATTATGAGTGAGACCTATGCATATTAATGAGGTGATCTTGCATTTTATTGGCTGAATTTTTAACACTCTAGAGACTATATTTGAGATTGGATTTTGATCAAACTTGAAATGGACCTACATCATCAAGATCTCGGATGTGTATGATTATGAATGAGATCTATGCATGGTTAATGAGGTGATCTTGCATCATATTGGCTGATCTTATCAACGCTCTGCCAACTCCGTTTCTGATCAGATTTGGATCAAACTTGTTAAATAGTCTTACATCTTCAGAATGTTAGATGAATTTGATTTTGAGCTAGTTACGTTGCATATTTGTGAGGTAATCTTGTACCTGGATGACTGAGTTTGTTACCACTTGGAGAGTAAATTTTTATTGGACTTTTCTGCTGCTTGGTAAATAAGCTTATATCCAGGTTCTCTAATAAGAGAGATCTGCACATATTGATGGGGTGATTTGCATTTGAATGGCTGTCCTTGTTGCCTCACTGGAGAGTATATTTCTTACTGGATATGTTTATGTCATCAAGATCTATGGTATGTTCAATTATGAGTGTGGTCTTTGCATATTAATTACGTGTTTATCTTTGGAAAGAGTTCTTATCTGACAATAGTACAATAGGCAAAATTGATATAAAGGTTGGAAAATAGTTTACTTAGGGTTGTATTTTACAATACTACATATGCTTGCTTGGCAAACAGGTCAACTGTTATGTAAAACAGGTGAGTAACATAAGGCCCACTTTAGGCTCTTGTTTAATGGTTTTGGATTGCTTGGATCTTTAGCTGTGTACAAAAATACCAATTTCTTAGGAAGTTAAATACTCCAACATCACATGTGAAACTCCTTAAAATGTTGTAGAAACATGACCATTCTGTGTTGCTCTCCATGAGGTCAGATCGCTTAAGTTATCCAAAATTTACTTTGAATTTTACTGTCACAAATTTTTATGCTCAGCCAGGCAGACAGTGTGTCACATTTGTAGATATCTTAAATGTATGAAAGACAGAAAAAATATGAAAGATGAAACCTCCGTAAACACATTCTAATCCATCAACATATTTTTGAAATTGCAACTCTAGTATTTGCCAGAGTTTCAACTGTGGACAGTTGGTCAAGAGATCAGCATGAACTACTCTTTCATACTTTAAGGACATTATATAAAGTCCGAGTAATGTTAACAATACATAATGCATTTTTAATTCATTGTTTGGTTTCATTTGTTGACAATGCTGATGCCTTGACATATATAGAATTTTATTTTATATTTACAGATGTCTGATGTTTTCCAATTGCAGGAAATGGGTTTTACAAAGCAACAAGCAGAAGCTGCTATAAAACAATATGGGTCAGTCCAACAAGCTTTAGATTCTTTGTTAGCAGGAGTTGGTAAGTTTAAAGGATTCTTCTTTACCCGAAATTCATTACATTTTTTTGTTTTGGAGGTATTTCAGTCTCTCCATGATTATGGCAGAGTGTCCTTTCTCTTTTACCAAATATAGTTTGTATTACTAATAATAATTACAAACTTTATGCTTTTACTAAAAGTAGTAGCAAAGTATAGATCCACTGGCCTTTGAGGTTAGTTTTATATGTCAAGGGAGGCAACTTAAAATTAGGTTAAAGATTAGACCTGATAATAGTTATCTCTCTTTCATATTGTTCACTGATGGTAATACATGTACTTGAAAGAATAGGAGAAAATGCCTTAAATAGGAAATTACATTATTTTTCAGTAATATTTAAAATGTTAATATAAATTCTCTAGGGACATAAGGAAAAGAAACATTTAGAAAAATGTTACAAAGATTAATTAGAGCAGTATGTTTACAATAGTACAATTGACCATAAATAACAGAATCCCTGGACTTATAGTACAGTTGACCATGAATAACAAGATCCCTGGTGTTGTGTTTTTCTGTCTGATTTTATGTAAATAAGGATCAATTAAACCCTCCAAGCCATCAGTATTCCCAATACGTTTATTGTCACTGCCATATTCTGTGAATGAGCATATATTATTAACAGTTTCCATCCATCCATGTCGCGTTTCCATCCATTCATGTTGCGTCACATCACATCCCTTTGTCATGAATTTCATTGCCACTTCATAATTTGATATGATGCTTGATATTGAGAAAGTCCCAGTTTACATCAAAATTTGGATTACAGTCCTTGTATGGCTTAAAAGTTCACCGTTGCATCATGAATTCTGCTTCTGCTCAGTAACTTTTGATGCACTTTATGGATTGGAACCAGATTTAGTATGAAACTGTAAATTGAGGAAATGCCGGTCAACTTTAATTTTTATTTATTTAGGTCAGTACTTTACCGACAAATGGTTCTTTTATAACTTCGAAGGACTTGATGAAATCAAACCAAAGTTGGTATGAACAATAGTATTCCAAGACCCAGGCCAGTTTTGATTTTCACTCGATTCTGTAAAAATTTGATGGATTTATTGCACTGTTTGACATAGAAATTTGACATTGCATCTTAAACCAAGATATCTTCAGATACACTATAGTTGCTCTGGACACATACTTTTTTTTTTTTTTTACTTGTCTTTTATCTGCGCATTAAGACATTATATAGTTTACAAAAGTAGGAAACAAGAAAGTGCTCATTCCAGTCAGTCAGGCATTGTGTCATTGATGTTCAACAAGTCAATCGTCCTTTCCTCTTACAGACCAAAGTAGCCTGGGCTAAATATTGTTTGGTTAAAATCCATCAACATGATATTCATCTGGTTTGAGAGCAGTGTGCACACTTTGCATTCTTATGTGCACACATTGCATTATTATGAAATCTTTGAGGGTTCTATATTCTTTCCAGTAGCTGAGAACACCTTAGCAGGAGAGGTGTACGTGTCTGATGATGAGGATGGTTTCACTCCCGCCAGCCCTGCCCATGTAAATAATACACCACAAAAAGCCGGTGATGTTAAAATGGAGTAAGTATTAAAATTCTCCCTCCCTCTCTCTCTCTCTCTCTCTCTCTCTCTCTCTCTCTCTCTCTCTCTCTCTCTCTCTCTCTCTCTCTCTCTCTCTCATACATGCCTGAAGTGTTGGACATGATGGTCATACTGTCATCTGACATCAATTTCACATTAACAATTTTGGTTGCTTTAAACATTCAGATAAAATTGTTTCCATTGGCTTGATCTCCTCATCACATCACCAGAGTATCATATTCGTTGAATTATGCCCGCCACTTGCAGCAGTGGCATCATGATTTGGTTATGTTCATCCATTCATCCATTTGTCCATATGTTTATCCTGGGAAGCTTCTTAACACATATGCACAAACACCACATGACAGAAACAAATAAAATGTTGTAGGCATGTTTTATCCATATGACATGTTCACATTTGGGGATGGGGGGGTGTCTCCCACCTTTTCGCTAATTGAAGAGAACATAGTATACTTGTTTCCATCCTTCCATCTGTCCATCCATCACACTTTCATTTCTGCTTTAGAACTTTAAAGCCATTTGAGATTATTGGATGAAACTTGGTATAATCGTACATCATTAGAAGGCATGTTGTGTACCTCATTGGGGAGGGGGGGAGGCTTTTCCCCAGCATTTAAATTTTCTGCCTCACTACACTTTCCACTTTATAACTTTTAAGCCATTTGAGATTATGGGATGAAACTTGAAGGTGTCACAAACCACAATAGGGTTCCTATGGTCAAGGTCATGGTGCAATAATTATGTTATGTTTTTCCCTCTCACTTTCCATTCCACTCTAACTTTAGAGCTGTTTGAGATTAAGGGGTGAAACTTTGGATACTTATACATCATCATTATAAGGTATGGCATGTACCATTGGGGGAGGGGGACTATTTTTAAGGGCAAGGTCATGGCTCAATATTTTAAGTTTTCAATCAGACTTTCAATTCTACTTCATAACATTAAAATCATTTGAGATTAAGGGATGAAACTTGGTATACTTGTATAACATCATTACAATGTGTGTTGTGTACTACATCAGTCCTACCATCAAGGTCAAGGTCTCAGGTCATTGGTTTAAGTTTTTTCATCACACTTTCTTTTCCACTCTAGAACTTTAAAACCCTTTCAGCTTTAGAGATGAGACTTGGTATACTTATTCGTTATTATTAGAAAATGTCTCATGACTTCAAGCTCTTGGTCATGGGGCAGTATTTTAAGTTTTCCATCACACTTTGCTTTCCACTGCATAATTTAAGAGCTGTTTGAGTATTTTTGTATTTGTATTTGTTGGTTTCAATTGACCCTTTAACACATTATTGGCTATATCATGCCAAGGAAATGGGAGCTAAGTGCCTTTCCCAAAGACACGCCTTGGCAGCCGATCCGGGCTGGGCTGGATGGATATCAAACCCACAACCCTTGTATTTACTAATCCGACACTCTACCACCTGGGCTACTGCAGGGCCATTGAGATTAAGAGATGTAACTTAGTACACTTAAACATCATCATTAGCAAGTGTGTCACGTACCACATGGGGGGAAGGTTCCTGTCTTCAAGGTCAGGGTCATAGGTCGATATTTTAAGTTTTCGTTCATACTTTCCTTTCCATTATATAACATTAGAACCATTTGAGATTAAGGGATGAAACTTGCTATATTTGTCATGTACCACATTGGGGGTCCTATCTTCAGGATCAAGGTCACAGTCCCAATATTTTAAGTTTCAGTAGCATTTTTCCTTTTGCTCAATAATTTATGAACTGTTTAAGATAAATTTATGAAATTTAGTACGCTTGTATATTGTCACTAGAAGATGTGTTGCATTCTGTATTTGGGGTTCCGTTTTCAAAGGCAGGGTCACAGGTATCTCCTAATTTGTTTGTTTCTCCATTATATCGTAAAAGCTGTTTGAGGTTCAGGGACGAACCTTGGTTCACTTTTGTTTCTCTGTCGCAGTCAAGGTTTTATCTTCAAGGTCAAGGTCACCAATCATTCTTCCCCTTCTCTGCACTTTGACTCTAATGACTTTTGAGACAGAGACATGGAATGTTAGAGCTTAAGAGCTTAACTTTTAATTGGTACCATATAGCCAGTCTTGTGACCAATACCTACTGACCTACTACGTCCACCTAGTAACTCTTCAGTTTTGTTACATTGGTCACAGCCAGATTTCATCACTGTATACTTTCAGTGATCTCGCCACAGTATGTAGGAGGACACAGAATTCACTGAATTTGCTTGTTACTTTGGAATTCAACTTTTTCTGTGCAAACCTTAATTGCATGAATAAGCAAAAATGGTTTGACTATTGTGAATTTAATTCTATTGGCATGTTTTCGCTTCTTGTCCATCAACATTGACTATTTTCAGCTTCTAAAAAAGAAAATGCTCAGCAGATTTTGACTAAATTTAATGTGCAGCATCCAATCATCTCAAGGTGAAATTATACAGATCCACCATCAAGTTGGCCACCATTACTAAAAATAGAAAAAATTAATGACTTCTTCTCCAGAACCGGAATACCACTTTTCACTAAATTTCACCAGAGAATTCTGAGATAAAGGTCTTTCAAATTTGTGAAAATAATGCTGATCTATAATATTGCTGCTCTCACTAAAAATTGAAAAACCCTTAAACAACATGTAATCAAAAACTGCTCAACAAAATTTGACCAAAGTTAAAAGGAAGCATCCTGGTATGAAGGCCTTTCAAAGGTGTGAACATAATGCAGATCCACTGACAACTATGGCCACCATTACTAAAAATAGAAAAACCTAAAACGACTTCTTTTTTAAAACTGCACAACAAAGTTCAACCAAATTTGACTGAAAACAACCTGGTATGAAGGCCGTTCAAATGATACAAATGATGCTGATCCATCATAAAATATGGCCACCATTTAAAAAAAGAAAACAAAATCCATATAAAAAACATCTCAACTAAATTTTACCAAATTTGACAGAAAGCATTCTGTTATGAAGGCCTTTCAAGTTGATACAAATGATGCCAATCCACCATTAAATATGGCCACCATTATTAAAAATTATACAACTTTAAAATGTCTTCTCTAGATTTGTTCAGTAAAATTTTAAGAAATTTGACAGAAAGCATTTGAATTCGTTCAAATGATGCGTGTCTGCATTTCATATGTAGCCACCGCTAATAAAAATAGCAAAAGCTTTAAATGACTTCTCAAAAACTATTCAACAGAATTTCATCAAACTTGACAGAAAACATCCTGGCATGAAGCACTTTCCAATTTGTATGCAAGACGCTGATCTGCTAGCATCATAAAAGATAAAAAATCTTTACTCTACGTTTTTTTTGTTGTTTTGACCAAATTTTGCAGAAAGCATTCTGGCATAAAGGCCTTTAAGTTTTGTACAAATGATGATGATATGTTCAGTATGGATAATAATAATAATAATGAGGACTTTGTATAGCGCCTAATCTTTAGAAGCTCTAAGCGCTTTACAACATTAGATAACACCTAAAAACATATATAATGATATGATTACGAAAAACAAACACCATGAAATTAGAAAACAAAAACATGCTGAAAATAGTTAAGGTAAGGAAACATTATTAAGTCTTTAGGTCTATTATTGCATAAAAAAAAGTTGAGTTTTAAGAGCACTTTTGAATGAGATCACCATGTCTTTGTGTCTAAGTTCAGTGGGAAATTCGTTCCACGTTGCTGGGCCCTGGTATGCAAAAGAATGTTGTCCGTATGACTTCATTTTGATTGGAATACGAGTGTTAGAAGAGGAGCATAAGTATCTCGCTGGTGTGTACACATGGTTGAGGTGAGATAGGTATATTGGACTGGAGCCAGTCAATGAAACATAGCACAGAGAACAAATTTTGTATTTGATTCTGGATCGTATGGGTAGCCAGTGTAGGGTACAGAGCAGGGGGGAGGTGTGCTCTGTTCGTGGTAGTCTAAGAATGATCCGAGCAGCTGTGTTTTGAACTTTTTGAAGTTTCTGGAGTAGATACGGAGACGAACAAGATAGAATTGAGTTACAATCCTTTATGGATGAAGGTTATAAAATGGAGAAACCTTCAAACAACTGTTTTCATAACTTATCGGCAGAATTTACAGAAATTATGACAAGGCATCCTATGTAGCCATATTTCTTGACCAACTGCTCTTGCATTTGACTGTTAAGCAGCGTTGGGGGCCAGTTGGGTCTCTTGTTTGAGTACAAACCTTGTTGGAATAATTATGCAGAAACCACTTGACCTATATCAATGAAATTCAGTAGGCATGTTTCTCGTTTGATTGATTTTTATGCATCTTGATTTGGTCATGTTCATCCATCCATCCGTATGTCTGTGTACATTCATCCTTCTGTCCATCCACAAAAACTTGTTAATAATATTGTCAAAAACCATTCAACATTGACCAGTGACATTTACTAGCATATTTATATACATGTACACATGGCCAAATTAGATTTTCAGGCCAGGACAGAAATTTTTCAGTTTTTTCACACATTTTTTACAGGGTTCCCATGCTACCAGGAAATCAGGAAAAAGTCGGGAGAAAGAATAGGTTTGTTCCCGACCAGGAAAAGTCCTTTAGTTTTTGCAAATATTGATCAAAGTCAGTGGGGAAAAAAAACGGGAATTTTCAGCCACCACTTGACGACGGAAAAAATACGTAATTGAGTCATAATTGAACTGATAATGAGTTCAATTTATTTAGTTGTCGGAATTTTTAGAGGTTGAAGAACTGTTCAGTCAGTTGAGATACAGTTGCTATATGGATCATTTGGATGCCTGCCCTTAACATGTTTGTATAGTTAATCCAAGTGCTCAGGATTAGTCAAGTAGACTGTGTACCTCTTAGTCTACTCTATATCAGTATCTTTTCTTATATAGAAGATAAGAAGACCAGTCTAGCATCACACTGTGCCAACAAGTCTGCAGTGTGCGATCTCAGTAAATGTTAGAGTAAAATAAAAGCTTATCTTCCCCAGTTCCTCTTTTAATAGGTAAAGTTAACAAAAATGTATTGTGAGACATCTTTGCTTATTATTTGGTAGTTCGCACTGGGAACACGGTGTTGAGTATTATCGTCAACAGTAACCTTCAGCACCCCCAACTTTGTGGTGAATTTTACTCTCAGACATTGCTAAATATGTAGAAATCTACCAACAGTTGAAGCAACTTACAATGCAGAATCCCATGCTCTGGGTGTTCTTGACAGTGAATGCTTTTAATATACAGTCCATAGTCGGATTACATTGACAGATGTTAAGGCACCAACTGGACATAAGCAGGTCTCAGGAAAACCACTCATCCTGACCACATAAAAATTGGCTGTGCTGAGGAAAAATTTACTACTTACTCATCCCTATGCTAAGTAGATGCAGATTCGCACCTTGAGAATATCTGTGTGCATTTTCTACCCTTAGCAAGCTCTGAAGCTCAACATTGCTTAACATCTATTGTATGTCAATTATCGATTACTTTTACCTATTTTGCCTTCTTGTTGTCAGTCCATCGATTACTTTTACCTATTTTGCCTTCTTGTTGTCAGTCCAGAACATGTCGCAAAGGAAGCTGACTTTGCTTTTTTACACAGGCACCTGAGACAAACTTGATACTAAAATGGGTTCAGATCATGAAAAATATTATCGTCAGAGTGAAGACAGCAGGTTTAAAGTGTAGTGATAAGTGTACTGTGCTGAGTAAAGTGATGACAGGGACATTTTCCCTGAGTCGTGAATAAGTGAATTTTTTAAAATCAAAATTCAGTCTTTCTTCTTTTGCAAAGGTATATAATCTTTAAGGGCTTCTTGTCAAAATTTAACATTTTTATTCTGAAAATTCAAATGAGTTACATGCAAATTTATATCAATTTCAATAGTTATAGTAACTTGTTTCTAGTGATACATTCTGTAGTTTAATACATGGTCATATGTCTAATTCAGATGCTCTGGGAGAGTCTCAAAATAGAAACAGCTTTCGATTTTAAAAATGCAAGTTTCCTAAGTCAAAATGTTTTGGATTCTGTTCAGTAAGGGTTATAAGTGAACCTTGAAAAAATCCATTTCATCCAGGAACAAAACTTGGAAAAGACTTTAAACTTTCATTTTTTGGACTTTGACTTTTGTTTTTTTACAATAATTTTGTTAGTGTTGTTACACAAAAACTAACTAAGATAGACAAATGAAATTTGGTAGTCAATTTGATATTTATATGTAGATGACCTGATTAGTTTTTCAGTCTATTACAGCAATTTGATATTTATATGTAGATGACCTGATTAGTTTTTCAGTCTATTACAGCAATTTGTTTAATTTTTGTATTCAATCCATCTTGATAGAGACTCAACATAGCAACCACTTTAACATCCATGTGCATAGCAACCACTTTAACATCCATGTGCATAGCAACCACTTTAACATCCATGTGCATAGCAACCACTTTTACATCCATGTGCATGTCAGCACATACATCCATCCACACCATAGACTAAAGTAAAATGTCAAATTTTGTTAGGTTTAACCAAATGTTAAAGTTTTTTGTTTTTACTTTTGAACCAAATAAAAGGTAGGCTGGACAATAGGGGAGTCTTGTTTACACACGTGTACTTTTTACAATTACTTGTCTGACAAAAACCTTGTTAGGACAAGTTACAAAAACCACTTGAGGTAGATGAATGAAATTTTGGTAGGCACATTTGTATTCATATGTAGATGACCTTGTTAGATTTTCAGATCATGACGGCAAGTTCGCAAATTTTCTGTACATTTCAACATTTTGGAATTACACCTTTTTTTTGTGTCTAAAACCTTGTTAGCAAGAATAAGTAAAAACCACTTGAGGTAGAGGAATGAATTTTGGTATGTATGTTCATATCCATATATAGCTGACCTGATTATATTTTCATGTTTTTTGTTTTAAATATTTTCTCAGTTAGTGGATTTTTTGGCCTGCAGTTGTTGGTTCCAGTCTGGGGAAAACAATAAGCACAAGTCAGAATTGAATGTAGCTTATTCCCTGCTTGACATACCGGATCTGAATACCTACAAACTCCATTAAAATAGACATAGCATGAAGCAACAGAGAAACTTCAAATGAAAGTGGCCATTTAATGATACATGTAGTAAGATGCTTGAATCATACATGGGGGAAAGGTTAGGAATGTCTCCTTGATAGTGATACTAGTTATGAGTAGCTGAACATGCTAACGGTATACAAAAAGTAACAAGGAATTGGTCATAGAAACCACACAAGTTAGTCACCTTATGTTCATTGGTAGAATGGGAGTGGGTGTTATCAGTAGTTTCCCATTTTTACTGACAGAAACTGGGTTTTAGACTCTGCCTTATTTTGTTAAATCTTGTTAGCACCATTATGCAGAAACTGACTGACCTTGTCATGTTAGGAATGCAAATATATGTGCACATCTAAATGACCAGACCTAGAAATCATAAAGCTTCTGAGATTGAGTTTCCACTATCAGCCAATCAGAAATGACCTTTCAGAAGTAACATCAGTTGTGATCGGTCAAAACAAAATCTCGAGCTCAAAAGTTTTATGATTTCCAGACCTTGTTATATAGAATTTGTGTGCCATTTCTATAGAATTTTTTGGGACTTTCTGGATCTAGTTGATAGTGATTCGCTGATACCTATATATGTTTGCAGATATTAAAAATTGTCGTCCTGAGAAAAAATCCACATTTTCAGGACTGTAGTGGTCATTTGAGATAGTAGTCCCTCGGATTCTCAGCCTGTTTAAACTTATTTTGCCTTCTTTCTGTCTTTCATGTTTGTTTATGGTTCATTGATTTAAGTAAGGAATGCATGTGCCTGAAGTTGCAGAGTGTTTAATGAATTAAAGATGTCTGCTAAGTTGGCTCAAGTCATTACTTGTATAGTAACTGAAATGTGACCAGGACTGATGAAAATCTTGTGCACATGTCTTGCAGATGCAACAGAACAGTGTTTAAAACTACATCAATGATTCCCTTTCTGCATGCAGAAGAATTTTTTGGGATCAATCCCATATCGCAGATTCATGGGTCTAGTTTATGCATTCAAGTGACTGGAGGATATCCATGTAGGAGTTGCTTCCCTTTTTAATCTACTCTCCTAATGCTTCAAGGACAAATTATCATTCAAAACAACGCACTTCTGGAGCACAAAATATGAAAATGTTGGTCTTTATTTGAATAGCAATTAAAGATATATAAATTTTATTTCCCTGTGTTTGTTGTAGCCCAGCCAATCCAGAGGGCTTGACGGCCTTGTGGGTCGGAAATGTTCTGCCTGAAGTCAACGAGAAAAAGTTACAACAGATGTTTTCAAGGTGAGTACAGTCAACACCCACGTTGTCATTACATCAGAGTTATTTCTCCAGAGTGGATTCATTGATGGTCTCATTCAGTAAATATCATTTTGCAGAAAATATAGTGAATAACTGGTCATACATTTCTTCTTCAAACACGTTGCCCGATCAAAACATATTAGGACCACATCTACTGCCATACAAATCCATCCCTTCTATGTCTTTGGCTTGTTTTGGCAACAGAAGCACTAACAAGTGGTCTACTTGCCAAGGTGGAAGTCAGATGAGAGTGGTCTCATCTTGGATAGAGTGTTTGGCACCTAAATCTATCAATCATCAGTTACTACTTCCACTTGTGCTTTAAAGCATGCTGTTTCTTGAGGCCTAGCAAATACTGAATTCACTTGTGCCTTTGTTCTTGGGAGTTTTCTCATATCTAGGAAGTATACTCCAGCTATTTGCTGTCGATTTCTTGTTCTATCTTCATTGTTGACAAATATTTTGCACGTCATTTGTGTAACTTCATCATACAGTAAGCTTGTTGACACCAACCTAGTTGCCTGTCACATAGTCAATAGTACTTAATTTAACTCAGTACTCAACCATGTGTATGAATTCTGTCAAATAATTGTTCTGTTAATATATTTTGTAAGGATGTAATTACAATAAGCTTTTTTCTTTATTGCATCCCTTTCACAGTAAGTTAAATATGACAATTGACTGGTTTTACCTGTGTGTGCCATTGTTCTGCTGTCTCTATTTACAGGTGTCAACACAGGATAAAGTGCTTGTGGTTCAAATGATTCATGTTGGCTGAAGACAACCACCCTGCCAGTATAAATTGTATGGGGTGCAATTCAGGCCATACATGCGATGTGTGCCGACTCTGATCTAAGTATTTATAGGTGACTTATGTCCAAACAACTAACTCAGATGAATGAGAGAGCTAAGAAGTGCATGATCAAGGATGTGGATGCCATCAGCATTGCTGCCGACACCACCTCCATCATCTTCCATTTGTCTGAATCACTGAAGGTGGAAAGCTCACCTATGCAGAAGAAAATTCAGCAATCTAAGCTATCACAAGCTTCTCACACAGTGCCAGCCACACCATTGCCCTCATCACAAGGAGAACAGACCTTGGCACTAACTACTGGGGCAGTACCTACATGTTATGGTGGCCCATGTTAACCAGTAGTAGATACACTCTCAACACAGACAAACCCCGGTACTGGCTACAATGATCTTTCCTGGGAGAGCCAGTTCAGAACTTTGGCACCAGACACCAACCGGCTGTGGATGACACCAGTTCTGGCACAGCCTTGACCTATGCCTTTGACTTTCAGGACTGGGTACTGTGATCTATTTTCTTAGTATGCCCAGTCCCAGCTTCAAAACACAACTATCACCTGGCAGCCAGTCAGTACCAACATGGTACAGAGGCCCACATAATCCATTCCTGGATGTTCCATATTCTCAGAAAGATGCTGGTACTGAATATGGTGGTGATTCCCTTGATAGCTGGTACTAGACTGAGCCACCAGAAGCCAGTTGGCCCTAAACCATGTCTCCATCTCTGGAACAGCCTCAGCGTATGCCATTTACCATGGGACTGTATATGGTGATCTACTTTTCCGATATCCTCAGTCCACAGTACCACAGCCAGAGCATTCCATCAAGACACAGAATACCAGGCCAGTAATGACATGGTACAATGGCCCACCTGAACCATTCCTGGACATTTCATCGCCTCATACAAGCCCTGGTACTGGCTATGGTGATTATTCCCTTGTTAGCCAGTACCATAGGCACCAAAAAATCAGCCAGCCCCAGACTATGTCTCCAGCTCTGGCACAGCCTCGACCTATGCCTAGTCTACCACCGGGACCAGGTATGGTGATTTGTCTTCCTGGTAAACCCACCCCCTGTCCCAAAACACAGACATCATCCGACACATAGTCACACCTTGTCCAGCCCAGCCCTATCACAGACACTCGGCATAACTGGCACTGGATTTGGTCAACATTTCTCCCACACTATCCAGGACTGGACCTATGGCAGACCGGCACCAAACAGGTTCATTACCAATCACAGCTCTGCCACAACCCTGTACCAGCTACAGCGACTCCTGATTCCTGGACATCTGGTACCCATCTCAAACCTTTTGGTCAACACTGAAGTGAACACCTTTAGATCACCATGTCCAAACATGGACAGGGGTCATGCATGGCTGAGAAAAATCATGGATCAACAAACTATTGAACTTGACAGCAGAGATTCTAGCTTCTTCCCACCTGTTCAGACAATCATGAATAGGGGGTCGAAACCCAGAGATGTTGAATCTGCATGCCTGGAAGAAATGTTTTACAGAAGAAGTGTTCGACAAAATTGCTCATTCAAGAAGGCCCACCACTTGAAAAGCCTATGAGGGGAAATGGAGACTTTTCTCCCAGTGGTGTGAGTGGAAATGTATCTCTCACATAAAAGCCTCAGATAGCTAACTTCCTTCTATGGCTCTTTGAGGAGAAAAAGTTAGGTCCCATGACAATCGAGGGCAACCGTTCCATTATTTCAGACACATTCCGACATCATGGAACTGAGAATATAGGCCAGAAAAGAGACCTCTCCAACCTTCTTGCAAACTTTGACTTGTTGCGACCAAAGGATTTGGCCCTTTGTCCGATATGGAATCTTTTCTGTGGGTTCTGATGTGGTTTAATAAGACACCCTTCAAACCACTTGCTGGAGCTTCCATAATTAGTTTCTTGTGCAAAACCTACTTCCTAATCATTCTAGCTACAGGAGGCAGAATCATTGAGATACATGCCTTGTCGGTTGACCCAAACTACATACAGTTCTGCCATGATAGTTTTGTTTCACTCCTGATGGCTGTTGCTTTCATTGTCAAGAAGTCCCCACTCACGGAGAATGACTCCTTTGTTATGAAATTGCTGTCTTCTTTGGACCCTTCATCCCAAGGGAGTCTATAGGACCCATCAAGTAGTCTATAGGACCAAGTCAGGGCTCTGAAGTGGTACCTAACGCGAACTGAGCCGATCAGAAGTGGCATATCTCCCTAGTTCGTACTGCTCAAAGTAGCAATGGACTGTATTTCAGCTCAATCTCCATCATTGTGGATATGATGGGTTATTCGTTTAGCTTTCAGATATATTGGGAGACTGGAGACAGGGCCAGTTCCATGGTATGGGGATGTAACTCTTTCCTACTACCAATATTTCTTATGTATTCTTATTGGAGAAGAAACCAATTTTTGGAGTTTCTTCAATAATACTTCCCTGATCATAATATGGGCACACCCTCCAAGTTCTTCCTTGAAAGAGTGTGCACATCCACTAGTAACTGACATTTGATTGGATTTAGGTGCCAGTCATGCTATCCAAAGGGAGACCACTCTCATCTGACTTCCATCTTGGCAAGCTGACCCGTTTTAGCACTTGTGTTGCTACCACAAGCCAGAGATGAAGCTGATGTCTTTTTAGCTTGGAATGGCTGGATTTGCAAGGTAGTGGATGTACAGTCTCTTTTTGTCTTTGAAATTAAGCATATTTTTAGAAAATTAGTATAAAATGCACAGACTGTATGCATCAGCTGCAGCCTAATAAGAACGCAAAATTTCGTCCATTGCGGGGGTTAAACATTTTTAGCCCATCTAAGAGCTAAGCTGTTGTACTACCCCTAGTATTGGCATTGGTGTCGGCACAGATAAAAACATATATATTTGTGTACTCCCTCAATTAATGTCAATTCTTTCTTCCTAGGTCCAAGGCAACAGTTTGGAGTGACTTTCATAGCCCCTACCCCCATGGGAGGGGGCAGACTTTGTACATACATGTTCATTATTAGTTGCATGTTCATGGTCAAGTTTTGTGTTTCACTCGGGTTTTTTGCACACTGTATAAATACTTTTATATACCTGCAATTCTGAAACTTGTTGAGGGGATGCATCTTCATGAGTACTACACCCTTCTCACAAAAGTAGGTCACTGTGACCTATTTCATGCTTTTTGTGCTTTTAGTTTATTTCTCAAGCTCTGTTCATGCTAGAATCATGCAACTATATGATTGCATGCCTCTCTATTAGTACCAGACCCTTAATGCAAAGGAAGGTCACTGTGACCTACATTTCACAATTTTATGGCTTAGGTTAAGTTTTTGCTTTACTTCATGCATGACCAGATAGGTTTTCTCCTATATTTCTCCTTTTCTCCTAAGATAACTATATTCTGGATCAACCCATAGAATTTTTTTCAGGTGAGGGTCACCCACCAATAGAATTTTTTTTATTGCACACTTCACATGCCTTTGTTTCAAAATGAAATACATGTCTTCACCTCATCGCCAGATTGATTGACTATTTCTGGTCAAAATGTCAATAGGAAATTTCATAGGATATGAGGATACGTCTTTACATCCAGTAAAACTTGTTACTGTCTTTACTAATGTGAATATCAATGGCAACATTAGCTTTGTGGATTGTGCAGTGGATCACAAGTATTTCTGGCAGAGCAAAAACATTGACACATTTTGTGAGTGGTTGTTTACCTCTATATACATCAAGGCACAGTCAAGAAAGAGGTTTTAACATGCCAAGGTGTCGACATGTCAGAAACGTCATGACATGCCAAGGTGTAGACATGTTATATTGGAACATCATGACATGCCAAGGTGTAGACATTTCATATTGGAACATCATGACATGCCAAGGTGTAGACATTTCATATTGGAACATCATGACATGCCAAGGTGTAGACATGTCATATTGGAACATCATGACATGCCAAGGTGTAGACATGTCAGGAACATCATGACATGCAAAGAGGATTGTTACAAATAACTGTTTCAGTCTGCATTCTACACTTTTTCTTTCCTTCTCTCATTCTTTTGCATGCTAATTGCATTGGTAGTCACTCTTCTGTCCTAAATACTACACTAATCCATCACTATAATGATGTACATAGGAGTTATAAGAGTGTAGTCATATACAGTGTCCACACTTGGGCACAATTTAGGTGAAATAGTTGCCTCTTTTCACTGACATATGCAGAGAAACGAGAGTTGACTTTTGCCTTGTCTCAGGTCAGTGTCACCCCCACCCCTCCTTTCTGGCCATTGAAAGCTCTCCTTCTCAGAAAACAATATCAACTCTTGTCTTTTTCGGTTCAATGAGCACTGTAAAACTGTTTCAACATACAGTGAAACCCTGCAATAATGCGATAATTCGGGTCCATAAAAGTAGATTGCAGAAAAAGCAGGGTTGCGTTATTGCGGGATTTTACTGTATTTTACTTTATTCAGAGAACAACGTATACATGTCTAATGTATAGCATGAATAGGGTATCAACACCGTTTACTATTGATATCGAGCCATCGCAGCATGCAGTTCATCCATAATGCATGTAATTCCATTGAAAAATTGAACAGATTTAAAATATTCAATAATTTTGTCACAGATCATTGTCTGATTCATTCTCTGAATTCAATGTCTAATGTCTAATGAACAGTATTAACACCGTTTACTTACTGTCTGATATCACACTGTCGTAGCATGCATTTTATCCATAATGCATGTAATTCCATTGCATAAATTGTATATATATTTAAACTATTCAATAATTTTGTCACAGATCATTATGTGTCTGAATTCAATGGGAAAAAATAACAGCAAAATTACGTTATGAAAGACGAAGCACATGTACGCTTCATTACGTTCAAGGGTCTATGAACGGTATCTGTATAAATTTCATACTGCTAAATTTTCTCAAATGCGTTTCCGTGCATCTTTATCTATTGTAAATGCCCACTAATTAACACTTGTACTCCTATGCATTTGAACGACTACAGCAAGAATAATTAACAATCAACACATACTTTCAGCATATAACTTTTACTTCTGATTTTGTGAATGTCGAAAGAAGCACATGAAATCGACTCTACTAATCATGGCGCAGAGTTCAAAGTCTATCTGGTTGCATGACTCCATTATTTGAAATTTCATTACTTCTTAAAAAATCTCTCTAGTGAAGTCTGCTTCTTTGTCGCGGACTGTTGGCTTCTAGCAAAGTCAAGAATGCTTCTGACTTGGAGGATTTTTAAGCTGTCCACATCTTGAGTTTCCAGCCACCTCAAACTGGCTTCTAGTTGCTCTACTGCCTCAGACACTTTTGGTGGAGGAGTTGGGGTGCCATCATCATTGTTGTCGTCATTAGCATCACTGGTTTTGGGCTCTGGTTGTGCAGCTTCATTCTTCCTGCTGACATTTGCAACAATTTTGTCATCTGAGATGTGCTCATATATGGGGCAGATGTCATCTGCTGAATATCAGTTGAGGATATCATGATGATTGTGCTCATATTCTCTGAGTGCTTCTTCGGCTAAACGTATGTCGTCTTGAGTGAATCCTATAAATTCTGGCTCGTCGTCACTATCATCATGTGTAGATGATGGAAAAACTGGACCAAGACCCTTTATCCAGGATAGTTCAATGCAAAGTGCAGAGATAGCATCCCAGGCTTTCCCGACGAGGTGACAGACTTCGTTCAAGTTGAGTGACGCCAGTGATGTGTCCAAGGAGTGGTTGTTATCCGCTACCATCCACATGATCATTTCATGACGATAGTTTTGCTTAAATACCGATATGATGCCTTGGTCCAGTGGCTGAATTTCTGACTTAGTGTTCTTCGGGAGATAAGATACTTTAATCTTGCCGTCACGACTGACGAGATTTTCTGCTGCGGGTTGGGCAGGGCAATTATCCAGCAGGAGGAGAGCATTTTGCTCCTGCTTGAGATTTTGCAAATGAGCCCGAACGGCTGGCACGAAAGTTTTATGGAACCAGTCTTCAAATATGGAGCTATTCATTCATGCATTCTTGCTGCTAGTGGTAGTGCATTCAAAGGGCCTTCATATTAACATGATGAAAACATCTGGGAAACTTCAATTTTCCAATCATCCGATGTCTGACTATGTGGCTGCCAGACTTGTTGACACAAAACAAGAGAGTGACTTGGTCCTTCCTCTTCTTAAAGCCTTCTCGTTTTTACTATCAGTCATGGTTGCAAGGGTGCAATCGGGTAACATTTTATAGCATAGACCAGTCTCGTCACAGTTGTAGACTTCATCGGCTGTGTAGCAACCTTCCGCCAGCAAATTTTTAAGCTCAGTTGAGTAGGAATCGGCAGCCTCTTTATCAGCTAAGCGGATTTCCCCAGACACAAGAACCTGGCTGATAGCGTGCCTTTTCTTGAATCTGTCCAGCCAGCCGTTACTCGCCTTAAATTTGGATTCATCTCCATTGATACAGCAATCAAATTTCTCTGCTTGAGCTTTCATAATAAGGCCAGAAATGGGAACTCCTTCTGAGCAAGCCTGGACAAACCATTGGTACACGGCTGAATCTAGGCTTTCGTCTTCAGCAAACTTGATCTTTTTACGCTGTAAACCAGTTTCTTTTTCTAGAATGCAGGTTAGGCTACGAAGCTTTTCTTCTTATTTTTTCCACCCTCGCAGGGTAGATTCGTTAATTCCTAGATCTCTGGCAAGCTGAGTTTGTTGTTTGACCTTCTTTAGTTGATCCAGGGCATGCAATTTCTCTTGGGCAGAGAACGACTTGCATTTGTGAACTTGCTTATCCATAGCGGTAAAATAGTTTTCAAAAAATAGGAAATTAATAACAAGTTCATAGGCAAACACCATACACATGTACAATCCGAAAACTAAGTGCAGTGGGCATTATTCACTGGTCAAGAGATTGCGTCTAATAACACTGCCAAGCCCAGCGAATATGTTGGCGGCTTTCTTTTTTTTTTTTTTTAATGTTTATTAAATTGTGATAATCTTTGATCAACCACCGCATTGTCTGGTGCTTGGTGCAGTTAAAGAAGAAACACATGTCGGCTATTGTTTGAGCAATGATTGTATACAGAATGAATTGAAGACAAACACAAAGAAGACTTACTGGCTTTACTCATGGATCAGTAATAAGTAACATTTCCGATAATGTTTATTTTAGCATAACACTTTAAGAAATTGGTGAAATTGTTAAATTTCAGAAGCCATGCCATGATCAAATTAATTTGTGATCTCTTCCCCAAAATGATAATAAACTTTTTATACATTATTTCTCATACTTAAAAAAAATTATTTTTTTCCGTGTACGAGAAAAATACATGTATATAAAATTTCAGGAACCACGCCCCAAACGTATTATACTCAAATTCATACGCGATCTTTTCCCCAAAATGATAATATACACATTTTATACACTATTTCTCGTACACTGCTCCCTCGATAACTCGCGAACCTGCTTATAACGCTGATCCCATTTTTTTAAAACTAGAAAATACAACAACAAAAACAGTCATACAGCAATTTTGCTGAAGCAAACCTTAGAAAAAAGTTTAAATTTGCATAAACATCAGTTAGTATTTCATTTGTATGATATGGCTTAAACAATTATTAAAATGGTCTGTTTTAGTAACTGTTTTAAACCTTGTAAATTTTGACATCTCTACACTCACTTCTCCCTATTTTCCACAATTTGGCCCTATTCTGGCAGGGTGATCACTTTTCATCCAAAGATTTGAGTCCAGCATGGACCCTGCTTATAGGTAAATTTACCTTACAATGACTTACATCATACATAATATTGCACTAAATTATGCAGTAGGATCCATGGCTCTAGTACCTGTCTTACATCATAATATTACACTAAATTATGCAGTTGGATCCATAGCTCTAGTACCTGTCTTACATCATACAAAATATTACACTAAATGATGCAGTTGGATCCATAGCTCTAGTACTTGTATTACATCATACATAATATTACACTAAATTATGCAGCAGGATCCATGGCTCTAGTACCTGTATTACATCATACATAATATTACACTAAATGATGCAGTTGGATCCATAGCTCTAGTACTTGTATTACATCATACATAATATTACACTAAATTATGCAGTAGGATCCATGACTCTAGTACCTGTCTTACATCATACAAAATATTACACTAAATGATGCAGTTGGATCCATAGCTCTAGTACCTGTATTACATCATACATAATATTACACTAAATGATGCAGTAGGATCCATGACTCTAGTACCTGTCTTACATCATACATAATATTACACTAAATGATGCAGTAGGATCCATGACTCTAGTACCTGTCTTACATCATACATAATATTACACTAAATGATGCAGTAGGATCCATGACTCTAGTACCTGTATTACATCATACATAATATTACACTAAATGATGCAGTAGGATCCATGACTCTAGTACCTGTCTTACATCATACATAATATTACACTAAATTATGCAGTAGGATCCATGACTCTAGTACCTGTCTTACATCATACATAATATTACACTAAATGATGCAGTAGGATCCATGACTCTAGTACCTGTCTTACATCATACAAAATATTACACGCAATTATGCAGTAGGATCCATGGTTTAAGTACCTGTCTTACATCATACAAAATATTGCACTAAATTATGCAGTAGGATCCATGGCTCTAGTACCTGTCTTACATCATACATAAAATTACACTAAATGATGCAGTAGGATCCATGGCTCTAGTACCTGTCTTACATCATACATAAAATTACACTAAATGATGCAGTAGGATCCATGACTCTAGTACCTGTCTTACATCATACATAAAATTACACTAAATGATGCAGTAGGATCCATGGCTCTAGTACCTGTCTTACATCATACATAAAATTACACTAAATTATGCAGTAGGATCCATGACTCTAGTACCTGTCTTACATCATACAAAATATTGCACTAAATTATGCAGTAGGATCCATGGCTCTAGTACCTGTATTACATCATAATATTACACTAAATGATGCAGTAGGATCCATGGCTCTAGTACCTGTATTACATCATACATAATATTACACTAAATTATGCAGTTGGATCCATAGCTCTAGTACTTGTATTACATCATACATAATATTACACTAAATTATGCAGTAGGATCCATGACTCTAGTACCTGTATTACATCATACAAAATATTACACTAAATGATGCAGCAGGATCCATGACTCTAGTACCTGTATTACATCATACAAAATATTACACTAAATGATGCAGTAGGATCCATGACTCTAGTACCTGTCTTACATCATACAAAATATTACACTAAATGATGCAGCAGGATCCATGACTTTAGTACCTGTCTTACATCATACAAAATATTACACTAAATGATGCAGTAGGATCCATGGCTCTAGTACATGACTTACATCATACATAAAATTACACTAAATGATGCAGTAGGATCCATGACTCTAGTACCTGTCTTACATCATACAAAATATTACACTAAATGATGCAGTAGGATCCATGGCTCTAGTACATGTCTTACATCATACATAAAATTACACTAAATGATGCAGTAGGATCCATGACTCTAGTACCTGTCTTACATCATACATAAAATTACACTAAATGATGCAGTAGGATCCATGGCTCTAGTACCTGTATTACATCATAATATTACACTAAATTATGCAGTAGGATCCATGACTCTAGTACCTGTCTTACATCATACAAAATATTGCACTAAATTATGTAGTAGGATCCATGGCTCTAGTACCTGTATTACATCATAATATTACGCGCAATTATGCAGTAGGATCCATGACTCTAGTACCTGTCTTACATCATACATAAAATTACACTAAATGATGTAGTAGGATCCATGGCTCTAGTACCTGTCTTACATCATACATAAAATTACACTAAATGATGCAGTAGGATCCATGGCTCTAGTACCTGTCTTACATCATACATAAAATTACACTAAATGATGCAGTAGGATCCATGGCTCTAGTACCTGTATTACATCATAATATTACACTAAATGATGCAGTAGGATCCATGGCTCTAGTACCTGTCTTACATCATACATAAAATTACACTAAATGATGCAGTAGGATCCATGGCTCTAGTACCTGTCTTACATCATACATAAAATTACACTAAATGATGCAGTAGGATCCATGGTTCTAGTACCTGTATTACATCATAATATTACACTAAATTATGCAGTAGGATCCATGACTCTAGTACCTGTCTTACATCATACAAAATATTGCACTAAATTATGTAGTAGGATCCATGGCTCTAGTACCTGTATTACATCATAATATTACACGCAATTATGCAGTAGGATCCATGACTCTAGTACCTGTCTTACATAATACATAAAATTACACTAAATGATGTAGTAGGATCCATGGCTCTAGTACCTGTCTTACATCATACATAAAATTACACTAAATGATGCAGTAGGATCCATGGCTCTAGTACCTGTCTTACATCATACATAAAATTACACTAAATGATGCAGTAGGATCCATGGCTCTAGTACCTGTATTACATCATAATATTACACTAAATGATGCAGTAGGATCCATGGCTCTAGTACCTGTCTTACATCATACATAAAATTACACTAAATGATGCAGTAGGATCCATGGCTCTAGTACCTGTCTTACATCATACATAAAATTACACTAAATGATGCAGTAGGATCCATGGCTCTAGTACCTGTATTACATCATAATATTACACTAAATTATGCAGTAGGATCCATGACTCTAGTACCTGTCTTACATCATACAAAATATTGCACTAAATTATGCAGTAGGATCCATGGCTCTAGTACCTGTATTACATCATAATATTGCACTAAATTATGCAGTAGGATCCATGGCTCTAGTACCTGTATTACATCATAATATTACACTAAATTATGCAGTAGGATCCATGGCTCTAGTACCTGTATTACATCATAATATTGCACTAAATTATGCAGTAGGATCCATGACTCTAGTACCTGTATTACATCCTACATAAAATTACACTAAATGATGCAGTAGGATCCATGGCTCTAGTACCTGTATTACATCATACATAAAATTACACTAAATGATGCAGTAGGATCCATGGCTCTAGTACCTGTATTACATCATAATATTACACTAAATTATGTAGTAGGATCCATGGCTTAGTACCTGTCTTACATCATACATAATATTACACTAAATTATGCAGTAGGATCCATGGCTCTAGTACCTGTATTACATCATAATATTGCACTAAATTATGCAGTAGGATCCATGGCTCTAGTACCTGTCTTACATCATACATAATATTACACTAAATTATGTAGTAGGATTCATGGCTCTAGTACCTGTCTTACATCGTACATTATATTACACTAAATTATGCAGTGGCACATCAGAATATCATGCCATAATGGCACATCAGCACAATCCTGGCTATACAGTGCTGAATAAGTTTAGGTATCCCTCCACAAAAGGCATACAAAACAAAGATAAAGGTGATGAGGGTACAATCCTTAAATACAAAGTCAGAATCTTGATATAAACTCAACTCTTTTGAAGTGTCTACAACCTTCTCAGCTAGAACATCATCTAAGGATGCATCCCAAGGCAAAACAGTTGCCTCCATTAGTCACCTCTTTCGACATGCAGAAGGGAGCATTGGGCCTGTTATACATCCCAGGCCCCGCAGAATGACAAGAAACTTGCATTACCATGTTTATTTTCAGAGTTCTTAAAGTTAACCAGCAAGCTTAAAGCGTGGTACATGTACTTTTCTCATGACAACTCCAGCAGAAACAAAGCAAAGCACAAGTACAGTTTCAGAATGCTTTTTAACGAATCTACATTGTACATTTTACATAGTATATACTGATCAAAAGAAATGCTAAAACATAGTTAATGCAAAAAAAACAAAAATATAGACAACTGTATTCTTCTTTCTACATCTTCGATACAGATCACAAATATAAATGAACCTACACTGTAGTATACAAGAGTAAAAGTAATTAATCTTGTATTCTGTTGAATCTTAAGCAAACTTTACAAGTTCAAGCAACTCTAGGATATGTAGTTCAAAGTTGAACATTCTACCTGAAACTCTTTAAAATGTTCAAGCAAACTTTACAAGTTCAATCATGTCCAGCATATGTAGTTCAAAGTTGAACGTTCTGCATGAAACTCTTTGAAATGTACAAGCAAACTATTATCTGTCTACATGTACTTTAGCATAACAGCATCTGCTAAAAAAAATAGTTAGGACAGTACTGGAAAACTTTTTCCACGTGTCAACATTTTATATCGTAGTTACAGATCACAGACGCAAGTCCCTTGACTGTAGTAACTTGTAGAATTTAAATAAATAAAGACAAAAACATATCAACAATCACTGGATGAATACTTTTTTTCTTCAACTTCAGTAGATGCAAGAATTATCTCCACAGAGGAATAAAATGACTAGTGCAACCAGGACTAATGAATCTGAAACATATATCAACTTAAAAATATTTAATTCAGTCACAACCACTCTGATGAAAAATGTAATTTACACTCCTTTCAACTTTTATACATAGCCCCAAAGAAATGACATTCATTGTGATAAAGTTCTATCACAAAAACGATTGTGTTATACTAAACATAAGCAAATATTATTTTATGTGACAACAATGTATGTTATGTGTCAACAAGTTACGTCATGTGTCAACAAGTTACGTCATGTGTCAACAATGTACGTCATGTGTCAACAATGTACATCATGTGTCAACAATGTATGTCATGTGTCAACAATGTACATCATGCAGAAAGAAACATAATATTATCTCATCAAGGCTTACGACTTGGAAACATTCCAAATCAGCATATGACAGAGGCTTATGACTTGGAAACATTTCAAATCAGCATATGACAGAGGCTTACGTTATGTAATTAACACAAGTTCACCTCAGAAAAACATAGATACAAATCATAAACATTACAATGAAAATTTAAAAGTCAGTAATGACTTGCCTTAATTTTCATTTATCTTATCTAAGTCTGATATCTTAATCTTGATCTTAATTAGCTGGGTGCTACAACCTTAGCGACATTTTTGCACTGCACAGTGTCAACCTTACAACAAGAACTTGTTTTAGAAAAAATGTGTCTGTACTAATTCAAAAAAGTTTTCAATTTGGTTTTCTGAGGATTTGGCAGTTGTGATTAATATTTGTGGGAATGAATTCCAGTCGTTGGTTGTTTTGGGGGAACAGCTGAATTTGTTCATGCATATGGTATCATATAAGTATATCCATGTTGATTTCTGCTGGTTCTTTTTGGTTTGATTAAATTGTGGCAGGTATTTTTGCTTTGTTTTTTAGACCTTTGTAGAAAAATATTCATTATTTTCCAGTCAACATTTTTTTTAATGGTTTCCAAGACAACTTATTCAATATTCAGGTCATATTTCCAGGGGTATAGTCATAATTGAATGTAACAAACCTGGGTGCTCGCTTTTGGATTTTTTCAATTTCATTTTCTAAAACCTGGGAATAGGGGTCCCAGAGTGTACAAGCATATTCTAAAATAGGTCTAACTAAACCCTTGAAAGCTAATTCTTTCGCATTTTATGGGCAATATGATAAGTTATATCTTAATAGGCCTAAAGTACAATTTGCTTTGGTGATAATCCTTGAATTTGAAGGTTCCATTTCAGATTAATAGTGAACGTGACTCCTAAATATTTTATTTCATTGAGGTTTTCTAAAGCAGTACCTTCCAATTAATATGACATACTGGTTTTATGGCATTTCTTTCTTGTCATTTGAATTACATTGCATTTTTTAGGTTGGAATTGCATGCCCCATTTTCGTGCCCACTGTTATTAATGTCATTTTATAATATCTTAGTATCCTGTTTGGTTTTGATTGATCTGTAGCATACACAGTCATCTGTAGCATACACAGTCATCTGTAGCATACACAGTCATCTGTAGCATACACAGTCATCTGCAAAGAGGTGAATTTCCAAGTCAGTTCCAGTCATGATGTCGTCGATGTGCAAGAAGAGCACTGGTCCAAGTACTGTGCCTTGAGGTACTCCAGAAAATAGTTTGGACCAACCAGATTTGGAACCATTTACCACCACACATTGTTATCGGAAACAAAAAAAAGTGTCTATCCAGCAAAGAGTTTTGCCTGCAATTGCATAATGAAATAGTTTACTCTTTAACAATTCATGTGGGACAGTACCAAAAGCTTTTTCAAAATCTAATACAAAAATGTCTGCTTGATCACCTTTATCTCATTGTTTAGCCGAATCATCAATAACACAACACATGTGTTTCGCAACTGTGTAATTTCCAGAAGGCATGTTGTTTATCAGATATGATAGAATAGTTATCCGAGTGCTATATGATGTTAGAACATACAATATGCCCAAGCACTTTGCAAAGAACACTGGTGAGTGAGATTGGGCAGTAATTACTGGCCATTGCAAAGAACACTGGTGAGTGAGATTGGGCAGTAATTACTGGCCATTGCAAAGAACACTGGTGAGTGAGATTGGGCAGTAATTACTGGCCATTGCAAAGAACACTGGTGAGTGAGATTGGGCAGTAATTACTGGCCATTGCAAAGAACACTGGTGAGTGAGATTGGGCAGTAATTACTGGCCATTGCAAAGAACACTGGTGAGTGAGATTGGGCAGTAATTACTGGCCATTGCAAAGAACACTGGTGAGTGAGATTGGGCAGTAATTACTGGCCATTGCAAAGAACACTGGTGAGTGAGATTGGGCAGTAATTACTGGCCATTGTAAAGAACACTGGTGAGTGAGATTGGGCAGTAATTACTGGCCATTGCAAAGAACACTGGTGAGTGAGATTGGGCAGTAATTACTGGCCATTGCAAAGAACACTGGTGAGTGAGATTGGGCAGTAATTACTGGCCATTGTAAAGAACACTGGTGAGTGAGATTGGGCAGTAATTACTGGCCATTGCAAAGAACACTGGTGAGTGAGATTGGGCAGTAATTACTGGCCATTGCAAAGAACACTAGTGAGTGAGATTGGGCAGTAATTACTGGCCATTGTAAAGAACACTGGTGAGTGAGATTGGGCAGTAATTACTGGCCATTGCAAAGAACACTGGTGAGTGAGATTGGGCAGTAATTACTGGCCATTGCAAAGAACACTGGTGAGTGAGATTGGGCAGTAATTACTGGCCATTGCGTGCCATATATTTGCTATGGCCCATTCCTTTTTAAATGTCCAAAGATTGTTGAAAGGGGTGCGTAAGCACTGGTGCCAACTCAGAAGATAGTTCCTTAAGTATTTTTGGATGTATATTATCCAGACTACAAGATTTTGATGAGTTTAAACCATGTAGCAACTTTTGAACTCCTAAACACATTACTAGTATATCTTTTATTTTTTGTCATTTTATTATAATTAAAATCTACATGGTGAAGCCATGTCACTGAAGTTGTTTAAAACATCACAAAATTGTGTACTCAGTGTTGCAGCCTTCTCTGTTTCTGTTTCTACTAATTTGGTATCTGTCTTAAGTGGAGGAATGCCCTGTGAGTCTTTTTTTGTTTTTTTGTTTTTTTGCTCTTGATGTATTTCCAGAATGATTTCAAATCTGATGTTAGGTTTCCAATCATGTTGTTGACATAGTTGTTATGTGAATTTGTAAAATTTTGTTTAATTTCAGCTCTTAACTGTTTCCATTTTTGTTCTTAATTTTTCACTGCTGCTACGCTTTGCTTTAGCATGAGTTTTGTTTCTTCTACGAACTATTTTTTTAATGTTGTCTGTAATCCAGGGCATCGACACATCTGATCTACTCAATTGTGAAGAACATGTTTTTCAACTGCTATAGTTAGAAAAGATTTTATAATTTTCCAGATTACTTCAATATTCCTCTTATTTTCCAGACCGTTTAAATATTGGAAATTTGACAAGGCACTAACGTCAGATCTCGTTGCCTCAAAAAATTTCCTTTGCTAAACAAATAGAATTTTTGAAGGTTTTGTTTTTTGGGTGATACATGTACTTGTATAGATAGGGTACAAGCTGTAACATCATGGTCACTAAACCGGTCTGGTGAATGAATGTATGAGAATTTGCCTGGTAATGAGGTCAGGATGAGGTCTAATATATTTCTATTACGAGTTGGAAAGTCAGCTATTTGTTCTAAGCCATGGTCATTCATAATATCAATAAGTACCGTATTTTGGTGTGTATAACGTGCACCCCGAATTTCGACCCAGAATGAGGGGGAAAAACGTAGTTCTGCCGTATAACGCGCATGTGATATAATACATTTCAAAATCTTAATAATTTCGCTCCGTTTCATAGCGACAACAGTCGGCCATTTTGGATAGTGCACAGATCATCATTTGTTACACGACGTTTTGAATTCTTTACAATAAACTAGCGCCTGACTGTTTCTCTGATCTTTTCTGTCGGTACGCGGCACCCGATTATAACCAATACTTTTTTTTACAGATATCTTAAAAGAAAGAATGAAAAAGTGGCAAACTTTGAAGTATATCTTTCCGATTTTATGGTTGGCCCTTTAAAGGGTCGTTTTAAGGTTCGCTTTGTTGATGGAGTTCAGTCTATTTCATCAAATCCCTCAAATTCCTCTTCGTCGTCATCACTCTTGAAAAGTCGCTGTATGTCCTCGTCTGTCATCATTTCTGGCGTTTGATCAAATACAAGATGCTATGTAAAAGTTCAGGTCCAGTATTTACACTTATCTGGACTAACATTACACTTCTAAAATATATCTCAGTGCCCTAGATAGAATTTACCAAGACAATACTTCATAATTATGTTTGGCACATCAAAACTTTAGCCGGCGCTGAATACCTTTAAAAACACCATGCTAAGTCAGTTAAATGTTACTCACTCTATTGTAACAAAGAAGGATCAAATGCTGTGGTTTAAGATTAAAAATAAAACAAAGAACAAAGCTTATTTTCCGAAGAATAGGTAATAAATTGCAAGTTTACCTTGACAAAGCATTGTAACTATGTTCAGCACATGAAAGCAAAGCCGGCGCTGATTACCGTGAAAAGATCACACTGAGTCAATGAAGCATTGATCACTGTATAGTCGCAAAGATATATCAAATACCAGGAGTTAAGATGAGAAATAAAACAATGAACCAAGGTTATTTTCCGAAGAAAAGTAAATAAATTGGAAGTTTACCTAGACAAAGCATTGTAACTATGTTCAGCACATCAATTCTTAGCCGGCGCTGATTACCGTGAAAAGATCACACTGAGTCAATGAAGCATTGATCACTGTATAGTTACAAAAATATATCAAATACTATTTAAGATGACAAATAAAACTAAGAACCAAGCTTATTTTCCAAAGGAAAAAAAAAGATAATGTGTTCCGACTTCATACATTAATCGATTATTTTGTTTCACGATGTATCAGTGTTACTGTAACAGACTAACCGTAGTCAGGAAAAAGATGTACCCTAAATGTGCCTCTGATGAGAAAATTAATACTGCTTTAATTCTAAATATTATTTTTAAATTCAAACAAGAATAAATGATGAAAACAATAATTCGATCCACAGTTATCGAATATTGAACATTTACTGGTATGGTAATCATATATTAGCTCCGCTGATAACCTTGAAAATAACAAAACCATACACAGTGATGTGAAATGAAATGAGTTTATTAACATAAGCAATCAAAGAACAAGACTATCAAGGTTTGTAAGCATTATTTATTTCAAGGCTAGTACCGGTAAACAGTTTAATTAAAATGCAACGTGCAACAGATTTAATATTTCACAAGGAGTGAATGTGACACATGTAAGCAGTTATAGTGCCTTCATCCTTTCATCAGATTGACCTGGAAAAAACTTTATTTTTAGTGCTTCTATAAAATGCGCACCCCCAACTCAAAATAAGAAAATTAGGTGAAAAAAGTGCGCGTTATACACAGCTAAATATGGTAGCTGGCCCTCTGAGTTACTAAGTGTATTCCCTAGTTTGCATTTTCTATTTGTCCAATTATTGTTATTATAATTGAAATCCCCCATAACATGTATATGGGTTATATTTCTGTTCTTATAATATTTTATTTTCTCAAGCTGCTAGTTTGGTAGCAAACATTGGTAGCAATTCATATGATTCCACAACATAAATGCAACACTCATATCATTGCACATGAGTTTTTTTTAAATTTTCTTTCCCAGAAGGGAATTCCTCAGAACTTTGTTCCTTTAAAGGAGCAAGTCCAACAGCAGTATTTTGGTGGTCTAGGACCTTGGACTTTAAAAATTTGAACCCCTGCTTCTGTAGTTTAAGTGGCTGAGTGTTTTAAAGAGTTGGTCAGTGTTTGTTTGCTCTCAATATGGCTGTTATGGGTTCAAGCCCTCACAGAGGTGGTTTGTATCCAAACCTAACTGAAAAGTAGAGTTGTAAAATCCACAGTAGCAACAACAACACCAATCCAATTCTCATACATATGCATTGCCACAGGAAATAACAATAACAATCTGTAGACTTTGTACCTCAAGGAATGTCCAGAGGCATTGAATAGTGGAATCCATGTTTAAATTCTTTGCTTAGAATTTCATAAGAACAGTTGGTCAGATAAAGCAATATTAAAAACTGTGAAACTTTACTTAAGATCGATTCTTCTATTTCAGATATGGCCCAGTAAAAAGTGTGAGGTGTTTACCAGAGAAATACTGTGCTTTTGTTAATTTTGCCACTAAAGAGGCTGCTGGAAAAGCCATGAGATGCTTACAGGTATTTGATTATTCCTGTCACTTTAGAAGAACTCGTGCTACAAATTCAACTCCCATAGCAAACCTATGGAAAACATAATATTAAAAATTCAGTAACATGAAGTTTAAATACTCAAGATCAAACGTATATGTTTCAATATAGACCCAAGTTTGATGCAAAGCTTTCGGTATAGAGAACTACATATGAACCACAGCTTTTTTTTTTTTTTATCTACATGTGCATGAAACGTGTTAACCATTCTGCACCAAAAGAAGAATCAGATGCTACTTTCAGACTGGAGTGTTCATAAGTCATGTCTGTAAAAAGACTGAAATTGCATCAATAGAACATTGTCATAGACCAGAAGAGTTTATGGCATGGTCTGTTTTCCATCATCCATTTTCCTACATTCGTTGATCCATTAGCACAAGTTTGTTGTTGCTACTCATCCTAAACTACTTGGAGGATTGCCATGAAACTTTACACTCACATTCACCCAAGGTCTAGATGATCCTAAATGAAAATGGTGCAGCTCAGACATCCAATATGGCCACCACTGCAGCCATCTTGAAAATCTTGTTATCGCTATTCCTCCTGAACAAAAAATCATATCGACATAGGGTTTTCACCAGAAGATTTCTTATGATGTCTAGTTAGTCTCAAGTGTAAATGGTTCCATTTGGACATAGAATATGGCCAACATAATGGCCATCTTGTAAATCTTGTTTTTGCTACTCCTTCTGAATGGATGGTCATATCAATGTAAGGTTTTCACTGAAAAACCTTTTAGTTGGTTCTAAATCAAAATGGTGCCAATCTAACATCCAAATATATGCACCACAGCAGCCATCTTGAAAGTAATTTTATCGCTTCTCCTTCCAAAGAGAAAGTGACATCAACATGGGGTTTTCACCAGAAAATCAAAATGGTTGCACTTGGACATCAAATATGGCCACCACAGCGGCCATCATGAAAATCTTATAGCTACTTCTCCTGAATGGGAAAAAGAGCATAATATATTGTGAATGAATCACCTGATTTGTCATTCAAGAAATCAGTACCATCTAAACTCTATCTGATAGTTCCAACTTGTCTCAAATAAACCCTGTAAATATAACTAAATTTTAGCTTCTGTTTAAAAAAACAAAACATTCTTGCAGTACCACATTCTAACCCATTCATCAATTTGATAATAACACAAATTAATTTTTTATATTATAACAAATGCAAGTTAACTATGATTATTGTATTTCCCAAATTCTTTCACTTGTAATTGATCACCATAATGATGTTTTTCACATCCAACACGGGTACTGATAATGGGTGATGGAGTTTGGAGGTTAGATCCTTTCATACACTTACTCTTATTTAACTGCTACAAGTTCCATGCAAATGTAGCTTCTGGTGTAAATTGCTAGCATATCTCCTTGAAAAAAGAGAACAATATAACAGTGTGTGAATTTTTTAATAAATGATAGTGTACAATTTACGACTGCTTTTTGTCAATCCCAAAGTAGTGATAAGTGAGATGTAACACTTTAGGCGGTGGCATGAACAGTTCGATATGGTTTTGGTTCAGTTTGTTTTCGTTTGGATATATTTCCCAAACCCTTTGATAGAGTGTCATCAAACTTGGCATAAATGATTATAAAGCTACAACAAATCATTCAGCAACAAGCTTTCTTGTCCCTTTGCCCTTGAGATCAAGATCACAGTAATAGAAAACTTGTGTTAGGCTTTGATTCAAGTTTTTTCATTTCCTGGTTCAGTTTGTTTTCGTTAGGATATATTTCCTAAACCCTTTGATAGAGTGTCATAAGACTTGGCATAGATGATTATAAAGCTACAACAAATCATTCAGCAACAAGCTTTCTTGTCCCTTTGCCCTTGAGATCAAGATCACAGTAATAGAAAATTTGTGTTAGGCTTTGATTCAAGTTTTTTCATTTCCTTATATTTCATAAACTCCATAATGGAGTTTGTTCATGCTTCGGATGAATCATTATGAAGACAATTCATTCTGTGATGTGCTTGCTTGCCACTTTGACCTTGGAGTCAAGGTCACGGTCATGGATTTTGTTCCAACTTTTGGATAAATTATTGTGAAGCTAAGACAAATAATTCTGTGACAAGCTCACTCAACATTTTAACCTTGTGGTCAAGGTCACATGTTTTAAAGCAATGTTTTGATCATGGGCTTGACATACAGATCCTAGTCTTGTCTTATTTTTGTTCTGTGCACTCCATATCCTTTTTACATGCTCCATAATCTTTTCTATTATGCCTTCCCCCTCACTAATTGCTCCCTGCTACTAAGTTGTATGGACATATAAATGGTCTCCATCCATTCATCCATCTCTCCATCAGACCTTTCATGTTTCTGTCCTTCCATCTCATCAACACAATAGCATCCACATTTGCTATTAGATCTGAACCAGATTTGATGTGACTCTTCATTTAAACAACAGCTTGGATGAGTTTGATGATGAGCAACACATTCTGTGCATATTTCTTGGGAGTTGTGGGCCTTGATTGTCTTAGTATAGGCATTGGCAATGCACAGTCTTGTGCACACTATGGTTTCCACATTATTAGAATTTCAGCAAATTGAAGACCTTATCCATCTTTGAAGTTCCTCCATCATGTAAGAACTTTCAGTACTTGTATAGATAGGGTACAAGCTGTAACATCATGGTACTTATAATGCCAGTCTGCCATCAAATATGGCCACCTTGATTTAAAATAGAAAAATACTTTAAACATTTTTCCGGTATATAAAAAAAAACTTACTGCTTAAATGAATTTGACCAAATTTAAAAGAAAGCATCCTAGCACAGAGAGCTTTTGCATTTATACAAGTGATGCTGATCCGTCATCAAATATGATTGCCATTACTAAAAGGAGAAAAATCTTTAAATGACTTCTTAACAAAAACCACTCGACAGAATTTGACCAAATTAGACAGAAAGCATCCTGGCATTGAGGTCATTTAATTGTAAATTTTATACAAATGATGTCAATTCACAATCGGATATGGACACTTTTGCTGAAAAAAGAAAAGCATTCAAATGACTTGATAACTTTACCAAACCTTTTTGGAGTTAAACCAGATTTTGTGTGACTTCACATTGATGAGACTTTGAGTGAGTTTGATTTCCAGTTTTCCACGATGTTATTTACATGAGTTATAGTCCCAGGTTGCCCATCCTTCTGACTTTGTTTCCATGGCAAAACTTTAATAAGCTTTGTTGCATTTCAAACACATTTGGCATGCAGCTTGATTCTGATGACACCTTGAATGACTTGAATTTCAAGTGTTCCACATTATGATTTAGAAGAGTTATGGCCCATCTTCCTAACTTTGCTTTCCACAGCATAACTTTACTTTCAGCCAAAGTTATCATCCACCTTTATATTGATGAGACTTTGAATGAATTGGATTTACAGAATCCTTCACCATCATTTAGAAGATTGATTGTTCCTTAATACCCATCTTCTTCAGACTCTGCTTTTTGCAACAGAAGTTCTTCTTTATAATACCCTATATAAGGCCCTTCTTTATGAGACTCTTTATAAGGCCCTTCTTTGTGAGACTCTTTTTAAGGCCCTTTGTGAGACTTTTTATAAGGTCCTTTATGAGACTCTTTATAAGGTCCTTCTTTGTGAGACTCTTTATAAGGTCCTTCTTTGTGAGACTCTTTATAAGGTCCTTCTTTGTGAGACTCTTTATAAGGCCCTTTATGAGACTCTTTATAAGGCCCTTTATGAGACTCTTTATAAGGTCCTTCTTTGTGAGACTCTTTATAAGGTTCTTCTTTGTGAGGCTCTTTATAAGGTCCTTCTTTGTGAGACTCTTTATAAGGTCCTTTATGAGACTCTTTATAAGGTCCTTCTTTATGAGACTCTTTATAAGGTCCTTCTTTGTGAGACTCTTTATAAGGTCCTTCTTTGTGAGACTCTTTATAAGGTCCTTCTTTGTGAGACTCTTTATAAGGCCCTTCTTTGTGAGACTCTTTATAAGGTCCTTCTTTGTGAGACTCTTTATAAGGCCCTTCTTTGTGAGACTCTTTATAAGGTCCTTCTTTGTGAGACTCTTTATAAGGTCCTTCTTTGTGAGACTCTTTATAAGGCCCTTCTTTGTGAGACTCTTTATAAGGTCCTTTATGAGACTCATTATAAGGTCCTTTATGAGACTCTTTATAAGGTTCTTCTTTGTGAGACTCTTTATAAGGTCCTTCTTTGTGAGACTCTTTATAAGGTCCTTCTTTGTGAGACTCTTAATAAGGTTCTTCTTTGTGAGGCTCTTTATAAGGTCCTTTATGAGACTCTTTATAAGGTCCTTCTTTGTGAGACTTTTTATAAGGTCCTTTATGAGACTCTTTATAAGGTCCTTTGTGAGACTCTTTATAAGGTCCTTCTTTGTGAGACTCTTTATAAGGCCCTTTATGAGACTCTTTATAAGGCCCTTTATGAGACTCTTTATAAGGTCCTTCTTTATGAGACTCTTTATAAGGTCCTTCTTTGTGAGACTCTTTATAAGGTAATTCTTTGTGAGACTCTTTATAAGGCTCTTTGTGAGACTCTTTATAAGGCCCTTCTTTGTGAGGCTCTTTATAAGGCCCTTTGTGAGACTCTTTATAAGGTCCTTTATGAGACTCTTTATAAGGCCCTTAATGAGACTCTATAAGGCCCTTCTTTATGAGACTCTTTATAAGGTCCTTCTTTATGAGACTCTTTATAAGGCCCTTCTTTGTGAGACTCTTTATAAGGTCCTTCTTTGTGAGACTCTTTATAAGGCCCTTCTTTATGAGACCCTGCTGATCAAATTATAGAGAGCAGTGTCCTTGTATCCATTGCTACTACCTCTAGTTAGCTCAGCTGGTCATAGAGCAGAAGAGCTTATGGGATGGCCTGTTGTCCATTGTCCATCAATCTGTTAGCACAGGTTTGTTATCACTACACTTTCTAAACTACTCGATTGATTGCCATTAAACCTTATACGCACATTCATCCCAGAGTCTAGCTGGTCCTATATGAAAATGGTGCTGCTCAGACATCCAATATGACCACCACCATGGCCATCTTGAAAATCCTGTTATTGCTGTTTCACCTGAATGGGTGGTCACATCAGTATAGGATTTTCACTGAAAGACTTTTTGTGATGTCTAGTTGGTCCTCTTGAACAGATGGTCATATCAACATGGGATTTTCACTGAAATGATGTCTGGTTAGTCCTAGGTGAAAATGGTGCTGATCTGACATCCAATATGGCTGCCATGGTAATCGTCTTGAAAATCTTTTTATCGCTACTTCTTCTGAACAGATGGTCGTATCAGCATGAGGTTGTCACTGAAATAATGTCTAGTTAGTCCTTGGTGAAAATGGTGCTGATCTGACATTCAATATGGCTGCCATGGTAGCCATCTTGAAAATCTTTTTGTTAATTCTCCTGAATGGATGGTCATATCGACATGGGGTTTTCACAAGAAGACTTGTTACAATATCTAGTTGGTCATAAATCAAATGTAACTGATCTGACCTAATATGGCCACCATTGCAGCTATCTTGAAAATCTTATCACTACTTCACTTGGATGGATGGTCATATCAACATGGGGTTTTCATCAAAAGACTTTTTATGATGTCTAGTTGGTCCTAAATGAAACTGGTGCCAATGTTACATACAATATGGCTACTACAGCAGCCATCTTGAAAATCTTGTTATTACTCCAGGATATCAGAAATGGTTTCAACTTTCAGCAGTTAAAAGGAAGAAATGATCTCATCTTGGATTCCTGGACATTCTTTTTGGCCAGTACAGTGCCAGTCACATCAAAGAACTTTTGTTAAATTTGATTCATGCAGACAGGATACAAACCTGAATGTTTAATTGCAAGATTGAACTTTCAGTTGGAAATTGTCAGTCAAAATTCATTTGCATATAACTTTTAATGACAACATCATAGCATCATTCAATTTTAGGGAATATTTAATTTGAGCATAATAGTGACTGCAGTGTTTCTAAATTACTGCTGGGCAGATATGTAAATAATACAAAGCATTATAAAACCATACATATCTGGAAACATGAAAACCTGCCGACAGCGTGGGATATGAAAATACTTTTTTTTTTAGACAAAACATCATTCAGAGCATTTCTTTCAAGCAACATCCACAAGTGCATAGCAGGTTACTGATGTCTGACCATGTTCACAAACTTCGAGAAGTGTACATTCAAGCAGGGAGTCACAGTAGCTCAGTTGGTTGAGTGTCAGACTCGTAATCCAAGGGTTGCAGGTTCAATACCTGCTCAGGCCAGCCCTGGTCGACTGCACTTAGCTCCCATTTCCTTGGCATGATATATTGAATAATGTGTTAAAAGTGCTGTTAAACACAACAAAAAAATTATCAGGCAGTCATTAGCATTGATATCACATATAAAATTGTAGTGGGCATACAAGTTTTGAAGAAAACTTTTTTTTACTCATTAAAATTTCCAAAAATGTTGTGCTCACTAATTTTTTTTTTGTTATTTACACTAATTTCAGATTTATTTTAATAATGTTGCCAAATTGTGTTTTAAACTTATCATATAGAAAATTTTTAGTGGTGCAATTTTAGCAATTTATTAAGTGACATCTTGAAAATAAATCCCATCAAAATTTCTGAACTTTAATATGATAATCTGTGTCTACAATCGCTAAAATATAACTAGCCAAAATTAAAATCTCCCAGATTTGAACAAATCACCAAATTTTTCATCTAAAAAAAATGCATCACATATGGTATTATTGAAGCAGTGGAGTCATTATTTTGAACATTTATGACTAAACTCATTTGCAACCTGTTTTTTTCATCAGGGTCAGGATTGTTGTGGCCAGAAGTTATTGATCAAGTTCCCAGACAACCCAATTGTGAATGATGGAAATTTCACAATACGAAAAAACACAGCCAATACAACACAGAAGAGGTTAGTAGGGGTGGGGTAACATAAGGCAAATAGAAAATCATACATTATACTTGGTACTTTTAAATTTTTTTTTTTTAGCATAAATGGATAACAGCATTATGGTTTCCTTTTTTCTGTCTATTTACCGTTCATACTTTTCCCCCTTTTTTTTCTTCAGTTCTGCTTGTAATGAGCCAGTAGAGTTTATGGGATCGCCTGTTGTCTGTTGTCCATCTGACTGTTAGCACAAGTTTGTTATTGTTACTCTTCCAAAACTACATGAAACTTTCACACAAATTCATTCCAAATCTAGGTGGTCTTAAATGAAAATTGTGCTGTTCCAACTTCCAATATGATTGCCAATGTAGCCATCTTCAAAATCTGATCACACCTTTTTCTTCAGTGGATGGTCATATCGACATTGGGTTTTCAACAAATGACTTCGTATGATGTCAAGTTGGTCCTAAATGAAAATGGTGTAAATCTGACATTCAGTATTGACAACCACTGCAGCCATCTTGAAAACTTTGTTATTGCTATTCCTACCAAATGGAAAGACGTATTGGCTTGAGGTTTTTACCAAAGAGACTTCTTATGTTGTCTGATTGGTCCTACATGAAAATAGTGCCAATCTGACATCCAATATGGTTGCCATCTTGAAAATATTGTTATTGCTACTCCTTGATGGGTGGCCATATTGACATTTGTTTTTCACTAAAAGATTTTTACTGTGAGATCTAGTTGTTCCTAAATGAATATGTTGCCAATTTGACATCCACTATGGCCACTACTGTAACCATCTTCAAAATATTGTTATCACTTTCTCCTAAACAGACCATCACATCTTTTGATGTCTGGTTGGTCTTAAATGAAAATCATGTTAATCTTACATTGAATATGGCCACTATGGCATCCATCTTGAAAATCTTGTTATTGCCACTCGTCCTAAATGGAAAGTCATACTGACATGCGGTTTCATCAGAAGACATCTTATGGTGTCTAGTTGGTCCTAAATGAAAATGATGCCAATCTGACATCCATTATGGCCGCCATGGTGGCAGTGTTGAAAATCTTGCTGGTGCTATACCAGAATGGATGGTCATATCAACATAGGTAATCCAAGAATATCAGGGATGGTTTCAACACTCAGCTGTAAAAAGAAGAAACAATCTTATTTTGGATTCCTGGAAATTCTTTTCAGCAAGTAGTGTCAATTCCTTTTATAGATTCTTTTTTAAATTTAAAAGCTTTTTAATAAGTTGGCACTAATAAGTAAGTAGAAAAACTTAACATAGTATATTTCTCAATTACTTAAATGCATAGAACTGGACAAGTCAGTTGTTATGTTTGCACAGTAACTGTAGCAAGGGTAAATCAATTGTGTATTTATAGAGACATCCCAGTTGAGCATTTTCATGGTATTAGTCGTTTAGCAAATGCAACAATATGCTTCTTCATGTATACATAAAATGTGTAGGTATATTCTTAAGGAAACAATTAGATTTTTACACCTTCCTAGCACAGAAAGAGAGAAAGAGAGAGTTGTGGCCCTTTTGTCAGCTTTGAATATATCAAATGACACTTGTCTTGACATTATCCCAAAAATATACTTCTTTGATCATGTGCAGTTTCATTTCCATAGATACATGTGCACCATCACTACTTTCTACACTAAGTCTGCAATATATAACCTGTAAAAATCTACATTCTGACTTTGCCTCCTCAGGGAGTTTTTCTCCCTGTAGTATTCCAGGGAGTTTTACTGGTCATAGACCAGAAGAGCTTGTGTGATGGCTTTCATCTGTCATCAGGTGTCTGTCATCCATTAGCACAAGTTTGTTATCACTATTCCTCCTAAACTACCAGGAGGATTGACATGAAACTCTACAAAAACATTCATCCCAGGCTCTGGTTGGTCCTTTATGAAAATGGCCTGACATCCAATATGGCCACCATGCTGCCATCTTGAAAATCTTGTTATTACTACTTTTTTTCCCTGAACATATAGTCGTATCAGCATCATGTTTCTACTAAAAGATTTTTATGATCTCGAGTTGGTCCTAAATGAAAACAGTACTGATCTGACACAATATGGTAACCATAGTGGCCATCTTGTAAATCTTGTTATTGCTACTTCCACTGAAAAAATGGTCATGTTGACATAGGGTTTTCAAAAAAACTCCTTGTGATGTCTAATTGGTACTAAATAAAAATGGCACCCATCAGACATACCCTCAGACATCCAATATGGCTGCTGCTGTCGCCATATTGAAAATATTGTTTATTACTACTCATCTTGAATGGATAGTCATATCAACATAGGTTTTAACTAAAAAGACTTCATATGATGTCTAGTTGGTCCTAAATGAAAATAGTACTGATCTGACATCCAATCATCATGGTGGTCATCTTGAACATCTTGTTACTGCTACTCCTCCTGAATGGATAGCTGTATTGACATGGGCTTTTCTCTAAAATACTTCCCTTGAATGAATATGTTGCTAATCTGACCTCCAACATGGCACTATAACCATCTTGAAAATCATATTATCACTACTCTTGCATGAATGGTGGCATTGACGTGGGGTTTTCATTAAAATTCTTCTTGCAATATTTAATTGTTTCTGATTAAAAATGGTGCAGATCTAACCACCAACATGTCTGCACTTTTGTGAAGGAGTTTTGAAAACCAGACCTAGTTGATCTTAGGGTTAAATCAAAGGTCACTGGTTGAATTTTTGTATTTCATTGAACTTCTGAACATAGTGACTTGTATATATGCAAGTGAATTTTGGCCAGGCTTTGTATTTAGTTGCATTCCAATGAACAAGTTGATAGTCATCACTCTGACACTGATTTTAAGGTCATAGGTCTTGGCTTAGGTTTTAACTGTTCTAGCTTCTAAGCAAGATAGCACAAACAAATATGAATGGATTTTTATCATTTAACACAGTTTGTGACTATATTTGAAAGATACCTTGAAAATTTCCACTTCAATAACTTCTTTTTTTGTCTCCAAAAGCTAATATTTATAGATTTAATCAAACTTGGCATGTGGTTATATCTTGGCATTGTCTGAAACAAGTTCATTAATCTTCAGTCCATGATATCTGGTTTAAGGTCAGAGGCCATGATATCTGGTTTAAGGTCAGAGGCCATGATATCTGGTTTAAGGTCAGAGGCCATGATATCTGGTTTAAGGTCAGAGGCTGTGATATCTGGTTTAAGGTCAGAGGCCATGATATCTGGTTTAAGGTCAGAGGCCGTGATATCTGGTTTAAGGTCAGAGGCTGTGATATCTGGTTTAAAATCAGAGGCTGTGATATCTGGTTTAAAATCAGAGGCTGTGATATCTGGTTTAAGGTCAGAGGCCATGATATCTGGTTTAAGGTCAGAGGCCATGATATCTGGTTTAAGGTCAGAGGCTGTGATATCGGTTTAAGGTCAGAGGCTGTGATATCTGGTGTAAGGTCAGAGGCCATGATATCTGGTTTAAGGTCAGAGGCTGTGATATCTGGTTTAAGGTCAGAAGCTGTGATAAAGAATTTTGCACTGCACTTACAGGTATCTTATGAGCATGTTACCTCAAACACAAGAAAATAGTTTTGTTACCAAATTTGGTATATTGGAGTTTCTCAAGAAGAGGCAGTTTCAGTAATGAGCAGCTAAAAAGAAGAAACGGATGTGTTATGGATTTCTGGAAATTCTTTTCAGCCAGTAGAGTGTCAGTCCCATCAGGGAACTCATTTATTTTTGGGTGTTATTATCACTGGCATGTAATGTTTTATTACTGATAGTCAGCCCTGCATTTCTTTGAAATAATGTTAGTCCCAACTGCATTCAATTGAGCATATTGTAGCATTAAATTAAACAGGCTTTTAAAAAATATGAATGAAAGTAAACTATGTGTAGAAATATGTACAGTACATATAGTTCAGTAAATTAAAGTCATATTATAAAAGGGGTTGTTCATCTCATTATAATATCCTTAAAAATGACCCTTTTTTCATATGCACTATTGCAGCTTACAGGTTTTTAAATTGGTTTGTTGCTTAGTTTAAATTTAATCAGGTATTCATTACTTTTATATATATATATATATGCCCACCAAAAGGTGGAACATGTCAAGTTTGATGTCTGTCCATATGTACATCTGTTCCTTATTTCCCTATTTTGGTGTCAAAAGGTCAAAGGTTATGGTCACTGTGACTGAAGGAAAAAAGCTGGTTTCCACACAATAACTTTCACAGACCTGAACTACACTTTTTGGATAGCTTGCACTTGGAGTAAGGAAAAAGCTCTTTTATTTTGGGATCAAAAGGTCAGAGGTCAAGATCAGTATGACTGAAAGAAAAAAGTGGTGTTTGCATAATAACTTTACTTCAAGACCCATGTACCTTCACCAAAGTTTGTGGAGGGCTTGCAAAAAGGTAAGAGTCATATTGATTTAAGTATCAAAAAAATAAAAGGTTGAAGTCATGTGCCTCAAAGAAGAATGGCTTTGCACAATAACCTTTGATCTTGACTACATTCCTTGACCAAACATTGTGGATGGCTTGCACTTAGGGTAAGAAATAAATCTATTGTTCTTGGTGTCTCAAGGTCAGTCTCGAAGAAGAAAATAATGGTTTCTGCCACATTCACTTTAGTTCAAGACTACATACCTTGACCAGAGTTAGCTGACCAAAGGTTAAGGTCATTGAGACCTGTTGGTCAGTTATCATTATAGTCATTCATTCAATACTTTCTGCATAGAAGTTTATTAAAACACAGGGTGGGCGTATAATGTACCATAATTTGGTAGGACGTATACACTTATTTTTCACATAGTCTTTTCGCTTGTGCTTATCTGATATTTTCTTTTTCCTTCATTAATGGGCACCAGAAGTTGTAGATACTAAGGTAGGTAACCCAGCTTAGGTGGGTTCAACTTCTTGGTGGTCAGTGTTGTGTGTAAATTGATCCATTTCTTCTTTTTCAATATTTCATTTATTAATTCATTATATGCCCACCATAAGGCAGAGCATATTATGTTATGATATATGTCCATAAATCCGTCCATTTGTTTTCTGCTTTGTTTCCACACAACTTGAGTTCTCCATCATCTACTGTTACCACACTTTGTCAATAGCTTGCATTTGAGATACAGAAAAAAAACCTATGTATTTCTGAGTCAAAAAATCAAGGTTTGGTTTGGTTTTTGTTGTAACAGCACAGTAACACTAGTAGGTTATTTAGTTCCTTGGCAATTGGAGCCAAGTGCTGCCCAAGGACACAAGATGGTAGTCAACCCAGGCTGATCTGATGATAAGATTCAAACCCACACCCTCTCAGTCGCAATTCTGGCATGCTAACCACTGAGCCACTGCAGCTTCATCAGAGGTCAAAGGTCCAGGTCACTGTGTCTGAAAGAAAAAATTTGTTTCAGCACAATAACAATATTTCTACACCACAGACTTTGACCAGACTTTGTGGCTGGCTTGCACCTGGGGTAGGGAAGAAGCGTATTAATTTGGGGGTCAAAAGTTCAAAAGTCAAGGACACTGACTGAAAGAAGATTTTTTTTTCTCCACACAGTAACTTTAGTTATATGCCACAGACTTGGAGTAAACTTAAAGGATGGTTTGCACTTGGAATAAAATCGAAGCCTATTAATTTGGGGGTCAAATCTCAAGATCACTGGCTGAAAAATGGTTTCTGCACAAAAAATTTTGTTCTCAACCATGTATCTTCACTAAAGTTTGTGGATGGCTTCCTCTTTGGGTAAGAAAGAAGCCTGTTGATTTGGGGTCAAAGATTAAAGGTCCTGTTTCACTGTGACTGAAAGAAGAAAAATGTTTTTTGTATAATAACTTTAATTCTAGGCCACATACCTTTCACTTAAGGTATTCAAAAGGCCTGTTGATTTGGGGGTCAAATGATCAGAGGCCAAGGTCATTGTGACTAAAATAAAAATAAGATATAATGATTTCTGCACTTAAGTTGGGTTGTAAACCCACATATTTTAACTAAAGGTCGAGGTCATTGAGACCAATAGTGCCTATATGGAGGACTTGGGCAGGCGTATAATGTGCCTTTCACAGTTCTTTTGTTCTTTTTTTGTTTTCTGTGCTTCAGTGCTCCTCACGCAGTAGGCCTGGAATTTGGTGTCCTTGAAATGACAGAAATTTGTTTACAAGCTTACTGGTGATTGAAAGGATATATTTTTCATGAAAACGAATTAAAGCATGGGGATTGATTTCCAGATTTCAGTATTACTTCTTTCTTTAATTTGAGAGGAGGGATTCAAAGCTGCATGCAGAGGAATCACCATTACATACATCTGTTACTTTTTAACCATTACATATATTACATAACTTAACCCTGACAGTGACTAAATCAGATGATGTCTGTGAAATGGGTGTTTTTTTATAGTTTTTACTACTTCTGAAGCTTTCAGTTTTTTATGGATAATTCTTTGCTTGAGGAACCAGTAGTCTGTGACATATTTCATTCATTGCTTGCCAACCAAGCTGTCTGTTGTCCTCAGCCAAGCACCATATGTTACTTTAGAGAAAGAATAGTGGAGTTAAGGCAAATCTGCAGAGTTTATTTTACAAAGAAATAGTGGAGTTAGGCGGATCAGCAGAGTTTACTTTACCAAAACATACTTGAGCCAGCAGAATGTCACAAATGGTGAAACATAGGAGTTGCAATCTTGTATATTGTCATGCATCAAAATTTTGTTGTTCTTTTTTTCTTTCTTTCTTGTTATAATACCTAAATGCATCACTAGATCATTGTCATAATTTTATTACATACTCACTGGGGGACATAAGATTCTATTTGTAGTGGGGGAGGGGGACATAAGATTCTAATTATAATGGGGGAGGGGGACATAATCTAGTTTTAACGTGGGAGGGGGAAGATAAGATTCTTGGTGTAATTGGGAGGGGGAACATAAGATTCTAGGTGTAATGGGGGAGGGGGGACGAAGTTTATTAAGGAGAGTGCATGTAATCTTGACTTTTTGGTGCAATTTATTTTATTTTTGTATTGCAGATAGGAAGACAGGGGGGTGGGGGGCGCAATAAAAACCAGCCACCAGCTTTTATGACCAGCAACTATTACTGATGACTGCTAAGACTGGTTACTTAAACCTGGAAATGAATGGCAGACCACATACATTTCCCTCGGTGACAACTCATTTCATTTCTTATTGGACACAACCACCACTCACCAACCCCCAGCAGCAAGTCACAGGTATCACTGTCTGTGGCATCAACAGCATCAGCAGTGGTGACAGCAGCAGCATCATCAACATAAAGATTGTGTGTCTAAGTTGCATGTTTCATAGGCAAAACATACAGTGTGTGTTCAGTTGAACCCTTGTTTTTAACAACATGTCTGTATATTTATTGGTATAGGCAAAACATACAGTGTGTGTTCAATTGAACCCTTGTTTTTAACAACATGTCTGTATATTTATTGGTATAGGCAAGACATACATTGTGTGTTCAGCTGAACCCTTGTTTTTAACAACATGTCTATATATCCATTGGTATAGGCAAAACATACGTGTGTTCAATTGAACCCTTGTTTTTAATGACATGTCTGTATATTTATTGGAATAGGCAAGACAGACAATGTGTGTTCGATTGAACCTTTGTTTTTAACAACATGTCTGTATATTTATTGGTATAGCACCTGCCGCATCTGTTACTATATGTATCTCAGTATGCTTTTGTATATCAATTGGTGGATTATATTTCAACCAAGTAGAACACCAAATCTTTGATATGTCTTTTGCTGTGGAATGGATATGGTTAGGGTGAGACAGCTTTATTGATAAAAGTTGTCTAGCACACTAATGCATTGTAACATCTCATGTGTAATATGAGTGAACTATAGGAATGAAAAAAGTTGCTTGTTTAATCAGGTATTTTTAATTTTTTTGAGAAAATGCAGTAAAATGTTCATAGCCAAATTTTATTTTACTATAATTGCTGACTGTCAATTATAAATACTTTGTACAGCTTGTATATCTTTACATTAAGGTGCTAGTGTATATTTGAATATCTTAATACTCTTTATGAAAATAACTATTCAGGCCATTGTGAATATACTTTATGAAAATTACTATTCAAACCATAGTGAAATAACTTGTTTTTCTTGTATAAAATACACACAATGTTCATGAAGTTCTGGAAAGAGAGATTAAGTATTTTTGCTATAACAGATTTGGAAAGTTAATATTTGGAGCCAGCAATGTGCCTTCATCAGTAGAAAGCTTGTCATTTTCACTTCAATTCTTAGGAAATCATACATGCTGTCATATTTTAATTAGTGTAATTGCCTTTTTTTTCTCACTCAAATATGGTAAAGGTTTACATTTGATTTCTATGCTTTCTTTCTTTAACTAGTCTAGACATCAGAAGTGAAATGTTTGAGATTGTAAAATCGTATGCATGTGTATGAGAGTACCAGTAATATTCATATGCACCATGACAATATGCATTGTGTATCAAGAGGGAAGTATCATGATACAAACATCATACAGACAAAAATTTACAAAATGAATGAGCCAAACAAATGTCATGAAAACTAACTTTTACTTCGTATTAAAACCAAAGAAAGTATCTAATCCAATCAACCAGTCTAAAAAAATCAATCATCCATTGGCTATGGTATGTAGTATTAAATGTGTCACATCGTAAGAAAGTAACTAATCATATAAAATGAATTTTTTTTTACTATGCACCATGCATTTAAAGTACTAGTCTGTACTCCAGGGACTATCCACTTAACTCCTAGACTGATATTTGTATTTCTGAAAGCATTACTTCAGTTATGTGTCTTGAGTAAGAAGACATTTTATTTATTTTTGCTGTAATTCCAGGAATATAGGTTTTATGATCATTAGCAAACAAAACAATTTGCATCTGCAATGCTTGCAGTTTGGGTTTTAGAGAATCACATTTTGATATGATCAATTCTCATGTTTTCCAGTAGTGTAGGTACGGACTGTTTGAGACATAACATGCCGATTTGTTGAGGTTCATTCACATCATTGGTCATTCGTAACTTATTGGCTCTTGCAGATTATCTCCCATTGTGAAGGTCACTGGTGACAATGCCTCCTGTTTATATTGTCCCAGAGAACTTGAGTAATGCCTTAGCATGATCAACGATTATTGGTTTTTCAAACAAAAAGTATACTGTCTCACAGCTAAAACAGCTGGGTGCCACTGTATATATACCCATTGATATAATGGTTTGATCTGGATTATTTTTTATATATACCCATTGATATAATGGCTTGATCTGGATTAGTTTTTATATATACCCATTGATATAATGGTTTGATCTGGATTATTTTTTATATATACCCATTGATGTGATGGTTTGATCTGGATTATTTTTTTTTATATACCCATTGATATAATGGTTTGATCTGGATTATTTTTTTTATTTTTTTTTGCCTTTTCTTTGGTTAGACTAAGAGCATGTGTTGTCAGTATGGCAGCACTAGAAATATGAAATAAGCAAAACCCAGAGAGGAAGCCCAGATGTTAAATAAATAATTAAAAATGCATACTTTGAGGCACTGTGTCATAGCTCTTCATTAAAGGTCTGTTCATTAAATGTGTTATATTATGAATCCTGCCATTGTGACAGCATATAAAAAAAAGTATAGAGACTCGTAAAACCTTCCTCAGTAACACCCCTGGGTATTAACCCATACATCAGTGGCTTTCATTCCAGCACTCAATTGGTTCAGCCAAAGGATGGCAAGCTTTGTAGGAAAACTAATACTTGTAGTATCTAACTTGAGGCTCATACCTTGCTCAGCCAACAAACCAGAGCCAGTTGTGTCATGTTACTGTTTCATACCTTGCTCCGCCAACAAACCAGTTGTGTCATGTTACTGTTTCATGCCTTGCTAAGCCAACAAACCAGTTGTGTCATGTTACTGTTTCATGCCTTGCTCAGCCAACAAACCAGTTGTGTCATGTCAGTGTTTCATACCTTGCTCAGCCAATGAACTAGTTGTGTCATGTTACTGTTTCATACCTTGCTCAGCAACAAACCAGAGCAGTTGAGTCATGTTACTGTTTCATACCTTGCTCAGCCAACAAACCAGAACCAGTTGTGTCCTGTTATTGTTTCATACCTTGCTTAGCCAACAAACCAGAGCCAGTTGTGTCATGTTATTGTTTTTAACAAAAAGTGTATATGCTCACCCATCATTTTTAATAGATGTTAAAATACATTTATTTCATTTTAGAATTCTTCTTTATATTTATTTTTATAATAACTAAAAAGCTAAACCCATCATTTTAATAGATGTTAAATAACAATTATTTCATTTTAGAATTCTTCTTTATATTTATAATAACTCTTTAAAAAAAAAAAAATCGAAAACTCAAAAAGAAAAATACAGTTTCATTTTCAGAATAATTTTCTTGAAGTTCAGAATCTCAGATAAAAATTTGAAGTTTAAAACAGCCTCATTGTTACATATTTTCTACAATTGGAAAATACAGAGATCAAACTTTAATTTTTTTTTTTTTTTTAATTGAGTGTTGTGCATTCATACACATTTTCAGTCTGCCGAGGTAAATAATTCAGTTTAATTGTTTGTCTGATAATAATCTGAGATTACTTCTAAACTCATTTGGTGATTTGCATTACAATATGTATTGAATTGGGGCCTCTGTATACACCCCCTCATGGGTATACATTATAGGTGCAAAAGAGGTAGTCTTTAGCTTTTAACTAACATGGAGCTTTATTTTCCTGGTTGACAGATGATAAAATGGCAGTTTTTATACACCTACCATAAGGCTGTTATAATATTTTCTGTCCAACCACCTTTGTTTCTGCACAATAACTTGAGTTCTTCATCACGTCATTACAAACTTTGTAAATAGCTTGCATTTGGGGTAAGGAAGAAGCTTATTGATTTTGGGTAAAAAGGTAGAAGTTCAAGGTCACTGAGTCTGAAAGAAGATAATGGTCTCCACACAATAACATTAGTTTTAAATTTGACATAAGCCAGATTTTGTGGATGGCTTGCACTTGGGGTGAGGGAGAAGTCTATCAAATTATGAGTCAAAAGGTCAAAGATCAAGGTCATTGTGCCTGAATGAAGAAAAATGGTTTCTCCACAAACTTTAGTTCTGCATCACAGACCTGTACGTAACTTTATGGATGGCTTGCACTTGGAGTAGGATACAATTCTTAAGATTTGGGGTTCAAAAGGTCAAGGTCATTGTCAGAAAAATGGTTTCTGTACAAAAATTTCAGTTCTCGACCATTTATCTTTACCAAAGAGTGTGGTTGGCTTACACTTTTGGTCAGAAAGAATCCTATTGGTTTGGGGGTCAGTGGTCAAGGTCACTGACTGAAAGAAGAAAAATGGTTTTATGTAACTTCAGTTATAGGCCAAAGTTTGTGAATGGCTTGCACTTTATGTAGGAAGAAGTCTATTGAACTTGATGGTCAAAAGATCAAAGTTCAGAGACATCATGACTCAAAACAAAAAGGTTTTGCACAATCACTCTTGTTTTAGAGAAAATTTCCTGACCCGACATTGTGGATGGCTTGTGCTGATGTTAATAGAGTAATCTGTTGATTTGGGGTCTAAAGATTAGAGGTTACAAATTATGGTAAGTCTGATAAGAAATGGTTTCTGCACAGTAAGTTTAGTTCAAGACCACATGGCTTGACCATTGAGATCCATTGGTCAATAATGCCCAGAGTAAACGTTGCCCTACCAGTGTATTAATAGAGGACTATTAAACTTTGGATTGGGCATATAATGTACCAATTATGGTAATCATTTATCTTGCCTGGGATAGCAAATAGTGAGACTAATGGATTTGATCATATGTGTTGGATAGGGAAATCTCACATAATGGATTATTTTTCTCTCAATTCTCGCTAGGATATAGTGTTGGGAAAAAAGTACATTCATTGGTATGGATAGAGCCGTAGTTATAGACAGAATTTTCTGTAAAAATGTTCACCATTAAAAAAAAAGAAAAAGTTTAGTTTACAGCAAAAAATTCGTTGTAAACAAGAATTACTGTTTGTTTAACAGCCAGCAAAATTGGTCTTTACAGTAATAAAACTGCTAGAAAAATTTAAAATTTTCATAACATCATAAGCATGACATCATCTGCAATGTCAATGAATCAACTCGTGTGGGATAGGTATATCCCACATAACTTTCTCACATGGGCAAACTGTATGACACACATATAGGTAAGAGATAAATAATAAATTTGTATTAGCTTGCCTGTACAGGCTTAATTTCTGGAGACCTTATGTTATGAACCCTGCCATCATTGGAGAAAACTTAACTGTCATGCCAGAAGTAGGTAACTGGGACCTACATTTCATGCTTCCGTGACTTCTTTTACCTTGGACATTTGGTCCATGTGTCATGCCAATTTCAGTATACAGTGCTGTGGCTATGACTGGATCCATTATGAAGAGTACTACATTATGACATCATAAGTAGGTGACTGTGACCCATATTTCATCCATCAGTGCCTTTGATTAACTTATGCTTTTAAGTCAGCTTCTTAAGCAGTCTTGTAGGGTTATGTGCCTTGGTCTGGATACTATGGTATGCATGATATCATTCCAGAAGTAAGTCACTGTGACCTATATTTCATGTTTCATTTAGTTTACTCGAAGTTGTTTGTTTGGGATCAATGTCTTGTGCACTATTGACTGTACATGTATATGTCTGTTTCTTGATTATGGTGTGCAGTAATCATGTAAATCTCCAATTAGAGACTGCTGTGTTTATATTACCCGACTATTTGCTGAAATTCCAATCCAAAATGCCTAGTTAATTGAGCTGCAAGAGGTAAGGTATGTGGTCAGCAGGATTTTATGATGCTGAACCTTTATTATGAATAAATAGTTCAAAAAGTAAAATCCTCTCAAGCTAAAATTTCCTTAGAAATAGGAACAAGTTGGTCTTGGTCAAATGTTACCAGTTTGCATTGGTGTACAGGCAAGCTATCCTGTCTTCTAACAGCTCATTTCCATCGGTGTAGAGGCAAGCTATACTGTCTTCTGACAGCTCATTTCCATCGGTGTAGAGGCAAGCTATACTGTCTTCTGACAGAACAAGTTGGTCTTGGTCAAATGTTACCAGTTGGTATTGGTGTACAGGCAAGCTATCCTGTCTTCTAACAGCTCATTTCCATCGGTGTAGAGGCAAGCTATCCTGTCTTCTGACAGCTCATTTCCATCGGTGTAGAGGCAAGCTATACTGTCTTCTGACAGTTCATTTTTGGTGATGAAAGCATCATCAACTTTCAGATTCTGTATAAGACTTTAGTGTTAAAGTCCTATATATTTGGAGTAAATTATTGCACAGTGAGCAAATGAGATAGAGTATTCTGCCAACCCCTTGTTTATACTTTTCACAAAATTTAAGGGTGTGTTTTACTTCTAGTATGAGCCTATCCCACTGTCTTTCTATCTGTCTATCCACCTATCTTTCCATCTGTTGGTCACTTGCGGTTTCATGTCTGGACTACATTTGTCAAACTGGGATATCTTGACAAAACTTCTGATAGAAATCTTTACTCATGTATGCATCATGTGACATGACTTTCATGTTTTGATATCTTACCATTTCTTGAAGCAGTGGACTCCTTTAATACAAAGTCACAACTTGTAAATAAAACACTCCTTGATGTTTGAATGTTTTTTTCTTTCTAAGTTTGTTGATTGCAGGCTCTCGGCCCAATCTCACAAAGAACTTCATTTTCTAGAGATCTTGAACTAAAATTACATTTCTAAAAGTCCAAAATTGCTTTAACAAAAAGAATAATTACTGTTATGGATTTAACTGACAGAAGTATGAGCCAGTTGTGAAATTTGCGCTATATGTGCTATGTAAAATTAACACACAATGGTTAGGTTAATTACATAGAGCACATTGAAGTTATGTCTGTCTTTGCTTGATTTTTAGCTCATCTTAACAAAGTAGAGGAGAGCTTTTGTACTGTGCTTGGTGTTAGCATCAGCATCCACACAGATCAAGCATATATATATATATATATATATATATATATATATATATATATATATATATATATATATATATATATATATATGTGTGTGTGTGTACAGCCTCAATGCATGTCTACCATTCTTTATTCCTAGGTCATAGGCAAAGGAACCTACCCCCTGGGGAGTGGGCTAAGGGGTCAATTGTGTACATGTACATTAGTTTACATCCTTGGTTAAATTTTTGCTCTTAGCTTGGGTCTTCTGCATGTTGTGTACATACTGTTGTAACTGAAATCATGAACTTGGCAAGGAAATGCATCTTGATGAGTACTACAATCACATCACAGAAGTAGGTCACTGTGACATATCACAATTCACTGACTTTCGTTCAGTCTCTAGCACTGTTCATGCTAGAATCATCAGAACAAGATGATTATATGCATTTCTATTAGTTTAACACCCTTACAACAAAAGGATGTCACTGTGACCTACATTTTACATTTTACTGGCTTTTTTTAAATGTTTGCATTTAGTTCATAACAACATAGGTCATTTAGCTCACCTGGCCATAATGCTAAGTGAGCTATGGTATAGACCTGCGTCTGTAATGGGTCGTCCATCCTACAGCATCTGTCAGTAAATTTCTCACCCGATTTCAATCAGATTTGGAATATGGGTTTATGTGATCAAAATCATGGACGAGTTCAATAATGAGCGAGATCCATGAATATTAATGAGGTGATCTTGCATCTGATTAGTCAACCTTGTTATCACTCTCGAGGCTATATTTCTGATCCAGTTTTGATCAGACTTTGAATATAGGCTTATGTCATAAGATCTCGGACAAGTTTGAAAATGAGCTAGATCCATGTATATTAATATATATATATGGAATTTATGCTTATATTATCAAGATGTTGGAGAAGTTTGATAACGTGTGAGATGCACGCATATTAATGCAGTAATCTTACTTCTGATTGGCTGAGCTTGTTGCCACTCTAAAAGGCATAGTTCTGACCTGATTTTGTAATCAGATTTCAAGTATGGGCTTATATCATCAAGATGTTGGATGGGTTCAAACATGTGCAAGATCATCACATATTAGGATGTAATCTTTACCTGATTAGCTGAGCTTGTTGCCTCTCTTGAAGTCGTATTTCTGATCCAAACTGGAAATATACACTTGTGTCATAAAGATCTTGGACAATTTCAATAATGAGCAAGATCCATGCATATTAATGAGGTGATCTTGCATCTGATTGCCTGAGCTTATTATCACTCTGGAATCCATACTTCTGATCTGATTTTGGCTTATACATGTATCATGAAGAGATATGTGTAATGTTTTTTTATTATGAGCGAGATCTATGAATATGAATAAAGTGATTTTGCATATGATCAGCTGAACTTCTTACCGCTTGAGAGACTATTTCTGACCTGATTTTAATCAGATTTGGTAAGTAGGCTAGTATCGTCGAGAGGTTGGATGATTTTATTATGAACAAGACCTATGCATATATTTATTAGGTGGTCTTGCACCTGATATGGAGATTTTCTTTTACCACTCGAGAAACTATTTTTAATTGGATTTTTATCAAACTTGGTAACTAGGCCTATGTTATGAAGATCTTGGTTGAGTATGATTTTGAGTCAAATTTATGCATATTTTTTTATGTGACCTTGCATCTGATTGGCTAAGCTTGCCACCGATTAATTTAGCAACTGTATTTCTGATCAGATTTTAATCCGATTTGTTATTATATTGGTTGGGTTTGTTTAGGAGCAAGATCTATACATATTAATGAGGTAATTCTGTATCTGATTGGCTGAGTTTATTACCACAATATAGAGATTGAATTCCAGTTAGAGTTTGCTCCTTAAGCTTATATTTCATTATCGAAGACAGGTTCTGTAATAAGTGAGATCAGTACATATTAATGAGATACCTTGCACCTGATTGACTGAGGTTGTTACCTCTCTAGATCTAGAGACTATGTTTCTCATCCAATTTTAATAAAACTTGGTAAATGGGATTCTATCATCAAGATCTTGGGTGACTCTGATTATGAGCAAGACACTGCATATTAATTATATCATCATCTTTAGAACAAATTTTTATTAGGATAAAGTAAAATAGGTAAAATCTACATGATATAAAGTTTGGGTGATATTTTACCTAGGTTGTGTTCTTGTCAGGCCCACTTGGGCCTCTTTTATGTCCTGTATACATATTGTTATACCTGGAATGCATCTTGATGGTTAATACACCCTCATCACAAATGTAGAACACTGTGACCCATATTTCTCACGTCGCTGACTTGTGTTAAATTTTGTGATTTAACTGTTCATGCTAGAATTATTTAACTAGAGGAGTGTATACATATCTCTCAGTAACCACACACAGAGAGAAAAGGTCACTGACCCACATTTCACATTTTCATGGCTTAGGTTAAGTTTTTGCATTTAGCTCATGACAACATAGGTCTTTTGCATGCTATGTACATACTATTATCTCAAGAATCATCAAACATCATGGGGGTTGAATTTTGATGAGCACAACTCCCTCATGACAGAAGTAGGTCATTATGGCCCATATTGTACACCTTACTGGCTTAGGTTACATTTTGTGTTTGATGTTTATTTCTCAGGCACTGTTGGTGCTTGAATCATGAAATTTATGATGATATGCATCTGTTTTAGTACTGTATCCTTACAACAAAAGAAGCTTCATTTTGATCTATATTTCATGTTTTACTGGCTTTGGTTAAGGTTTTGCTCATGACCATACTAGTTTTTAGCATGCTATATGTATACTATCCTACCTAGAACCCATGAAACTTGGTGAGGGGATGCATATTAATAAGTGCTACAACCTATTGCAAAAAGAGGTCTCTGTAACCTATATTTCATGCTTCAGTGATTTTGTTGAAATTTGTTGTTTACAGTTCATTTAGTGTGTTCTTGATAACTGGATGCATCTCTGTTAATGCTGCGCCCTTACAACCAAAGAAGGTCACTGTGAGCTACATTTTATGCATTACTTTCATGGGTTAAATATTTTTGTTTATGATCACGTAGATTCTTCCATGCTATATACATGATAGTCTACTCCGAAGGTTCTTTCTGACCAGTGCAGTTCGAAGTAAGAACACAAATATTTATTCAGTGGTAAACTGTCCATATTAATGACCATACAGTGTATATTGTGATAGGTTACCCACAACTGGTTAGCTCTGAATTTTACATGTGAATGAATAAAATTTAGAAGAGTGGACTGCATACTTTTCATGCTGTAGTGGCTAATCATGGTAATTTCTGTAGCTTCTAATATTCGATGTCACTCCATGGTTACTCAAAGCATGCGACTTTAACCCAGTAAAATCTGTCTTTTTGGGGTAGACAATGATAATGGGTTCTGAAGCAAATTTTAAGAACAGTGATTTTTTTTAAATTTCAAAGTATTTCAAAAACAACATGAATTCCTGGTTTTTAATAACTCGTTAATAATACCTATACTTTTATATCGTAGGAAAGAATGTTCTGTTTATATTGTTCTGTGTCTTTTATGCCCTGTCACAGTATGTATGTATGTATGTATGTATGTATGTATGTATGTATGAGGTTTAACAGTATGTCTGCACAATACTAGCTATATATTGCCAATTGAAAGTTAAAGTTTTACATTTTAAAAGAATATAAGTTAAAAATGTAAAGATAAACAAAATTGAAGAAAAAAACGATTTTAATTAGAAAAGGGGGCAGCATTATATTGTCAATATCACTTTAGTCTCAATTTATATTCTTGATGATAATTAATGTTTACAGTGACTACTGGAGACTAATAAAAGCTTCGTAGGGGTGGGCCATGTAATAATTGATTACACTCTGGTTCCTGTAGTATACACTTTAAGACTAGGCTTACAAATATCTCCATTATTTTGGTTTCATTTCAGTATACATGATCCGATACATATTGGAAGTGGGGTAAAGAACCAGCCCAAACAAACCGGCCCAGTAAATGGCAACGAGTGTTACTTTTGGCGCACAACAGGTTGTCAATTTGGGGACAAGTGCCGATGGGAGCATTTACCCCAAAGTAAAGGGATTGACAGAAAACCCTGGCAGAAGATGATTGATGATTGATTAATTTGACAGACAGACAGATGGACAAGATGCCTCCTTCCATAAGCCTTACATCTGCAGCTGCTGCTTTGTTCCACTGCCACATAATTTGAAAGCTATTTTATAAAGAAAAAGATGTGGACAATATTTTGTTGCATGTGATAAAGATACCGTTTTATTTTTATCATTTTCATCATCATAATGATCGTCATCAACAGCTTCATATATATGAAGAGGTTGGATAGGATAGAAACATTAGAGGACCAGAATGAACCAATTTCTTTCACTCCTGTTAAAAAACAAATAACATTATCATAACAAGAAAAATTGGTACTGTTGCTCATTCAGAATTGGAGGTGGCCTGTACACCAGAAATGAGCAAGATGCTTTTTCTAAATTTCAACTTTTAGCTGATCTCTACGAAGTAAAGGATAACTACTGTAATACCCCGGGCATCATCATCTGCACAGATAAAAGCATATACATATGTACAGTCTCACTGCATGTCAGCTGTTCTTTCTTCCTAGGTCTTAGGCAAAAGTTTGGAGTGGGTTTCATGTTACCTACCCCCTGGGAGGGGGCTTACTTTGTACATGTGCATTAGTTGTACATTTTTGGTTAAGTTTCTGTGTTCAGCTTAGTTTTTTTTTTTTGCACACTCTATGCATACTGTTGTACCTGGAATCATGAAGCTTGGTAATGAGGCACATCTTGATGAGTTCTACACTCTCATCACAAAAGTAGGTCACTGTGACCCATATTTCACTTTTCACTGACTTTGGTTAAATTGTGTTTTTAATTTATTTCTCAAGCTCTTATCATGCTGGAATCATCAAACTTGCTGATTGTACGCATCTCTGTTTTGTACCACATCTTGTAACAAAATAAAGTGTTTGCATTTAGCTCATAACCAATTACGTCTTTTGCACCTTGTATATAATCTAATATACCTAGATTCATGAAATTTGGTGAGGAGAAGCATCTTGATGAGTACTACACCCTCATCAGAAAAGTAGGTCATTTCACACCTCACTGACTTTGGTTAAATCTGAAGTACTGTTCATGTCAGAATCATCAAACTATATAACACCCTTACAACAAAAGAAGGTCACTGTAACCTACATATCACATTTTTTTTCTGGCTTATGGTAAAAATTGTTTGCATTTAGCTGACCACAGGATTTTTTTGCCTTTATGACACAGTTATTTCTCGAATCATGAAACTTGGTGAAGGGATGCATCTTGATGAGTACTACACCTTCATCTCAACAGTAGGTCACTGTGACCAATATTTCATGCTTCAATGACTTTAGTTAAATTTCATGTTTTTATGGTGCATGCTTGAATCATTCAAGTGAATGGGGGGGGGGGATACCTTTTACAGAGTTTTAACATCTTTATCTTTTATTCTGTAGTTCTTTATGTTTGAACTTAACTTTTAATTGGCATCATATGGCCAGTATTGTGCTGACATGCTGCATGCTTGTATACATCTCTTTTAGTACCACACACACATACAAAAGAAGGTTACTGTGACCTACAGTTCACATTTTGCTGGCATAGGTTTTTAAGTTTTTGCGTTTAGCTCATGTTCACATAGTCTTTATTCCATGCTTTATTCCATGCTTTATTCCATGCTGTGTACATAATATCTTGTCTTGAATCATGAAATCTGGTGAGGGGATGCATCTTGATGAACACTACTTCCTCTTTACAGAAGTTGTTCATTATGGCACATATTTTACGCTATCATTTCTCGGGCACTGTTTATGCAAGAATGGAGAAATTGATGATGATGATATACAACTCTCTTATTTACACACCTTTACAACAAAAGCTGATTGTGACCTATATTTCTTCTTTTACTGGGTTTGGTTAAGTTTTTACATTTAGCTCATGATCACATGAATTTTTGGCATGCTTTATGCATACTATCATTCCTGGAATCAAGAAAATTGGTGTGGGGATGCATAATGACAAGTTCTACAGCCTTCTTGCAAAAAAGAGGTCTCTGTGACCTGAATTTGATGCTTCATAGACTTTGTTGAAATTTTGTGTTCAAAGTTCATTTATTAAGTGATTTTCATGTTTCAATCATGAAATTTGATAATTGATTATATCTCTTTTTGTACTACACACTTACAACCAAAGAAGGTCACTGAACTATATTATATGCTTTACTAACATGGGTTCAGTATTTGTTTTTAGCTCATGACCACAGATTCTTCCATGCTCTATACATGCTAGCCTACTCAGAAGGCTCTTTCTGACCAGTGCAGTTGGAAGTAGGAATAAATATGTTTATTCAGTGGTACATTTTCAGTATTAATGACTATACGTTGTATATTTTGATAGGTTACCCTCAGCAGGTTAACTGTGTATTGTACTTATGAATGAGTATAGAAATTAGATAAGTGGACTGCATGCAGCATGCTTTTCAAATAAGCCTCATCTGTAGTGGCTAATCAAGGTAATTATTGATCCATGAACTATGCTTGCACTCCAAGGTTACTCAAAGCCTGTAATTTTCACTCAGTAAAATGTGACTTCTAAGGGTAGATGATAATAATAACTTATGAAAGAAATTTAAGAACAGTGATTTTTTTTCTTCAAAATATAAGAACTGCATTAATCTTTGGCTTTTATCAACTCTTTATGGTAGCTCTACTTTGATATCTTTTTAGCTCACTTGGCCTTACAGCCAAGTGAGCTTATGGTTAGGCCCTATGTCTTTTGTTTGTTGTCTGTCATGCGTCATGAATCTGGTCATCAACAATTGCTTGTTACCACTCTAGAGTCCATATTTCTGATCAGATTTAAGTCAAACTTGGAATATGTGTTGATATTATCAAAATCTCTGACAAATTTGATAATGAGTGAGATCATGCATATTAATGAGGTGATCTTGCACCTGATTGGCTAACCTTGTTACCACACTAGAAGCCATGTTTCTGACCCCATTTCGATTAAGCTTGAAATATTGGCTTGTATCATCATTCAATAATGAGAGAGAACCATGCATAATAATCACCTAATCTTGCATCTGATTGGCTGAACTTGTCATATTCTTGAAGTCATATTTGTGTTCTGATTTTGATCAAAATTGAAATATGGGCTTGTATCATCAAGATCTTGGGCAGTTTTGAAAATAAGCAGGATCAGTGCATATTAATGAGGTAATCTTGTATCTGATTGGATGAGCCATACTTTTGATCTGTTGGGTTTATTATCATCAAGTTCTTGGATGTCTTCAATTATGAGCAAGAGACTGCATATTAATTATGCCTTTAGAAAGGATTTTTATTAGAATGTAGTAAAATAGGTAATATCAACATGATATAAAGTTGGTAGATAGTTTACATAGGCTGTGTTCTTTCAATACTACATAAGTCAGCTTCGTGAAATGGTCAACTGAGAAGTTATGTAATCAGGTGAACAATATAAGGTCCACTTGGGCCTCTTTTTATTGTTTTATGTCTTATATACCATGTCGCAGTATTTATATATGTATGTATATGGTTCAGCGGTATGTCAGCAAAATACTGACTATATAGTGTTGATTAAACATTTTTTAATTTTACATTTTAGAAGAATAAAAGTTGAAATATAAAGATATAAAATTGCGAAGAAAACTTTTGTCAGTAAAGATGCCAATACTTTGTTGTCAAGATCACTTTAGTCTTGATTTATTTTCTGCATGATAATTATTGTTTACAATGGCTACAGGAGACTACTACAAGCTTCGTAGAGGTGAGCTATATGTAATTGTTGATTACGCACTGTTTTCTTTTATGTTGAGGAAAAGTGCAAGAGAAACGATAAAATCAAGATTGGTTGGTCTGAAGGACTTTTGTTTAGGAAAGTAGAGAATTTTAAATTTTTTTAGACCATTTAAAAATGTGCAAGTTGAAAGTATTTAAAAGGAATTTTTTAGACGTGTAAATCCCTTGAAATTAGCAGTTCAAGCTAAGAAGCATACATAACATAGATTTCCTTTTCAGAGCAGTAAATGAAACTACGGTTGATTTAGATTAGTGTTTGCGGCTGATCAGTTATATTGTCTTCCTATCGATGGTTGTAAATCAATACAGCATAAAATATGCCTTTTTAAGCTCTTTTTAAACTGATGAATTCCGATGTAAATAATCTGTAAAGTGTTAGAGTGAGCATTATCAGCATACCTGTCAGGCTGTTGTTAGAGTGAACAGTATCAGCATACCTGTCAAGCTGTCATGCTGTTGTTAGAGTGAACAGTATCAGCATACATGTCAGGCTGTTGTTAGAGTGAACAGTATCGGCATACCTGTCAGGCTGTTGTTAGAGTGAACAGTATCGGCATACATGTCAAGCTGTTGTTAGAATGAACAGTATCGGCATACATGTCAAGCTGTTGTTAGAGTGAACAGTATCGGCATACATGTCAAGCTGTTGTTAGAGTGAACAGTATCAGCATACCTGTCAAGCTGTTGTTAGAGTGAACAGTATCAGCATACATGTCAAGCTGTTAGAGTGAACAGTATCAGCATACATGTCAAGCTGTTAGAGTGAACAGTATCAGCATACATGTCAAGCTGTTAGAGTGAACAGTATCAGCATACATGTCAAGCTGTTAGAGTGAACAGTATCAGCATACCTGTCAAGCTGTTGTTAGAGTGAACCGTATCAGCATACCTGTCAAGCTGTTGTTAGAGTGAACAGTATCAGCATACCTGTCAAGCTGTTGTTAGAATGAACAGTATCAGCATACCTTTCAAACTGTTATTAGAGTGAACTGTATAAGAATACCTGTCAAGCTGTTGTTAGAGTGAACAGTATCAGCATACCTGTCAAGCTGTTGTTAGAATGAACAGTATCAGCATACCTTTCAAGCTGTTGTTAGAGTGAACAGTATAAAAATATCTGTCAAGCCGTTGTTAGAGTGAACAGTATAAGTATACCTGTCAGGCTGTTTCTTAATGTTGAATGCTGTAACAGTCCAGTCACTTTTAGCGGATATTCTTGTTCCCAAAAGTTGCTTTTATCTGACATGAATATTGGGAACCATTTTGGTCTGTTGACTTTCATGCTTTCAGCAGGGGGCGTCTTAATTGTCCATTCATCAGTATAGCCATCCTGCGAAACTTGATAGTGAGACTGCACAAAAGCCACTCAACATAGACTGTTTAAAATTTGCCATCATATTATATCCATATGTATACTATGTGATTTGATTTCTAGGCCATTACAGCATTTTTTATTTATTTTATATTTAAAAACTTTTGATCTTGTTAGACTTATGACATGTTGAACTAAAATCTTATCATGATTAAGCAAACATCATGTGAAGTAGACCAGTGAAATTTGGTAGGCATATTTGTATTTATATGCAGTGGAACTGATTAGATTTTCAAGTCATTACTGCAATTTTTCAATTTTTTTAACACATTATTTAACATTTGGTACTTTGATTGTTGTTAGAAACATAAACCTTGTTGATATAATTAAGTGAAAATCACTTGAGGTAGAAAAATTAAATCTGGTAGGTTTATTTTTATTCATAGGTACATGACCTGATTAGATTTTATTTTCATTATAGTAATTTTTCAGTTTTTTAACACATTTTTTAAACTTTTGGTGCTTAGACTTTTTTTGTCGAAAACCTTGTTAGTACAAATAAGCAAAAACCAACTGAGTTGGACAAATTAAATGTGTATGTAGATGACCTGATTAGATTCTTATTCCATTATTGCAATTTTTTTAAGTATTTATAAATTTCGGACTTGGATATCTTTATTTTTAACAATAACCTTGATACAGTTTAGCAAAACCATGTGTGGTAGACAAATCAAATTTGGTATGCATGTTTGTATGCATATTTAGATGACCTGATCAGATTTTCATGCCACTGCACATCTGCACATCTGTCACCTTTCTCGTTTCCACACAATAACTTGAGTTTTACTCCATCTACCTTTACCAGACTTTGTGGATGGCTTGCACTTGGAATGAGGAAGAAACCTATTGATTTGGAGGTCAAGGTCACTGCGACTGAAAGAAGAAAAATGGCATCCACACAATATCATTATTTGTACATCACATACCAGAACCAAACTTTGTTGATGTTTTGCACTTGGGTCAAGGAAGAAGCCTATCAATTTTGGGGATCAAAAGATGAAAGGTCATGGTCACTGACCGAAAGAAGAAAACTGGTTTCCACACAATAACTTTAGTTCTACATCACAGACATGGACTAAATTTGTTGTTTGCATTTCAAGTAAGACAGAAGCCTTTTTATTTGCGGTTTAAAGGTCATGGTCACTGTGACTGAAAGAAATTTTTAAAAATGGTATCAACAAAATATCATTAGTTCTACATCACAAACTTGGACAAAACTTTGTGGATGGGTTGCACAGTAAGCATGAAGCCTATCAATGTTGGGGTCAAGAGGTCAAAGGTTAATGTCGCTGACTGAAAGAAGAAAGCTGGTTTCTGCACAAAACTTAGTTCTACATAGACCAGAACTCAAATTTGTGGATGGCTTGCACTTGGAATAAGGAAGAAGCATATTGATTTTGGTGTCCAAAAGTCAGTGTCACTGGGGCTGAAAAATAAAATATGGTTTCTGCACAGAAAATTCAGGGTGATGTATCTTCACCAAAGTGTGTGGATGACTTGCACTTTGGGTATGAAAGAAGCCTATCAAGTTGGATCAGAAGGTCAGTGGTCAAGGATACTGTGACTGAAAGAAGAAAAATGGTTTTCTCATTAAGTTCTAGACCATGTACCTTGACCAAAGTTGGGGGGGGGGGGGGGGCTTGGAAGAGGCATGTAGATTTGCGGGTCAAAGGTTAAAGGTGATTGTGACTCAAAGAAAAATGGGTTTAGCACAATAACTTTTGTTTAGAGTAAATTCCTTGACCAAATTCTGTGGCTGGCTTGCCTGTAGATTTTGCAGTCTGAAGATCAGAGGTCATGGTCATGGTAAGTCTCATAAGAAAATAATTTTTTCTGTATAACAAGTTTATTTCAAGACTGCATACTGTGACCAATGGTAATTGAGACTAATTGATCAATAATTACAAGAATCAGCAAAACCTTACTGGTACTTATTTAATACTCTTGTTTCAGATTTTTCTAATTTTGAATTTTGGGGGAATTGGGTACAAATCTAGTTCTCAATTTATTTCTCCATTTCCTTTTTTATTTATCCTCCATACACAACTTCACATGTAGGAAGTTCTGTTGGGGTAATAAACAAGGCTCAGTATCTAACAATCATTCTTGTCTGACAGATTTTTTGGGAACCATTTGTGTCAGATTAAAGTGACTAGACTGTAAATGCACTTCTATAGCATGTGCCCAACTGTAAGCATCATCAACCCACTCCCAGATCTTCATCATGTAATTCACCAGAAGATCAGGTTCTATAAGATTTCCAGCAAACGGCATAGATCCTTATCTGCTGGTGCATTAATGGAACCATGGTGGCTCAGTGTTTGGCATGCTGGACTCTTGAAAGTTTGCTGGTTCAAATTCTACCATCAGACCAGCCTGGGTCAACTAATATGGCGTGTCCCTGGACAAGGCACTCTACTCCATTTGCCTCAGCACTAAATAACCTACTTGTGTTGCTGTGCTGTGAAACACCAAGCTATACCACATTAATAGATCAGGGTTCATGCTATATTATACAATAAGCAGTTTGGGGGTTTGTTTGATTGGTCAAAACATGAAAGTCGTGCTGCACTGGGTAAGTAGGTATGACATTGGTGTGACTTTGGTATGACTTTGGTGTGCTACACTGTTTTCACAAAACATAGTTTATGGCAAAATTAGAGGCAAAAATCTTGTCTTGGATTCAGCACATTTTTCATTATGGTGGCATCTGATTCAAAGCAAGATTTTGCCTATAATGTAATCAAAACAATGTTTCATGAAAATGATGTATCATACCAAAAATTATGAAGTATTAGATATTTATCTCAGCTGTTTTCTTGTCTGTGTGGCTCTGATTTCATCAAATACTTGAACCAGTTGTTGTGAGTGTCTGTCACATAAAGTCACTGCCAAAATGTATTCCACATGCTAGTGACATAGGATGTTCAGATTATGAGTGTAACTCAACAAATGTGCTCTTTTGTTGGTGAACTTTGTAATATACACAGTTGGTTCCATCATTATCTCACCTGGCCTTAAGGCCATGTTAACTTATGGTATAGCTATGTGTGCATCATCCATTCATCAGCAATTGCTTGTTACCACTCAAAATACCATATTTCTGATCTGATGTCAATCAAACTTGGAGTATAGGTCTCTGACAAGTTCGATTTCCATGCATATTAATGAGTGATCTTGCATCTGATTGACTGAGCTTATTACTATTCTGGAGGCCATATTTCTAATCAGGTTTTGACCAAACTTGGAATATAGGCTTATATCATCAAAATGTAGGATGACTTTGATTAAGAGCTAGATTCATGCATGTACTTGTTATCACACTAGATACTATTTCTGATCTGACTTCATTTGAACTTTACAAGTTTATATCATCCAGAATTCCAATGATTCCAATGATTATTATTATGAGCAAGATCCACGCATAATAATGAAGTGGACTTGGATATGATTGGCTGGGCTTGTCAACACCCTTATAACTATTTCTGACAAGATTTTGAACAAACTTGGTAAATGGGCGTACATCATAAAGATATCCAGTGAGTTTTCATGACGAAGAAAGAGCAAAATCGTCAAGACTTTGAAATGTAGTGTATCAAATGCGCATTTTGCTTCAGAACCTCATGCTGGGTCAAAAATTTGGGTGTACCTTATAGATCACTGTACACACCAAAATACAGTAATGCATAAAAAAATTTGCCTGGAATAAAATATGTCTGGCTATACATTATAGTGATGACAGGGCATATGATAATTCCAGAAGAGTCACAATGGTTGAAAAACTGGGCAGAGGATAATTGTGTCAGATTAATGAATGGATGATGTATATATTTCTAGCTTTATGTGTCAAAAAGTCAGCATCTGAATCGGAGCAAGAGACTGTCAGTTAAACTTGTAGTTTTAAGTAAGAAAAGAAATGTTCTTGATACTTGATCATATCAACTTGATACTGTATATACTCGTGTATAAGCCGTTACATCAGTGCACAGATGCAGTCAAGACACTGGGATCTGGAGAAGACTTGTCTATACATGTAGCTGAAAAAGTTGCTGGGGTTGAGCACAGATTCCTGTTCTGTGACATTTGTCTTGTCCATGCTAAGTTGTGGGAGAATGTTTTTTTTAAATGATTGAAGATTTCTTCTCCTCTCAAACAAACAATATAACATTTTGTAATTTACTAAAGCAAAACATGGATGAAATGCATCTAGTTAATAAGCTTTGTTTCTTCCATTGCTGTGGAGAAATGGGTATCTGAGACATATGTGAGTGTCATATATATATATAATGTGTCGTTTAATTGTTTACTATTAACCATGCAAAAAGAAACCCAGAAAAGCTGTTAAAATGTTAGTGTTTTCAGGAAAATCAGGCAGGACACTGATTAATTGTCTTTAAAGAGAAATATCTTATACCATACATAGAAATACTGAGATGTTTATGTTTATATCTATAAGTTGTACAATTTCTAGAAGAGTTAGCATTCCATTTCATTGGTAATTTTTGGGAATAGGCTTTCATTTTACTTTTAATAATGTATCTGAAAACAAGTTGGAATAGTTTTCTATAATCTAAATACTTCACAAATCAGGTTCATGTCACACATTAACTCCTTAACCCCGGGAGATTTTTTTCATTTTCGCGTGAAATGGGGGTAGGCAATGCATTTTTGGGGTTACTTCTGAATGCAGCAAAACACATCTGCTTAAGAAAGTTTCCCGTTTAGCCGGATGCTTAGGTGTATCAGAAATATTGTTTTTGATTGGCTATTATGCTCGCACATGTGCAAAAGGGTAAAAGTTTGACTTTTTTTTTTTTTTTTTTTTTTTCATATTGGACCCCCGATTTTTGTGTCCTGGCCTCTTTTTACTCCAAATCTCAAAATTATCCTACTTTTTGAAAAGGTTCATCTGTCTGTGTGCAGTTCAGACCAGTCTGCTTTATATCTAAGGCCAAAAAGTCTAAAATCCGGACACAAACTCCAGTTCCAAAACTGGCAATTTTCGACCTAAAAAAAATCGGGTCTCAAAAAATGCAATTTTTTTTTGCTGTACTTTTTAATGCAAGTAGAAAGTAAACATTATTTGATATCATTGTAGAGCTACATCTGTCTACTTTCCTGCAAATCCATCCACTTTAGTGTATCTTAAATGATGTTGATGTTACAGAGCTTGGAAGTAGGGTACAACCTCATGACGCCTAAACGTGGTGCTAGGGGTTAATGATTTAAGAAAAGATGGCGTCACACAAATACAGATAGATTTGGAAGTACATGTATATATGGACTTGTCTTCTGCTTTCACTCTCACTTTTTAGTTTTTTAGACCTATTTGTCTCCACAACAATGACATTATTCAGTCTTTTTTTTTTTTCTTCATATGAATATCTTTACCTGTATATTTTTAAGAAATAAAGAATTTCAATATTAAAAACGCGTCATTTATATTTACTTGTGTATGCTCTAAAGTTGCAAAACATATGATGGAAATGTGGCACTTTCTCCATTTGTCTGTACATAAGCTATTAAGTTTCAACATAAGAACTTTAATTGTCATTACCGTATATACTCGTATATAAGTCAAATCCAGCTGCAAACTACATTGACCCAGATGTACCATTGCATAAGGCACTAGCAGATCTGGATCTATGCAGTTTGTTAGACCTAATCAATACAACAAACAACATGGACCCTGTTCTACTGGCACATTATGTGACAGCAGATCAGGGTCTGTGTTGTTGTAGTTGGACGCAACTTATACACAAGTGTGTATTGTATCAGTTAATCAGGTTTCATGTCCAGCTGTCTCGTTCACAAGTATTCTTAATCCAGAAACACACATTGGAATAATCATATACAGGACCCTTCTCATTTGTATGATCAGGTTTACCTCTACATAAAGGACACATGTCCATATAGGATACATTTTTGTTCAGTGTACTTTATAGACAGGTTTCATTGTATAGAATGCCATTGGTATTTTTATAATCCAGCCTTCTTTATTAAGTATGTGTTAGTTGCTGGATTAGGGATGCCCAACTGTGAACATCGTAGACCTATATCTACCATTACATCACGCTCCATCAAATTATTCAGGATCTTTGTTTCAAGCAAATACATGTTGTTCTGGTCCTTATCTACCAACTTGAGTTCAAAGTTGGGTATGCGTTATACAATCATAAGACAAGTACAGCTGTAAACAAATCCTTGGTCTTGAGTACAAAATGCACTGACAGCATCACATACTCTGCTTGAGGAAGAATCATTAGGTTTTCACATTGTTTTGTGGGATAATCATCCAGCCAGTATACGAGTATCCATCAACATTAACAGTATGTGGCTGCGAGTAAGATCCCACTTCCAAAAATCCCATTGATTTCCAAAGTAACTGACACTTTTTGAAAATTTATGTATCATAACTGTGGATATCATTGACGTTTTTCAAATGTCCAGCACAGTTGAAAAATAAATGCTTCTGAAAGGTAGATGTCATCCATGAGTAAAGTGTAAGGCAAGTGTGATTAACATAGACTCAGATCTGCCTTGACATATTGTGGCAGCAGGTCATTGTTAGCACTGTTCACATTTGGTTCTGCATTTTACATGGGTTTAGGTTGGTATTTGTCTTTGTTCTCGTTGACAAAGTGAGTTTCTTACAGGTACAACTGTTAAGTGTTGCCACCATAATTTATGATAGGCAGCTTTACCTTGCAACCTTAAAACATGTTTCTTACATGTAAAACTCTTAACTGTTGCTGCCATAATTTATCATAGCTTTGCTTAACAACCATTTAAAACATGCTTTACACTGATATGCACTGTCTTGTATATTTTTATTTTTTTTTGAGTGTTGCAATAACACTCAAGATTTCTTGTCATAAATGTTTTTTGCAATGTTATGGTCCTGGTTGTTGATATTTCCTATTGTAATTGTAAAACATTGTAAACAAGCTTATGCAATGGGTCTGAGTACATCCATCCATCGTCCATTAGCAGTTGTTTGTTATTGCTACTCCTCCAAAACTACTTAGGGGAAAGTCGTGAAACTTGGCATACAGTTTCATCCTGAGGTCTTGTTATTGCTACTCCTCCAAAACTACTTAGGGGAAAGTTGTGAAACTTGGCATACAGTTTCATCCTGAGGTCTTGTTATTGCTACTCCTCCAAAACTACTTAGGGGAAAGTCGTGAAACTTGGCATACAGTTTCATCCTGAGGTCTTGTTATTGCTACTCCTCCAAAACTACTTAGGGGAAAGTCGTGAAACTTGGCATACAGTTTCATCCTGAGGTCTTGTTATTGCTACTCCTCCAAAACTACTTAGGGGAAAGTTGTGAAACTTGGCATACAGTTTCATCCTGAGGTCTTGTTATTGCTACTCCTCCAAAACTACTTAGGGGAAAGTCGTGAAACTTGGCATACAGTTTCATCCTGTTGATCTGAAATAAAAATAGTGCCTCTTGGACATCAGATATGGCCACCATGGCAGCCAGCCTGAAAATCTTGTCATTTCTCTTCCTGGTTGTATCAACATCGGTTTTCACTTAAAAGACTGCTTATGATACCTAGTTGGTCCCAAATAAAATATAGTGCAGATCAGACCAATAAAGTCACTATGGTGACCATCTTGAAAATCGTGTTATCACTACTCCTCCTTAACAGATGGTCATTACTGACCCAAGGTTATCATCAATAAAAGACTTACCGGTATGATATCTTGTTGGTCCAAAAACAAAATTGTACTGATCAGACCTCCAACATGACACCATAGTGGCCATCTTATTGTCACTACTGCTCGTAAACAAATGGGGGCATTGACATGTGCTTTTCACTAAAACACTTCTCAATATTATATTTGGTTATGAATTAAAATGGTGCAGATCTGACCACCAACATATTTGCACATTTGTGAAGGAGTATCAAAACCAGACATAATTGACATTGTGTATTCCTGGAAATTCTTATTGTCCTGTAGAGCATCAGTCCCTTTGAGGGGACTTTTCTTTTTGACAGAGTTATGGCCCTTGTTCAACCACCTCGTTTCAGAATGAGGTATTGTGTGACTTTGTAAAACTTTCATATTAAAGGAAATATTGACCCCATTATGGCTGGGAAATTGACAGACTAGGTCTTTTTCAGTTTAGAGTTAGTTGATCATTTCTTATAACCTACATGCTGAAGAAAATGTTTATGAAAGATTATTTTAAAAGAAGTGTAAGCTTGAGAAAGAATGTGTGGATGGAGGCCTGAAGTATTTCTTTGTGTTGATCATAGGTATTTGGGAAATAATGTTTATACTGAATGTAATAATCCGAATGTGAAAATAAATTTTAAATACTTTTGATAAAGTTTTGAGTTGTTTTGTTTTAGTTTCAGTGTAAAAGAAGACTCTATGCACATGCATGCATGGATATCTTTGAGTATAAGCTTACATAAAAAAAACAGCTTCAGGAAAAATGTACATTTTACAGGAAGTATTTTTTTTTTTAAAATTTGTTATCATTTCTTCATTCATGCCAAAATGATAATTTCCACACTGTCTTGGGTTTTACGCCATCTACATTTACTAATCTTTGTAGATGAACTGCACTTGAGGCAAGAAAGACACCTTTTGATTTTTTCATTCAATAGGTCTTAGGTATAGGTCATAGTGATTGACATAGAAAATTGTTTCTGCACAGTAACTCAAGTTTCTACAGCACATACCTGAAATAAACTTTATATTGCTTGCACATGAGACCAGAAAGACACCTATAGATTTTTATGTCAGTAGGTCAAATGTCTAGGTCACGGTGATTGAAAGTAGAAAATAGTTTCTGCACAGTAACTCTAATTCTACACCACATACTTGATCAAACTTGGTATATTGCATGTACTTGAGGCAACAAAGACACTTATTGATTTTGGACCCAATAGATCAAAAGTCTAGGGCACAGTGACTGAAGGAAGAAAACTTGATTCCTCTCAATAACTTTAGTTCTGTGACAGCTACATTGACCAAACTCTGAGGAAGGCATTTACTAGAGACAAAAAACAATCAATTGCTTTTTTTAATCCAAAGATCAAGGTCACTGTGACTATTACTAAGAGTGACTCTTGTATTCCTCTTTTACTATTAAATAGTTTGCATCCATTCACATGCAAGTATCTACAAAGTAATTATTTTAATATGCAGTACTTAGTAAAAAAAAACGTGTAAAAATTGTCTCGATTTGTGTATTTATACAAATACAGTTTTATATCCATTGATTGACAACTATTTCTTTGAAATCATTTTAGAAGAATTACAAAGGCACAGTTATCAGCATATATCTTAATTTGTTGAAGCATTCGCTTCTTTTCTTGATTTATTCAAATGGCAACTGTTTTTTTGAAATCCTCTTGACTCGTGCAATCGACTGGTCTACTCGCAAACATGGTTGATGCAGGAATTGTTTCCATGTAGAGGTTACATTATACTGTGTACTGAACACCCAGGCAATTTCATACCTATTATAATGTAAATCTTATCTTTAAGATTAGATCAAATACATGTTATCAGTTTCTGATAATGGCTTTCTTAGCAGCAACTCGCAATGTCTGATTTGGGCATTTTAATGTCCGTCAAAATATGAGTACAGTCGAACATGTATGACAAATCCCGGAGGTCTGATATATATATATAAGTAAAACAGAACAAGATTATCCCTTAATTTCACAAACTAAATGCTCATTGTGTGCAATTAATTTATTTGTAGACATTAATTTCTGTAAATCTGATGAGAATTTATGAACTGCAGTAGGATATAGTACGGTAATTAATACCATAATATACATTGACAGTGAATGTACCTAGGTATTTGAAATAGAAATATCAATACACGAAACACAAAAAACTTGAAAATGGATGGAGAAATAACGTGCATCTTTTGCAAACTCAGACATGAACAAAAGCTGTAGTGGTTTGGTTGTCATCGAATCTGCCTTGGCAATTGTCTCACCAATCGTGCATTTTTTTTTTCTTCATTTTAATAAATGCAATAGACTAATTGAAACTAATGAGATTGACATTTGAAAATTTGCAGTACTATTTTACTGCCAATAAAAAATAGTTAATCACGATGGATATTCTACAATCAAATATCAAATCTTTTATTAATAAAGGCTTCCTGGATATTCTACGATCAAATATCAAATCTTTTTTTATTAATAAAGGCTTCCTGGTTCATCATTTTATCCTTGCTCAACCCGATTGAAATCAAGTCTGGACGATGGAAATTGAACTTGTATAACAAAATGGCAGTAACTATGTTTTCGTAATGTAACGTTGATTTATAAATGAGATTCCCTGCAGTTTCAGCCTAAAAACGAGTTTTCGTATGGAGGGATACCACAATATATTATCCGTAGGGGTCGGGCATTGCTCGCGACTTGCCCCCTCCAAGGGACCGGGCCTCGTTCGCGATTTGTCCCCTGCAGGGGACCGGGCCTCGCTCGCGACTTGCCCCCTGCAGGGGACCGGGCCTTGCTCGCGACTTGCCCCTCCAGGGGGTCGGGCATCGCTCGAGACTTGCCCCCTCAAATCGGTCGGGCCTCGCTCGCGACTTGCCCTCTCCAGAGGACCGGGCCTCGCTCGCGATTTGCCTCCTCCAATGGACAGGGCCTCGCTCGCGATTTGCCCCCTGCAAGGGACCGGGCCTGGCTAGCGACTTGCCCCTTCAGGGGGTCGGACATCGCTCGAGACTTGCCCCCTCCAAGGGGTCGGGCCTCGCTCGCAACTTGTCCTCTCCAGAGGGCCGGGTCTAGCTCGCAATTTGCCCTTCCAGGGTTCGGGCCTCGCTCGCGACTTACCCCCTTGCATGGTACGACATCATTAGAGTCATCAGCGACGTCATGAGGTCTTATTACAATCGCATAAGATAAAACACTGTGATATGGGTGTATACAACTTAGCTTTACATCAGCCATGTGACAAATAACCATGCTGATGTTGACGCCTGTCGACAACTGAAGATGGACGACAGACGACGTTGAGGCTGCTGTCTTCACCACAATCGACAATATTGTCATGGAAGACGAAAGAGGAATTCTTTAAGTATCTTTCTTCCATGTTTTTAAAACGTTTCTGTAAGTTTTTAACCATGATGCAGTTCCAAAAGATTTGTTAGATGATAAGTAATTCCACAGTCTATTGGGACCACTGACGGAATTTTTAATTATGTTCATGACTGAAATGCAGTAAAAGTAACAAGACACAGGATAATACCAAAACTGACTGGAATTAGCTGACGAAAATCAAATAGTGTTCACAGGTAATCACTAAACCAGTCTATTGACATAGTTAAAATGAACAGAAGCGCTATAAACTCCAAGATTAAGGAGTTTTTAAAAAATCCTAGGTTACATGTAATATTGTCACCGTCACAGAAAATGAATATCCATATGCATATATTGCGCCCGCGTACAATGATGATTGTAATAGTATAAATAAATATAAAAAGTAATTATATGCAATATACTGACATGTACTAAGTCATTCGAGGTACATGCTCCATGTCATAGAGTGTGTATCATTAAGTGTAAAATGTAGAGCCCAACTGACTGGAATTAACTGACAAAAATCAAATATTGTTCAAAAGGAGTATGAAAAAGAGATGTATTCCATTTCTTTTTAGTCGAGTCACAATTGTTACTTAGAGGGAGGAGGGGGAGGGGGCACGCATCGAGGACGCTTGTATATAGAGAGTTAGAGGGGGGGGCATTGAGGACGCTTGTATAAAGGGTTAGAGGTGGGGGGGGGCATGCATTGAGGACGCTTGTATAGAGGGTTACCAGATAATCCTTATCACCTTATACATACCATACGATAGCAAATATCTCTCAAACGTTTTTAAATGAAATATTCCTGGAAAAAGAATCATTACAAATACACCCATATTAAAAAGTAACTCGTATTTTAAAGACTCCGACAAATCCATAGGCCCTAAAATAGAAATAACTAATCCGTATGCCTATAACCCGTATTTAAGCCTCGTTTTGTTCGCATATAGCGATAATTCGGATAATCCGATTTGGACAAAGGGGGCTCTTCTGTACTGTAATTGACTGAGGTACTGAAATGCACCATTCTCTACGGAGGATAACACAAAACTTCCTGAATTCAATATTATAACGACATGAAACTGTAAAAAAAAACAAAAAAAAAACAACAGGTTCTGTTAGTAAAAACAACAATAAATTAAAATAGTATTGGTGTGTGTGTGTGCAAGAGAGAGAGAGAGAATTATATATGGTGCACATCATCATCATCATCTTCTTCTTCTTCTTCTTCTCCAACAGCAACAATAAACCAGCATTTTCGACAAAGGAGTGTTATATATCTTTGTCCGCATGTCCGACTTTCATCAATATGAGAGTAATTATCGCCAGAAATAAGTGATTAAACCACACAATAACAAACGAAATATTGTAATGAATGATAATGAAGATTCCACCAATAAGCATATCTTCAAATGACGTTAAATAAAAATGATGTAAAACAAAAGGATTCAAATTTTCAATATGGCAGAAAAGAGTAAACTTTTCCCACAATTAAATCGAAAGACAAATAAATGTAGAAATATTTAAATGAAAACAACAATGAGGACTTTTTTTTTTTTTTTTTTTTTACATCGGTACATATAAGTGAATACTGAAGCTATATTCCAAAACGGAAGTGGGTGTGATAAATAGTACTGAAATAATAGGAAAGTAAAAAAAGGTTAAAATTGAGGTTAATCTAGGGTACGGACGGACATACATACACGCAAACGGACGCCAAAGTGATCGTTATGTCGAGCTTCGCTAAGGCGGACTCGATACAAACTACGAGCACGACGACGACGACGATGAGAATATCGTCAATAAACAGTGTCCACGCGTTCTATTTTAACAAATATAAAAAAAATAATAAATACAACTTTTAATAATTAAATGTTTCTTTTTTTATTACTATTTCCAGCGCTCTGATTGGTCAGGCCCTTTTGAATTTCTTTGATTTACACCTGTATGAACCGAAAATAAGTAAATTTATTCGGCCCCGCACACTGGTACCCCTTTTCGGACCATTCGCAGAGAATCATGGGTAAAATAAATTGCAAGCTAATCATGTTTGATTACATCGTCTACTAGGACAGTGTATCGAAAATTGGAAATTGTAAAAAAAAAATGAATGACGATACCTAATTTAACATACAAACCTTTGAAACTATAAAGATAAAAGTACTATGATCACAAATTTAAATAATATGCAGAGACAGACAGACAGAAGCGGGAGTCATGATATTCCAGTACTGTCCTCCAGATAACATTGTAACAGGTAGACCAAGCATTTAAAAAAAAATAAAAATGGTATGTCACGGTGAGTCGATTATTAAAGCTGTACAGAATAGATTGACTTCGCCTCGCGTTTATATTGATCAGAAATACATTTATTTGATTGGTCTGAATTCAATGCGGCAATTTGATTTTCAATTGGGTCACTATTGTTTGCTTCTTCCATTTTATTTTGAAAGAAAGCATTATTTATTGATGTTAATCACAAACTCTCTCCCTGCTTTGCCTTTTGCAGAGATTTGTTATCAGCTATTTTCACCGAGCATGTTTATCACTTCGTGCTTTTAGTCTAAATAGCTCTTTCTTAGGAGCGAAAGTTGTACGCTAATTCTGGTTGGGGCTGCTCCCTAATTTGGACATTGGTACATATAGGCACTTGAATTACACTAATTGGAAATTATATTGCACTTCAATCATTTGCGTATTAATCCACGATAGAGTTAATGTTGTTTAAATCGACTTAATTGTTCCATAGAGTTTGTAGGTCTGATGATTTTACCAGCCAGGGGTAAATTTGTGCCAGGTTGCCAGGTTAGCAGAGCCGTTTTCCTATTGACTGTATACAATTACGGATAATTATCGCTATTGTTAATGTATTCATGTACGCAAAAACTGGCGGTTAAATGAATATATGTAATGGATTTTTTTTTATTTATTTATTTATTTATTTTTTTTTTTGGGGGGGGGGGTCAGAATTCCAGTTATTCTGTCCTTAATAAGTGTAATATTTAATTATAAGGATTGACCAATTTATTTTTGTAAGTTCAGTGAAGTGTGAACTGAAGAACTCAGTGCACCATATCTCAAGGACAAGATATATCATAATACGTGAACTGAGGTTAAAGTTAACCATATCTCAAGGACAAGATACATCATAATACGTGAACTGAGGTTAAAGTTAACCATATCTCAAGGTCAAAATATGTCATAATACGTGAACTGAGGTCCAAGTTAACCATATCTCAAGGACAAGATACGTCATAATACGTGAACTGAGGTTAAAGTTAACCATATCTCAAGGACAAGATACGTATTAATACGTGAACTGAGGTTAAAGTTAACCATATCTCAAGGTCAAGATATGTCATAATACGTGAACTGAGGTCCAAGTTAACCATATCTCAAGGACAAGATACGTCATGATACGTGAACTGAGGTTAAAGTTAACCATATCTCAAGGTCAAGATATGTCATAATACGTGAACTGAGGTCCAAGTTAACCATATCTCAAGGACAAGATATGTAATAATACGTGAACTTAGGTTAAAGTTAACCATATCTCAAGGACAAGATACGTCATAATGCGTGAACTGAGGTTAAAGTTAACCATATCTCAAGGACAAGATACGTCATAATACGTGAACTGAGGTTAAAGTTAACCATATCTCAAGGACAAGATACGTCATAATACGTGAACTGAGGTTAAAGTTAACCATATCTCAAGGACAAGATACGTCATAATACGTGAACTGAGGTTAAAGTTAACCATATCTCAAGGACAAGATACGTCATAATACGTGAACTGAGGTTAAAGTTAACCATATCTCAAGGACAAGATACGTCATAATACGTGAACTGAGGTTAAAGTTAACCATATCTCAAGGACAAGATACGTCATAATACGTGAACTGAGGTTAAAGTTAACCATATCTCAAGGACAAGATACGTCATAATACGTGAACTGAGGTTAAAGTTAACCATATCTCAAGGACAAGATACGTCATAATACGTGAACTGAGGTTAAAGTTAACCATATCTCAAGGACAAGATACGTCATAATACGTGAACTGAGGTTAAAGTTAACCATATCTCAAGGACAAGATACGTCATAATACGTGAACTGAGGTTAAAGTTAACCATATCTCAAGGACAAGATACGTCATAATACGTGAACTGAGGTTAAAGTTAACCATATCTCAAGGACAAGATACGTCATAATACGTGAACTGAGGTTAAAGTTAACCATATCTCAAGGACAAGATACGTCATAATACGTGAACTGAGGTTAAAGTTAACCATATCTCAAGGACAAGATACGTCATAATACGTGAACTGAGGTTAAAGTTAACCATATCTCAAGGACAAGATACGTCATAATACGTGAACTGAGGTTAAAGTTAACCATATCTCAAGGACAAGATACGTCATAATACGTGAACTGAGGTTAAAGTTAACCATATCTCAAGGACAAGATACGTCATAATACGTGAACTGAGGTTAAAGTTAACCATATCTCAAGGACAAGATACGTCATGATACGTGAACTGAGGTTAAAGTTAACCATATTTCAGGGGGCTTATATAGGACATTTGAAAAGTAAATAATTCCTTCGATTTGATGAAAGGATTTATACTTTACTATTTTTGCTTTAAAGCATTACTATATATAATGACAAAAATCAGTGTAAAATAGGATTTAGTAATTTTCTTCCTTCCTTTCATCCTTCAATTTTCAAGCTTGAGGTAGCAGCAATAGTGGTTACAATTTAAAACACGACCAGGGCTTGCCATACCATTCAGAACAATTTTGGTTTGTAGTGTGTAATGCTAAATCAGTTGAATCTCAGACAAAGCATTGTGCCCGTGGGGATTAGTACTTTTGCTACACACTTTCAGTCCTGGTACCATGTACTTGCTGTCTGCAATAAAAATGAATTTAAAGCCTTGAAAGATGAAATATATTAAATATTAATAATGGAAATTATGAATTTCAAACCCTGAAATATGAAATATATTGAATATTAATAATGGAAATTATGTAAGATCATGATGTATATTCACCAAGTTCTTAGCTTACATGGCCGAGAGGCCAAGTAAGCTTATGACATGACTCTGCGTCAGTCGTGTGTCGTCCGTCATCAGTCGTCCGTCCTGCGTATTCTGTCCGTCAACAATTGCTGGTTACCAGTCCATATTTCTGATCCAATTTCAATCAAACGTGGAATATAGGTTTATATCATAAAAATCTGGAACAAGTTTGAAAATGAGCGGGATTCGTGCATATTAATGAGGTGAAATTGAATCTGATTCGTTCAGCTAGAAGCTACATTTCTGATCCGATTTTGATAAAACTTGGAATATATGCTTATATCTCAAAGATCTAGGACGAGTTCGATAATGTGCGAGATCCACACATACTAATTAGATGACCTAGATCTGAGTGACTGAGCTTGTTACTCTAGTGGATGACATATTTCTGATCTGATATTTATCAAACTTGAAATATGGGCTTATATCATCAATATCTTGGATGGATTCGACAATGAGCGAGATATACGGATACTAATGAAGTAATCATGAATAAGACTGTCTGACGTTGTTACCACTCTGGTAGCCGTATTTCTGATCCTATTTGGATCAAACTTAGTATAAATGTTTATACGTTAACAATCTCAGACGACTTCTATGTTGAGCAATAGCCACTCGTACTAATTAGGTGACCTGAATCTAATTGGCTGAGCTTATTACATCTATGGAAGCCATATTTCTGATCTGATGTTTATCAAACTTGGAATATATGCTTATATCAAGATCTTGAATGGGATCAACAATGAGCGAGATCCACATATATTGATGATGTAATCTTGTATTTGTGATCTGATTTTGACCAAATTTGGAATGAATGCTTATATCATCAAGATCTTGGAAAATTTCGATAATATGCAAGATCCATGCATATTAGTGAAAAGATCTTGCATACGATTGGCTGAGCTTAAGTTGCGAGATAGTATTTATGACCCGATTTTAACCAGACTTGGTAAATAGTCTAATATTGTCAAGATGTTGATGATCTTTATTATGACAGAAATCTATGTATATATTTATGAATAGTCTTGTATTTTTTATATAGGATTTTGATAAAACTTAGTAAATAGGCCAATGTATTTGATAAAACTTAGTAAATAGGCCAATGTATTAAAGGTCTTGATTAAGTGTGATTATGACCCAAATTTCATGCATATTATTGGACGTGACCTTGCATCCTATTGGCTGAGTTTGTCAACAATCTAGCAACTATATTTCTTATCCGATTTTGATCAAATATAATTTTATATTATCAAGACGTTGGATGAGTTTGATTAAGAGCAACATTCACAATATTATTTATGTAATATTGTATTTTGATTGGCTGAACTTGTTACCACTCTAGAGACCGAATTCCAATCGAAGTTTTCTCCATCTTAAGCTTATATTATCATTGTTATAGACAGATTCTATATAATAAGCGAGATCAGTGCATACTAATGAGATATCTTGCGTCTGATTGGCTGAGCTTATTACCTCTCTCGATCGAAAGACTATATTGTTTTATCCGATTTCTATAAAACTCGGTAAATGGGTTTATATCATCAAGAACTTGGATGACTTCGATTATAAGCAAGAGACTGCATATCAATTATGAAATTATCTTTAGAACACACTTTTATCAAGATATAGTTTATGTCTGTTTATTAAATAAATGCCATACCAATTTGTACCTGGTATATGTCGGTTTATTAAATAAATGCCATACCAATTTGTACCTGATATATGTCGGTTTATTAAATAAATGCCATACCAATTTGTACCTGGTATATGTCGGTTTATTAAATAAATGCCATACCAATTTGTACCTGGTTTATGTCGGTTTATGCAATAAATGCCATACCAATTTGTACCTGGTTTATGTCGGTTTATGCAATAAATGCCATACCAATTTGTACCTGGTATATGTCGGTTTATTCAATAAGACTAACCTAAATAATATGCATTTTGGAAATATCTACTTTCATCTTTAAACAAATGCTATAAAATTCGCGAAGTGCAAGTCCGTTATGTAAACACCAATGTATGATTTTGATGTATGACTCGTGAGTTTAGTTTTAAAATTTAATGTGGTTGAGAAAATCAGTATGCATTTGACTGAAATTTACTTACTCGTTTTACACACTCGTGAAACAAACTCAAGAGTATTCAATTTCGTTACGCTTTTTCATAATAATGACTAGAAACAAAATGTTTCTCCACTTTTCTAGTATGTAAAAGGTTCCACACTACAGTTATTATGTACTTCTGAGAGAGCGACCGGGATAGGTGAATTTTTTTTGCATTGACATCATGCACAATGAGAGAATTTTGGCATACCTCTATGCTACTTTCATGTACTGCGACTGAAATTTCTTTACACGTGGTAATTATGGAAACTATGCACTATCTAAAGCAGATAGCTGATCAAAATGGCTGCTCCCATGTGCTCGAAAAATGAGCATAAACTAGTAGAAAGTACACTAACTTTAGCAGTTATTAAAATAGAGAAAATGAATTTTTCCAGAGTAGACAATAGCAGCTTCTTAAAGTGCAATAAATGAATTATAAAATATATAAAAAGTAAAAAAAAGTTATAGGTTTCTTTCAGGAAGTGAAAATGACTAAGCGAAGCTCGAAGTCTTTTTGATAGGTGCACATCTGAAGTAAGGACAAACTGTACACTCTATAACACAAAGTACACCCATCAATCATACAGCAAAATAAAGGGAATTAAAAGTTATTTTAACAATTCCTAAGATATGTAAGGTCTTTTTTAAATAACAATAATAACCAGTGGGGAAAATCTGGGAAATTCTTTTTCTTTAAAAATCAAACCCTATCCATAGTACGAAAGTATAGAGCGGAAACAAATGCTGTCTTTAAGCTTCTTTATAATATTGGTTTTGGTTTAGTTTTGTGGGTTTAACGCCGTGTTTCAGCACATGATAGTCTGTACATGGCGGCTAGTATATTGGTGGAGGAAGAACTCGGGAAGATCCCGGGAAGAACCACTGACCCACTGGAAGCGACTGGTAATCTTTCTCAAATACGCACGTTGGTCGAGCCGAGACTCGAACCTATGCGGACAGAGGTGAGTGATCTGTAAAGGCGAGCACCTGAGACCACTCGGCCACCCGGAATCCCTCTTTATAATATTGACTTGAAACAAACTGTATCCCGAGTTCTCTACTGACCAGCACCTACACGTAATAACCAACACCTAGACTTACTCACTAGCACCTACACCTGCTAACAGAGGTGTAAGAGTAAGTAAGGGGGTTAAATAAAAACCAAATCCCTATAATCAAAGCTAAAACGTAACAACCCTACAATCCTATAAACAAAACAAGAAACAACCATACATCCCTTACAACCCCTATAAACAAAACAAGAAACAACCGTACATCCCTTACAACCCCTATCACTCTATAGACACAAAGTTGAGTGTAATGGGAGAAAATGGTATGCATACTATACTAATACACAAACATAATGTCATACTTATATACCATCACACACTTAAAGGACAGAAGCGTGGGGTGGGGTGGGGGTGCATACAATTGACATGGAAGATAAACTAATAGACATAATACATAGACAAGCAACAAACACATTAAACACAGAGTTTTGCACTATTGGAGGTGCATACCTGTTTCTGTTAGATCTGGGTGGGCCTCAAAAAAGCCGTTGGTGGTTAACAAGAAAAAACTGTTAACACTGGTGACACTGTTTCACTGTTCATCGTCGAAAGCTTCTCCGCACCGTCCATACACCATCACTCGCTTCAAACACCCTTGCCTTTCCACGTAGACGCTTCTTTTCCATAGGACAGTGGCTATGATGCGTGTGATCGCCCACGTTTATTTGACATTCACCGGGTAGTTCGGATTAAAACAAAATCATGCTGGAAATAATGGTGGATTATTTTACACACAGATTCATCTTGTTGGTTGTCTTGAGAATGGACGGCACAATGGATGGACGCACCTCTATATAAAGACTAGGTCAGGATCGAAACTGAATTTGAGTCTCCACTAATCTGAACGCCTAACACATAGTTCAGCGATGACGTGTTTTCTATCCACTCATCAGAACACAGGAGGATTGTGACGTCACTTTCGGTGTGCTGGGGTGCGCCTTTTGTGTATTCCTATACCCAGAGTAACAGTACTACTACTGCTGCTGTGTCAAGTTATATTCCACCAATGACATCTTCTATTCCAGAGAATGATTTGGATTTGGATTTAGATTTTTGCGACATTTTATCATCGCAGGAATTTGTACAGTACCACCACCTCCTTCTCATCCTGTACTGCTAGCATTATTGCCAGAATATGTCGATTTTAAAAAGAAACGGAAGGAAGAGCTAGAGACCATTTTACAACGCCAAAAAGAAGAAGAACAAACTTTTGTACGAAAACAAGAAAAGGAAAAGAGAGAGCAACACGAGCTGAAAAACGATGAGTGGTGAACAGAATTATGTGAGTGAAAACAGAACTTCAAAAACTGTCAATGTGTGATGGAACATTCTGTTTGAGCTAAAACAACCGAGAGGAATGCATGAAGCCACTTTGATGAAACCCAAGAGAAAGAGACTTTCACAATCAAAGAATTCTAAAGCTTCAATTACATCGACTAAATCGATTCAGCAGCGACAGCAATCACTACGACAATAGCAGCAGCAGTGGGATTTGGACGTGGAAAAGTTTTAAACCAGTAATAAATTATGTTGAAAAGTCCATGATTCTTTTGTACAAACCCAATTGTCCCTTTTCAAGGCCACCATATCACACAGAAAAGAGATACTACTCGCTATTGCCAAATAAAAAAACAACAAAAAACAAAGAAAAATAACAACAATCAACACCCTCGCTCTCCAACAAAAATGTATATTTTCTATATCGTATTAATACAATATAATAGAAGAAGAAACTAATTAAGACATTAACACCCGTACGTTTGGTGTGTTCTCGTGAATAAGAATCACAACATATTTCAAACAAATAAAAAAATCCATTTCTTTTCTTCTTTTTAGGAATGTCTTACTTTGAATTTCTTGACTGGAATGGGTTCTTCTGCTTCATCTTCTGAAATCTTATCTCCCCTTTTTTTTCTCTCCACCTTCACGTTCTGTTTGAATTTTCTTTCACGGAGTGGGTTCTTCTGCTTTTTCTCTTCTTTCACTTTCTTTGGACGTTCTGGACACTTTGAAGACCATTGTCCCTTTTCTTGACAATGATAGCAGGTATCTTTACTTTTGTCTCTGGACCTGATTTCTCCTTTCTTAGAGGTTCGTTTTCTTTGACGTTGTGGACATTAGCCCAATGTCCTTTCTCTTGCCAGACATATCAGGCATCTTCACTTTTATTTTCAGAGGAGTACTCTTGAGTTTCTTCATAGGTCTTGTTCGACTATGCGTATTTTTGAAACACTCGCTGTGAATCTCTGACCAGAAGTGTAATCGTGGGTTGCTCTTCCATCTTCTCAGGCTGTATGTGGAACTGTATGATAATATTCTCTTAAATAGAGGCGAGAGAGAGAGAGAGAGAGAGAGAGAGAGAGAGAGAGAGAGAGAGAGAGAGAGAGAGAGAGAGAGAGGTAATGTCAGTCCCATCAAACTAGAATTTTCTGTCGTCATGAAAGATCACACCATTCCAAGCATAAACCAGAAGTAAAGCGTAGACGACGACGCCTATTACGCTCGGTGTCTCCCGACATTTTCAGAGAAGTTTTGGCATAAGTTCACCCTAGCGAGTTTAAAGAAGAAATGATGGATCTATATCCAACACCATTATACTCCTCCTCGCCAAGACAGAGAGACAAGCTTGTCCAAGAAAGAATGTCGTTTGGTATCCACTGAAGATTACTTTCACATCCAAGCTATTCACAAAATAACTTCCAGAAACTTTAGAACTACCGCTTACACTTACAAAGTCAAATTTAAAGAGTTCCAGTTCCAAGTCCCTGCAGGGAAAGCGGTTGGATTTATTACCGACTATTGTAGTCTATGCTGGATCAGCTGTAACAGCCAGGAGTGTCAAGCTGAAGATTAAGATCGTTTGCGAATTTCTATCACTCACGACAGTTTGAAATCTCATGCCTGGATCGAAAGTAGTATACCTGCTGAGTTAACATCTTCCAAAATCTTGGATACTGAATTCAACAAGTTCAAAAATGCAACGGTGGCATTATTGTTGGCATGATAAGTTTGTTATTTAACAGTGCTGGACAAATTGTTTCTTTCCTCCTTGAAGATGGTATTGTATATGTTTTATATTTAGTGGGTTTGTTACTTGCATTTTGACCGAAGTGTAAACAAAACATTTATATCAGCAAGAGATTAGTAATGTATCTAAAAAAAAGTAAACTTTAGCAGCTCCAGTAACAGTTAGTATAAAAAATGGGTGTTCGTTTATTTCATAGTCGATATTGTTTTCTAACATTTCTAAATTGGCATGCGTTTTATGAACGTACAAGTATCGGATCTCATTAGTAGAACTGACAGTAAGATTATCACCACCGTAATCCTTCTTCTTCACATAATCGTTAATCATTTTGTCTTTTTTTATCCATTACAATTTCTTGGCATACTGCCACAAATTGATTTTCAACCTTTGGAATACCTCTCTTTATTGCCTCGGTATTAATGTTATGGTTTGTCCCAGCTTAAACAGGTCACTGGATTTCTGTAAATGGTTGTTGTATCCAACGATAATATCCTTCCTCATCGCCATGTATCTCGGTAACAGATATCAGCACCACCAACAGCATAGACCAATTTAACTTTTGAACCTGATATAAACTGTTGGAATTTTACCATTATGTTATAATCTGTGTCGTAACCTTGCTGTCCTAAAATTAATAGCTCCATTAGCATCTTGACAGCGTATAATACTGTTGAACAGTATATGGAATTGGCTTTTTTTGCGTAAATACAATGAACCCTTATTTACTGTTTTTCCTCATTTACATTTTTTTATTCTTTTCTAGTTTGTTCATATTCTCTTATGCAATACCAGATTAAATTATATTTACGTTTGTCAGTAGCTAACACAACAGTAGATGTAGACTCTCCAAAACATTGATGTACATCTGCATGTCATTCTGGTCCATTATATATAACGTATTTGTTTTCTCAAACGATGTATCTCCAGTCAGGACGTGGTGGAATTCTGGAATGTTTGCAGATCAAATTAAATTGCTTCATATCAATGCTGTTGTTATTTGTTTTGAAAAGTCATCGGGTAAACATATTTTACATTCAAACGACAGTTTTTGAATTTGGAAATAAACGCGAAATGTGTATACTAATTTTACTAACTCTGGTATATTTTTGTCTATGAAATGTAAGAAATAAATCCCTCAACCAGATGTTGCCACACACACAGTCCAGTTTAGTTGAGTCGGCCAAAATGTAATGCCACACTGTGACCTGTATCTTTTCATAGAGCATCCCTGTCAAAATTTAAAGTGTAGTTATCACAAATGTTTAATGGTTCGTATGTAAACAACTTAGTTTCAATAGAGCAAATTTTGATCTCGTTCAATTCATTTGATACGTTGACTTTGTTAAGGTGAATTAACCAGTTTAATACATTAAACTGAGTAGCATGGCAAGAGTAAGGCGTTGCACTTGTTAATTGTTTCAATCTGGAATCCATTTAGCCTTGCTAAAAAAAAATGGGTTGAACAATGTTCACCTATACTTTATGTATGGAATTGGATTTTCTTCTGTAAATACACTGAACCTCTATTTACTGTTTTTCCACATTTACAATTAGTTCTCTTTTCATTTTTTTTTTCTTTAATCTGTTCATGTTCTCCATTGTAATACCATATTAATATAATTTTCTTTACACAGTCTTCGTATCTGTGGTATTTCATATTTCATTTTTCCATTTCCTCTATAATTTTTTCTAGTCTGCATTTGTAAAATTTAAAACTACCTTTGTTTCTTTAGGATACGCCTCCTCTGAATATGATAGTACCATTTATTTAAGTAGTTTAATTTTAATTAACTCCTTCCCATATCAACTGGTTAATTTTAATTAACTCCTTCCCATATCAACTGGTTAATTTTATGGTAATTCTTTATGACTGAATGTTTTATGAATGAGTTAAAATTGTTCATGTTAATAATCTTGTTCAGGAAAAATTTATAATTGGTCGAATATTTGCATGAATCACTGCAATACCTTCTTTGAGAGAAAACTAAAAACGTTTAAATGTACTGATGTTTTTATCAACATCTATGTGATCTTCTTTACCTTTTTGTATTCAAAATCTCATAGACCGGTTTAATATTTTTATGTTATCTCTTTTCATTTCTTCTGTTATGCCATTTATTACAATGTTAGGACATTTATTACAATGTTAGGACATTGCAGACATGATAGTCGCCTTATCACGTTTTTCATGTGTACAATTGCATTGTTTATCTCTGATGTTTTACTCTGTTCTTTTTTCTTTTGTTTTCCTTCTGGTTTTGTGATCAGTACAAATTCATATCAAATGCATATTTTAATTCCTTCATTTTCTAATGCGTCGGTTTCTACATTTGTTACATTCAGGAAAATCCTCACGTTTCAAAAACTCAAAGTTTTCATGCTCCTTCATAGTGCTATCTATGTATTCTGCTTACTCCATCATGTCCAGTGAAGAGGTGTGTCTTTGACACATCATTTATTTTAACGTAATAATGTTTTCTACCGGTTACCACCTGTTAAACGATTCATCATATCCTTTCCATATGACAAGTACATACTCTTTACCTTTCATTATTTTGGTCTTGAAAATCTTTTCAACTTTGTATATGTCATCTTTGTGTAGTATATAGGTAACTCTTGTTTGTAAAATTTGCCCTCAATATCCACTCCATTTAAGGTTTCCAGTTTATAATCAACCGTATCACCTAATATTACTCGCCTCATTATTGTTTTATATTCTGAAATTCTGACTGTTCACCAGTTTTAATTTAGGAGTTCCAGATTTATCAGCTGTTAAATAACTGAATAGATTGATTCATACTTTTGATTTGTTTTCTTTCTTGCTCGCTTCGACCGGAGTCATGTCTATTAACGTGTGCTATATGTTATAGTATTTAAAATTAACTTTGCCTAAACGTCAACCCATTTTCTGATTTAATTTTGAGTGAAATACTTTCTCGCTCCAGTCCTCAGAGTTCTGTTATATCGTTTAACTACAGATGCTTTTTTGTCTGAATAACTTGAAAAAGTACCCAGTGTTACGTTGTCCTAGAAACCCTTAACTTTTTTGTTGTACAACTCTATTCCTTCATCAAACTTGATCTTTCTAGGCTTTCAATCTTTGAAAGTTTATTTGAAAGCGTCGTGTATATCATCTCACTCTTTCGTTTTTACTTTTTTTCAGCCCATGCGTATGCTGAGAAAACATCTATCACTGTCAAATTGTATTTGTATCCATTGTTGTATTTTTCATATGATTGCAAGTGAACAGTTTTTTCCTGCCACTGGTCATCCAGGCGACATATTCACACCTTTCTATAAGGAAATCTGTTTACACTTTTCGTGTATAAAGTATAGGTTGATTGATCAGTTAACCACTGCTTCAATTCAATGTATTTTATTTAATTTTTTATTTATTTGTTTTTTTTTCTTTTTGTCTTGCTTAATTAGTTTCCACATTTTTATTTATTTAGGAAAAAACTGTACTATCAGAATCTTTGTAAAGGTGTCTTAAATACTGTTCTTTTCAGTAATTTAAAATGGTATGCAAAGATTCTGCGAATATGTTACGCTTGAAACATTGTCTTTAGGTGTTATATCAAAAAAAAAAAAAAAACAGTCAGAAATCACCCACAGCAATAACTGTAAGTTTCAACAGTTTGCAACGTTTCTTCAATCTTTTCAAAAGTATCTACAATTTCAGATTTATGTCAGATTTTCCCATTCGTATGGTTGATTCGAAAATAGCTACTTCATATACTGAACCACCATGTACTGTTTTTATTCGAACTTTATTTTCCTACAATTCTATCTCTGTCTTTTCTAAATCGTTGTAGATTGACCTTGTGAAGTTTGTGAAAACTTCGAATTGTACTTCAAATTTAGTTGAATACAAATTTGTATATTTACTCCAATCAAAAACGTGATTTATTCCTTTTTCATTGCGTGCTCTTATGATGTTTATCTCTATATTATTATAATTAAATGTGATCTGTTAATCTTCACCTTCTCTAAAACATTGCAGGATATCATTTTTCATACTTTAAATCAACCAATTAAATTTGTATTCTCTTGTTTGTTCTTTTGTAATACAATTATATTTGACCACACGTCTATTCCATCCAGTTTGTTCTTTTGTAATACAATTATATTTGACCAAACGTCTATTCCATCCAGTTTGTTCTTTTGTAATACAATTATATTTGACCACACGTCTATTCCATCCAGTTTGTTCTTTTGTAATACAATTATATTTGACCACACGTCTATTCCATCCAGTTTGTTCTTTTGTAATACAATTATATTTGACCACACGTCTATTCCATCCAGTTTGTTCTTTTGTAATACAATTATATTTGACCACACGTCTATTCCATCCAGTTTGTTCTTTTGTAATACAATTATATTTGACCACACGTCTATTCCATCCAGTTTGTTCTTTTGTAATACAATTAGACCACACGTCTATTCCATCCAGTTTGTTCTTTTGTAATACAATTAGACCACACGTCTATTCCATCCAGTTTGTTCTTTTGTAATACAATTATATTTGACCACACGTCTATTCCATCCAGTTTGTTCTTTTGTAATACAATTATATTTGACCACACGTCTATTCCATCCAGTTTGTTCTTTTGTAATACAATTATATTTGACCACACGTCTATTCCATCCAGTTTGTTCTTTTGTAAATACAATTAGACCACACGTCTATTCCATCCAGTTTGTTCTTTTGTAATACAATTATATTTGACCACACGTCTATTCCATCCAGTTTGTTCTTTTGTAATACAATTATATTTGACCACACTTCTATTCCATCCAATCTGGTAAACAAATACTTGTTTGTTCTTTTGTAATACAATTATATTTGACCACACGTCTATTCCATCCAATCTGGTAAACAAATTCTTGTTACCTCTTGATACTTAAATTGTTGCTTTAATGTTAAACTCACGAAATATTTATATCACGTCTCTGAAAATTATATCACGTCTCTGAAAATTATATCACGTCTCTGAAAATTATATCACGTCTCTGAAAATTATATCACGTCTCTGAAAACTGTTGAATCTATAACAATATAACTTTGTGTTATTATTTATATTGATTTGCCACCAAACAAAATTTCTTTTGTTTTATATTGATTAATTGAGAAAAAAAATTGAAAAAAAAATAGTATGGACCTAGAGTAAATTTGACAAGTGTGTCAGAAAATCGATCCCTGTGCATTTACTAAATTTTACAAGTGTTTCAGAAATCCGATTACGAAGTACGGATAAAGTCTGGTAGCCGAGCATTTTATAAAGTGAGCCACATATATGTACTTAGTTTCGACATTTTCCCTCTCACTCCAGATTTAAATAATTTATATAATAAACCATTCTTAAAAACAAACAGAAAGTATTTTGAAAGTCTTCAAACGCACAATAAATTCCTTTACTATTACTAACATACCTATTTATAAGACTATGGAGTATAAATATTGCATTGACAATTTCCAATCTTTGCTTAAATCCAAACTGAAAAATGCCTAATTTTATTATATGTATTAATCAATTCATTATTCTTTGATTAAAAATGCCTGGAAAAAATCTTTGAAACACAACTCATTAGGGTAATACCTCATTAATATCTGGATTCAGAATTTTCCCCACCTTTAAATACTGGAACAATCATTCCCTCGCTTGAAGATGTATTAAAATAACTACTATCAAGTATTGCATTAAAACGTTTACTTAAAATAGGACAAAGTGTATCTTGTCCGACAATAAAGAGCTCATTCATCATCTCATCGATACTGCCTGTCTTATTTTCTTTATACTTTCAATTAATAATTGATCAACTCAACAACAACAACAAAGTCCGGTTTTACACTAATCTGCGTGGTTATTCATCTCCTACGTCAAACATAAGACTGGGATGTAAAAACTAGGGTTGCTTCGTAGTTTTTGCAAATTATCCTTCCTTTTATCGGCATTTAAGACATAAAATATGCATTCAAAGAAATCAGTCGAAGCGGCACAGAAAATCAATATATCTCTCCTTTTGGTCATATTTTTCTATAAATTATCCCACTAGATTGCAACATTTTCAAACACCAGAGACATTTTGAAAAGCAATTTAAGCAATAGAGGCAGGAATTCGACAAAAATGGTCAGTTTAACAATGTAAATTTTGATTACAAACAAATCCGAACTTTGGCATTATCTGTCCGTATATCTGCAGCTGATGAAAACTCCGCATAATGCAGAAAGAAATGCATACATAGTGGTCAGCCTGTACAACTTAAGACGTCGTACAAAGTAAGGGATGTGGTATCTGATGTGCAACGTATGCTTTTGTCCCTAAGTGGTGGATTAACCTGGTGTCCCCGATGTGGTTTCAGCAATCATCTTTTTACAAGATAAAAGCATTGGGATATCCACACGTTTATTAAGAAATAAAATAAGCATGTCAAAGAAATCGATAAAAGTGGCATATAAAATTAGTTTACACGATGTTCAAAGGTGTAAGAAAGAAAGGGATTTAGGGCTTTTTTCTCTCTCTTTCCGCTGTAACCTAGAGTAAAGTTCAGGATCCGGTCTAACTTTTACACACTATTTATCTACTCAAGATGAATTTCTGTAACTATTTATAATTCGCGTAAGCTTTAAGAGGAATTTAATGCATACGAGTTGAAAAATGTATTATGTCATGATGTCAGCCCGTCTGTTACCAATTCATTTCCACACAAAAATTCAGGTTCTCCACCATCTAGTTACCAAACTTTGTGGATGACTTGCACTTGAAGTGATGAAGAACTATATCGATTTCGGGGTCAAAGGTCACTGTGAATGAAGAACTATATCGATTTCGGGGTAAAAGGTTCAGATCACTGTGAATGAAAGAAGAAAAAATGTTTCCGCGCAATAACATTAGGACACACCAAGGACATACCACGTTAACCGACTTGGGCTGATCCGATGGTAGGATTCGAACCAGCACCCTTCTGATCGTGAGTCCGGCACCCTAACCAATGAGCAACCGCGGCTCTGACTGAAAGCAGAAAAATGGTTTTTGCATAATAACTTTCTATTCCATATATATTCACCAAATGTTGTAGACGGCTTAAGGTATGGAAAAGACTGATTGATTTATATGGTCAAGGGTCCACGGCTTGCACTTAAGGTATGGAAAAGACTGATTGATTTATTAGTCAAGGGTCCACGGCTTGCACTTAAGGTATGGAAAAGACTGATTGATTTATATGGTCAAGGGTCCACGGCTTGCATTTAAGGTATGGAAAAGACTGATTGATTTATATGGTCAATGGTCCATGTACTTGTGGCTCACATAAAAATGAGTTTTAGAGAGTAACTTTTAATTTAGAGTGTGTACCTTTACCAAACTTTGTGGATGAATTGCATTTAGGGTAACAAAGAAATCTAATGATTCTGGAGTCTACATGTCAAGGGTCATTCTCATAGTAAGTTTAATAAAAAAAAATAATGATTTCTGCATAGTAAATTTAGTTCAAGACCAAATGTACAGGTCATTTGGACACGTTGGTCAATAATCTCAAGAGTCAATCACACACTACTAAAGCCTACATAGAGAGCTATTAAACACGGGGTGGGTGTATAAATGCAATTTACAGTATTAATGTTTGAAAATAATAAGGCTGACACAGGAGTGTACTGGGTAAGCAACTCGGCCCTGGACTTATCTGCCAAGACAGGCCCGGGGTTTTGCTCACACCAGTAAAACACCGGTAAAACGGATTGTTTTGACGGCCCACCGGCCCACCGATGCAGCTGTCTGCCGGGACAGGCCCGGGGTTTTGCTCACACCAGTAAAACACCGGTAAAAACGGATTTTTTTGCGGCGGCCCACCAGGATTTGTCCCGGTATGCCCAATGGCCAGAACACCACTGGGCTGACATGTGCACAAATTAAAAAATACAAAGCTATTTTTGTTGTTCTTTGTAATAACTCAGCCTTTGACTAAAATACCATAATCAAGATAATGTTGAATCCCAATTTGTGGCACAATTTTGTGTAACTGGCTCAGGGCCTCTTTTTAAAAAATAGTTTCTTACTCTGAGTCAACTCACAGTTCTGTCTTGGAGATCTTGTAACTCTGAGCCTGAGACTACGTTTCCACGCTGAGCCAATAAAAAATGACTTTTCAAAAGTAAAAATCTTTCCGATTGGTTGACACAAATTCTCAAGCTCAGGTTGAAATTAAAAAGTTATATGATCTCCTGCCTGATATCGATTGGCATACGTTAAACTTGTAACCAATCTGACGTCTGAATTCTGAAATCAGTCTGGGTTCGAGAATGAGAATATTGTTCTAATCTTTAGGCAAAATAAAAAGACACCAACCTCAAAAAGGATTTTTTAAATACACATGTTGCACACATGCCCCGAGTCAATTATCACATCCAACACATCACTACTTTTCTCGCCTAATCTCGCGTGACTATACATCTTCATACTCCTCAATAATATTCACTTCTTCGTGTCTATTTTGACGCAATGTGCCCTTATGTAGGCCATGGATATACTCTATAGAAAAAAAACTGAATATCACAGTGTTAAGAAGGCTGGGTAAAATGTCCCGGAACTTGTTACTGTTCAGCAAACCATACACAATCATTCCGGGCCGGGCCAAGAAAAGAATGAGAGCAGAGTACGTTAAGATGACGAAGTAGACGCTGTTGAATCTGGAGCATACACATGACGTTTTTCCCTTTTCTGAAGCTCCGCAAGTCAGATCTATAATCTGGACAAGGATAGGAGATCCACCTGTAAAGAAAGAGTATCAGAATTACCACTAGCTGCTAAGGCCGCCTATAAACCTGGTTAACTTCTGCTACTATACGATGGCGAGGTGAAAGAATATGCGCTAAATTACATATGCATGGTATCAACAGGCGAGACACATTGAATCCTGGCATATCGGGGTAATGACGCAGCCAGAACACATTGAATCCTGGCATATCGGGGTAATGACGCAGCCAGAACACATTGAATCCTGGCATATCGGGATAATGACGCAGGCAAGGTACATTGATTCCTGGCATATCGGGGTAATGGCGCAAGCGAGACACACTGAATCCTGGCATATCGGGATAATGACGCAAGCGAGACACATTGAATCCTGGCACATCGGGGTACAAACTATTTTTTAGGGATATGGAAGCATTGTATTAAACTGTCAGTTGAATACAGCAATTGATGCAGAAGATATATTACTTTCAAAAACTAACACATGACCTTAAAATTGTTGACGCAGACGCCACCGTCACTGCTGCCGGAAAAGTTATACATATGTCTCGATATTTAATCAGTTAGTTTAAAATTAGATTACATCAAAATCTACATGGTATACAGATTATTTCCTGTGACCATCAAACTCTCCATCGTTTTGTGGTTTGATAGTAAGTATTTCCAGGAAACAATTTGTGGTCATGAAATAATATTCAAGGTAAATTCAAAAGAAAGCGATCCACTATCGGATATCCTGCTAGTTACAAGTAGATAAACTCTCTTGTATGAGTCCGTGTATAACTCTTCCCGGTATCAGCGTCACTTTTTAGTTCTTCTATAGTTTTTCATCAACAAAAATGATGACATTCTAAAAGTAGTAAAATTAACAATTACCTTTTACAAATAACCGCATGACAAACAAATTAAGATAATTCGGTTCGTTTAAGAATCTATGATGACGAGGGCTTCACAAAATTCCATCTTTTCCCCTCTTCCCTTCATGATATAAATGTATGAATGGCCATTCATGAAATTAACATACTGATTCTTCACAAATTAAAGCTATTAAAGTTTAAACATAAGTGGCTTTTTCACGAACATTTGTGCAGTCAATACTGTCAAAATCTTCAGGAAAAAGTTATCGTTATTTCGAAGGTAAAAGTGTGTACCATGGCCGAACATGTCAAAAATTGAATTGATTTTAATGAAGATACTTGTATTCACGAGTCATCTTTCTTCACGAAAATCCTTTATGAAGATTGCGCCTTTCTCACAGAGTAAATTTTTCATGAAGATTGCACCCTTCTCACGGAATAGCTTTTTCATGAAGATTGCACCTTTCTCAAGGAATAGATGTTTTATAAAGAAACTTGTTAGAATGAGTCCTCTTTCTTGACGAAAAAATCACCAATCTCTATGAAGATTTTTACTTTTCTTCGTGAAAAACTAAACATGTTCGCCAAGACTGCATATTTTTCATGAAAACTGCACCTTTTTCACGAAAAACTTCACCTTTCTCGTGAAAAATTTGTATCAACGTGCAAGGACACTTTTTCGTGAACAATTTGTATCAACGTGCAAGGACACTTTTTCGTGAACAATTTGTATCAACGTGCAAGGGCACTTTTTCGTGAACAATTTTTATCAACGTGCAAGGACACTTTTTCGTGAACAATTTGTATCAACGTGCAAGGACACTTTTTTTCGTGAACAATTTGTATCAACGTGCAACGACACTTTTTCTGAACAATTTATATCAACGTGCAAGGACACTTTTTTGTGGAAAAAGATACTCTTCATGAAGTCTGCACCTTTTTGACGAAAACACTTATTAGAATTATGGTGTTTGGTAAATTCTTGGCAAAATACTGCTACTTTCCAACTTCTGTATTTAATTTGCATCGATAATTTTAAATTTCCTCTAAAAAGCGACATTTTCGTGTCGATGCAAACAAAAAAAGAAGTATTCGAAAAAAAAGTATCTTCACAAAGAATGTCGCTTTTTCACAAAAAAAGTGCCATTACACGAAAAACCAAGTCTTTAACGAAGAAACTTACTTTTTTAGTTGAAAATATGTAATGATCATGAAGAATGTCACTTTCTTCACAAAGAAAGTGTATGTACACGTGGATGCAAACTTAATTTTTTCGTGGAAAAAAAGTGCAATTTTCATGAAGAATGTAACTTTTTTCACGGAAAAAGTTACGTACACGTTGACGTCATTTTTTGACGAAGAAATGTGTAGTATTTCGTGAAGAATGTAATTTTTTTTTCGGAGCAAAGTGCCATTACACGTCGATGCATCCTGGAAGTTACAATGTAGCACAATGAACGTTTGAAATAAGCTGTTAGCATAACGGGAGTTCTAATAAAATAATGTCCCACTGTGACAACAGATGGCGCCGAAACATCACACTGAACACAATGACCGCGGATCCGGTGCACAGCAGATTCTGATCATAGGGTACTCAAATACGGATCCGATACGACCCACAAACCTCGGACTGTTGGCTTGCCATGTATACTCCACAATATAGATATTGATAAATAATGATAATTTTGAGATGCACCAAGCCGATCTTATACATATATAAAAAAATGAGGTTACAAATTGTTAAAATCTTCAGGAGGATAAATCCTTCCAAGTAAAAGTAAATATTTTTCTCTTGCAAGAAAAAAAAATAAAAGGAAAAATGTGCTACATTTCTTTCAAAGTTCAAGTGCGCAGTAAACGCGGTGGATGGTGTAGACACTACATTGACAGCTGTGTCTCTGGTGTGGCGAAGATTGGAATATTGCCAACAGTCATTGTTGCCACCATTGCGATTGTCCTTGAGATCACAGCTTTAAGATGTGGTCTGATTTCTGAAGCTGTGAATTTAATCAGCCAGCGACTATCAATGAAAGCTAAACAATCACCATGAAATCCGCGTCTTGGCCGAATCAAAGCTCAACACAATCGCAGACCACATGTATAAGGCGCTACGTGACAACGCCTTCACAGAGGAAGAGTTCAAGCTTATCCTAGATGAAGTCTACACATACGCAACCATGAAAAACACAGGCTGCATTGCACAAGGCATACACTTCAGTTTTGTAATCAATGAAGTGGCAAGAAACGAACTAATAACCCGCGGAAGAGCCCAACCAATGAGGAGATCATAAAAACACCTCTCTGGAAATGTATAAGCTGTGTGTTGTCGTTCATAACGACAAAAACGACAGAACCGTCCGAACAATAGCTTTCTGACTCGAGGCCTATTCCCAGCGCACTTCCAGCAAATGATGCGGCTTTTAAAAAACACGACCGCGCCGCCATGCTCGGCTGGCCTTACAACCTATGTTTTTCCCTAGCGTTTTCATTTATATATTGGTTTTTAAAAAAGAAAATAAAACCAATGGGTATGCAGCGAGGACCGCGGTGGATAGATAATTACGACGAGTTTGGTTTACAGTTGAACCAAGACCAAACAAATGGTTATTCGTTTATAAAAAATGAATATTCTCGTAATCAAGGCAATAAAGTACTAAATCTCAGGCACAAACGTAAGTTTAAGCTTGCATACAGATGCCATGCAGACATTAGAACGTAACCTTTCTTTACAAAAAAGTCAGACTTGATGACCTTCTTATTCAGAGTCTTGTTACTCTTTATGATTCACTATCTTTGGAAATAGGGGAAACATCGACCTCAAGCCAGCCTCACGGAGGTATTGGATACTGTTTGTCTCGCTGGTTGTCTCGCTGTTTGTTTCGCTGAATGTCTCGCTCGGTCGTGAGGTGCTGTTAGACCTCGGAGTCTTACAATACTGTCTCCCCCATCTCAGCGAAGCACGTGTTGGTCCTACATATTTCACATGGTGTGATCCATTAAAAAAAAAACATTAAAAAAATACGGGGTGGGGGAGGGTACATTAGACGGTTGCAATGCTGCAGATGGTATATCGACTTGTCAGAAATATCAGGAAACAAAAACACGATTTTCCAGTAGAATCGCAGTTTTCTTGAAACACCTCGAAAAAATGGAACAAAAAATAACAAAGAAAAATATAATAAGATATACTATTAGTTTCAATACGTCTGGATGTGTCCGTGCGTAAAGAAAAAGCAAATATTACAGCTTCTTAGCTAGCTATTGCAAATCCCTACACGTTTTATTTTCATATCACTGTCACTGAAATTTTTGGACATGCGACCTTTGACTTCCCACAGGATCTCCCGGGTATGAAGCTAAAAAGACTACCTCTCTTACATATACAGTATTTACCATTCCGGCAACGTATAAAATAAGTTTGGTGAATTTCCAGCCGGTGATTTAGGAAGAGATACAGTTACAGACAGAACGAACGTGTTGACGTACGGACGGACAGAAGGAAGGTATCATTCACTCCGCTGACTCTAAAGCAAATGTATATTAAATGTTGATTTTAGAATGTATATGTATACGTGTATCTATATCGAATTACCCTATTTTGGATCGGTAGTGGAGTGGAGGCTATGTGGGCTCTAGTATTTGTTATGGAAATACTTGAGGATCCCTAACCTCCACTCCACTACCAATCCCTCCTATTATGACATAAATTCCTCTGGGCAAGTCAAGTGGGATTTGTCAGTGGAATCGCGTAATCCATGGATATATTTTCTATGCTTAGAATCTGCGAGATGTAACAGCGCCATCTGTTGTTATAATGGGTCATTACTGTAATGCCCAATATGACAACAGCTGGAATTGATTACATTATTCCAACATACAAACATTTTACTTGCAACGTTCACCGTGGTACGTTAAAGCTTCCATGGTGTTATTCTTTTCACTGTTATGGTATTTAACATATGTCATCAAATGAATGGACGGAATGCAGCGATGATATTTGGAGTTGACTTGATACAGTTTAGAATGTTCACGTGTGTACTATTAAAAATATACACAGACTCACTCACATGGAATTTGAAAATTTGAAATTGCACTATTTTAGTACGATATATATCAAATTCAGAAATAACTGTTGGAAGCAGTAAATATGCAACTCAGAATGTACATCCTACATACATAGAAAATGCAAACATACAATAATGCAAATTAGAATATACATTGTATATATATATATATATATATATATATATATATATATATATATATATATATATATATATATATATATATATATATATATATATATATAAAGTATACAGTGGCGTACTAATGGTAAATGGCGCCCGGGGCGACCATGATGGCCAACCGCCCCGTCCGCTCCCACCCCCCTCCCCCGTTAGTACGCTACATTATGTATATATATATATAAGTAGTATGTGGTGGGTAACTGGCTACAAGGGTGGCACTCTGGTTACGTACGAGAGTTTAACATTGCGGTGGCACTCTGGCTACGTACGGGAGTTTAACATGGTGGGTGGCACTCTGGCTACGTACGGGAGTTTAACATTGGGGGCAGTCTGGCTACAAACGGGAATTTAAAATAGCGTCCGTATGTAGTGACGAAGACAACGTCCTCTACCATCAAAAAACTAGGGTAGGGGTGTTTTTGATAGTAGAGGACGTTGTCTTCGTCACTACATACGGGGTGTGTGGGAATAATTAATCTTTCTTGAAAAAAGGGTGGTCCTCATAAGGACCGTTGGATTTTTTTGTTTTAGAGTACACTTAGAGGTGGTGGCACCTCCCAGGCTTTGCCCTGCATGCAGGGCAGCTCCCCTTCCATGTTTTTAAACTCATACATTTCTTGTTTGAGTTTAGGATAAAGGGAGGATGATCCGCTTCGGGATCCCAATTTTCTTTATTGGAGTCCTGCTCCTCCATCATCCAGTGAGGTTTGATAGGGATTTTACTTTCCCTCTCCTCCTTCTTCCTCTCCTCCTCCTCCTTTTTTTCTAAGTCATGGAGGAGGTGCCACGCCACCTCTAGATGTACTCTAACTTGTCTGATTATTTCAGATCTGTTCATTCTCTTGAATAAACGGGGTAGCTTAACTAGGGAAGACGTTGTTTTAATATACTAGAAGCGCGACGTGAAGGAAAACATCCCTTATACCTAAAAAAACAAAAAAAAACATCACCCACTACCCCGCGTCTGACGTCATTCGTTTGACGTCATTCTAGGCTTCGCGGAGTTTGCACTCCATCACCCCTGACTCTAAAAGCGCGGGCCTAAAAGAAACTACTTTTGATAAAAATCAAACACTCATCATACCATCCCTAATTTTTTTATTTTTAAAAACTTACACACACTACACAACCATTTTTTTAAATTTTTTTATTTTTTTATATTTTTTATATTAAACTTTCACACACCACACATAACCCTTTTTTAAAAAAATTTTTTTATATTAAAACTTTCATACACCATTCCATTCCTATTTTTTTAGTTTTTTTAAAAAAATTTTTTATATCAATCATACCACACAAAACATACAAGGGGAGAAGGTTTTTTTTTGTGGGGTAGACTATCACAAAAAAAAAAGAAAAAGAAAAAAAAATAACATACAAACATATATATATATATATATAAACACACATATAGATATTGGCAATTTGAGAGTAGTAATCTTTTTTCTAGAAATCTGGGGGCCCTTAAAAGGACCGTTGGGTTTAAGAAGTTATGTGGTTGTTTTTAACTTCTTAGGGTTGATGTAGCCGTGGCAGTAGCTCCAGCAGGGCGGCCGCGTTTAGCGATGGGTCTCACAGCTTTAAGACAGGCAGGTCTCTTTCGGGTGAAAGAGAAAACAATTTCTTCACAGTCAATCTTGCAACTGACTTCGCCGTCAAATAGTTTGTTGGACTGCATAAGTTGTTGCTGCTGCTGTTGCTGCTGTTGTTGTCTTTGTTGTTGCTGCTGCTGCTGTAGTCGTTGTGCTGCCTCCCATTCTGTTCTTTCTCTAAGTATTTCTTCTCTCAGGACCTCTTCTACTAGATCATGTGCCATTTGAATGAACGTCATCGTCTTTCTCTCTGGGTTGGTTTCCACCAAATGATTCTTCACCCTCTGAATGTTAACCATAGCTTCATTCAGCTTTGTAATCTTGGTGGATGCCATCTTCTTCTTCTTTTCTTCTTGGAACTGTTGAGATCTTGACGAGTCAACGAGAATGACTACACTGGCCAGTGTACTGCTTTATATGCTTAACGCGCGGACGCGATGGAAAACATGGTAAGGTTTCAGATCGACAGGGAGATCATAGATAGAGGGAAAAAGGTTTAACTTTTTTAGATCGATAGAAAGAGAGAGAGAACATCATTATTTATTTTTCAAATTCAATAAAAAAAACCACACAAGACCTTTTTTTCAAATAACAATCACATTGTTTTTATTCAACAATAACTATTCTAACATAAAAAACTAACCATTCAACAAGATATTAAAATTAAACATATTTACAAGGTTGACAACGTTGGGAAGGTAAAGTAAATGTTAAAATTTCTACATCTACATCATTTTGATGCACACTACGATTGTGAGATAAAGACAAGAGATAGCCATAACGTTCACAAAACCATTGTTGTACTTTAGCATCGTTTCGAACATAGTCACTATCAAAATAAGTCAGTAAATGTTCTAAGGAATATCCAAGACTGCGTTGATGAAGATAATGGACACAATATTGTCCACACACCATGGAATCGGATCCTTGTAGTCTCACATTATTTAATCGAGTCGAGATGGCATTTGTTCTCATAAACTCGATGATGTCTTTTTCCAAAGGAGGTAATCCATAAGAATCAAAATATTCCACACAATGATTGTTGGGAAAGTACACTGCCACCCAGTGGGTTCCTGGTAGATGACTGTCGTCAGTATTGATGACATAGGCATGAACGTTTTTTGGTTTACGATGAGGTAGTTCATCTTTAGCACATACCACAGGATTCCAAGAAGAAGTATAGGAACCGCGATTCAATAGGTAATGAAGTTCCCTGGTATCCATTTGTCTTCAACAATGGAAATAATGAGTCACCAATTCACACCTGACTTTAAACTTGAATTGATCTGTCTTGTAATTCCAGGAATATTCACGTCGGATAGGTTCTGCACTCTGATGAATGAGTCCTTCGATTCGTTTGATCTCCAGAGAAGTAAGTGGAGGAAAAGAAGAATTCTGCAAGACTTTATACCATTGTCTCAACACGTGTTCATCCGGGAGTTGTGACCAGGCCGTTTCCAAATATTCATCCAATTTTTCTTCACCTGTCATCATCATACATTTGTCGTGTTGTATCTGACTGGGATGATCGTTTTGACATCCATAACATTGTTCTTTAATCAGACTGTTAATGATTGGACTCAATTCCTGAGCATAACAGGTCACTAACTGTTTTTCGTGTTCTGGCCATCGAGAAGCCATAAATCCTGTAAACACAGGAACTGAATTGATTTCTTCTTCTTCTTCTTTTTCTTCTTCTTCTATTCTAGGTTCTGAATGATTCACTTCACAGAATCCCTCATCTATCTCCATAGGTTCTACGTTCTGCATCTTTTTTCTTCTAATAGTCTAGAATCACTTCTCTCAAACTGTTGATTTCTAGAGTGTTATCAAATTCTGCATACAAGACGACGTTGACTGTCTGGGCTAGAGCTTGACCAAACTGAAGTTCCACACGAAGTGGGCCTGATTTTATAGGGTGGAAATGTCCTTCATCGCTGCCTTGGTCCGGAGTGAAATCAAATCCCCACAAGGCATACCCTCCTGCATAATCGTCGTATGCAATGCCGTGGCTGGTGTCGCGACCTAACTGACCTGTGGCTTCAAACAGGCTCAAGTAAGATCGTAAGTAATTTCTCTGGACACCAAAGTCAGGTTCAAAAGGTCTGGTACACAAGGTCTTGCCATCTCGACTGACATCTATCTTGGTGACGTTAAAGCGTTCAAACTGGAATGGATTCTGATTGTTGACTCCATTGAAGGCTGAATTTTTGACCATACTAATGATCAAGCGTTTAGGGAGCTGTCCCTGGAAGATGTGATCTTCGACTATGGATCGGAGTCCAGCGGCTGCAGTAAAGGTTTTCAATTCCACGCGTCGTACAGGATACTTAGCAGTGGTTCTGCTCAAGGATTGACTGATGTCGTTAGCTACTTTTGGTAAGATTTCTACACGTCGCACGTAAAGTTTGGCTTGTTGGATGATGGTTTTCCACTCATTGTTTTCACTCATCAAATGGAAAGCGCCACTACTGCGATTCAGTCTCAGACATACATCCACTTCGTTCAACAAATACTTATTTTGCAACCACATGTCCAAATGCAAACGATCCATCAGTTCTAAACTTTGCCTGATTTTCTTTCGACGGTCGTTAAATCCGACATTTTTTGGGTCTGCTGCTACTGCTGCTACGTATCCTGGCTGACCTGCCACACCTACCCCCACTACTCCCGCTACAGATATTTCTGTATTGTCGAACTTTGTCGAAGTGTCAAGTTTCCAGACCACGGAAGCATCCAGATGAGTGTTCTTGGCATCTTTTCCGTACGACAAGAGATTTTCCAAATAAGCACGGTAAGGGTATGTATCCAAACTGCTGCTGATCAGTTTGTTATTCAAGTACAAATCTACTCCACTGAACAAAGAATGCATGAAATTATTGACGGGGGCCACTCTGGAATTTTCCACTGGAAGGGTGTTGTCATTTTTTTGTACTACAAGTTTCAGGTACAAGTAACTGTTATTCAGATCGATGTAATCTTCGGTTTGTCCTTTGATTTCAAATTCGATAGGAGCTGATTCCGTCAAAGACGATACAGGATGAAATTCCACCCATTGGGATTCTTGCATCGTCATCATGGTGGGAGGCATGGTAAACAGTTCCAGTTCGGACTTGGTACATTCGCAAGAATCTCGGTGCATCATTTTCACAGTTAATAATCAAATACGTCTAATTCTCTACCAGTTCTTCTTCTTTTCCTATTCTTTCTGGAAGAACCGTGTGGTCTTTTATGAACTTTGAAAGGATTTCGATGTCGTCGTCTCTTTCTACCTTGTCCTTGCTGCTGTGAAGTAATGCCAGAGCCTGAAGCGTGAAGCGTATTTATAGGATTTTCTCGGAGACCTAAAAGATCTTTACCAGTAGTCATCAACACATTTTTGCCTGCTCTCATAAAAGCTTCTTTAGGATTTTGTTTGTCGATGAGGACATTTTGCAAAAATTCTTTTCCTTGTGTCAAAGCGGCATCTTTTAAGGCATGAAATCCTCGAGTCACCATCGGTTTCAAAATAGGAGCTACCGTTCGAAAAGCCGATTTTAACATATCTCCTAAACCATGTCCTCGTTGTCGAGCCACTCCTTGGTACACTGGATACATTTTTTTTGTTTTTGTTTGGGTCAGTTACAAGATGTTAGAGAACTTGTTTTTTTCGAAAATGTAGTTTCACCGTGACTTTTCCATGATCAATGAATGGCACATCTTGTCCCAAATCTCCTTTTATACTAATGTGGACACTGTCAAAATACGATTTACTGACTGAAAGATAATGAGGATGTACAAATTCACGGTGAACGTGAAAGGTGTTGCCACCAGCACCACTACTACTAGTAGTACTACTTTCACCATCTTCGCTCACAGAAATAGTAGAATTACCACCATCAGTATCCAATTTGAAAGGAAGGACTCTCAGTAACGGAGCAGATGTGTGTCCCACCACGTTGTACTCCACCACATCGGAGTACACAAACATTAAATTCAGTCCACCATTCAATTCGATAGGGTGTTTAAATTTATGTCCAAATTCTATGTTGGTTCCAAACTCTATATCGCTTTCAGTGGTAAACGATTTATTTCCACCCAAAATACCAAACAATCCAGATGAAAATTCAATGCTCAAGAATCTTCTCTCTTCCAAAGGTAAACCTTTATCTTTCTCAGTAAGGAGTTGCCCTCTCTCTTTGAAAAATTGGATGATTAAACGGCGTGACAAAGTATGGTAAGCAATTCGTACCCATTTATTGACAGCTGATAAGGCTTTGTTAAATTGGCGTACAAACTGGGTTCTAATGGTGTCCACCAAATGTTCAGCACTAAAATAATACCCTGTAGGAATTCTCAGGGTAATCTGGGAATAGACAGTAGGTTGAGTAGATTTAGGATCTGGTACTAACTTTTTGAATGATCCCTTCATAACTGGATTTTCAGGGTCTTCTTTCCAGATTTCAGGATCATTATTCACCAACTCATCATGTAGATTTTTGTTCAAGATTTGCACAACCATAGTGTTTTGAGTTGAGTTGATGTTAATGATTTGCGTAGGATGAATGATTTCTACCAAACCCACTTCCTAATGAGCATCGTGATCCAATTGGATGGATTGAGGTAATTTGGCCGTGAAACAACATAATCTGCTGTTGGGAAACACATCCATGGAACTGTCACTAGGTAATGTTAAATAAAATTGGTCATTCATAGTTCCAAAGTGGTTCTGGTGTCCGAGGAGTCACTCAAGTGGACAGAAGAAGAATGATGTTCAAAAGGTTCCAAAAGAGGACTGGTATTGTGGTGGTGGTGACTGGACGAAGAAGAACAAGGTGGACTGGCGTTGCTCGTACTCCCGTTGTTGTGGTGACTGTTGTCCGTCGTCGTCGTAAATTTCAAAGAGGGACTGGGTAAAAGATAACCGATGCAACTGCTCAGTAAAATGGTCCACAATTGTTTGTCTCCTTGTTGCAAACTCAAATTAGCAATGGCTGCTCCGATGACACAATACACTACAAAAATTTGGCAGAAAAAGACGATTTGATTTTTAGGCACACGTTCTCCACACCACACCCAAAGTGGTTGTTTTTGTAATTCTTGAAGAGAAGAACTCTGCGAAGGAGTCGTTGAAGTCTGGGTTGCTGCTGTGTTGAATGGCATGTTGTTAGTTTACTTCTTTTTCTTTTTATAGTCGACGACTTGAGAAGCCGCAATCCAAGAATCAAAACTAGGAGTATATCCTTTCCAACGTACTTTGACTTCTTCTATTCGTCGTTTACCTACTTTACGTGTTCTTTGTTCGAGAATGCTTTCGATGTCGTACAAGGCGTCTTCTTTTTTGGTCACTCGTTGTAACTCAGGCAAGTAAAATGTTCCTTTGAGTACTTCACCGTGCATGTCTTCAAATTTATAGACGGGAGGATCACGTCCACGGACGGGGGTAGTGACACGAAACAATTCGGTGGTCCAGTTAGGTAAATAACCTTTGTCAAAAGAACGTTTGGTTTTTCCGATGCGAACCCAATCTCCCGTCTTTAACTCCAACAAGGGTGTCTTCTTCTTTTTTTTTGTCTGGGGTGAACCAAATAATTTATCAAAGACAGACACTTCGTTTTCAGGGCTGACCTCTTCGGGGGTACATCCGATGCTACGATGGTACGATTGATTGTACGCTTTGACCAAACGAGGTAACACGTCGATGTACTTGAGAGTATGTTGATGTGTAAAATATTTCCACATGCGTTCTTTCAAAGTTCTTTGAAAACGTCCCACGATACTGGCTTTGGTTTCAGGATTTTCGGTAGTAAAAAAATGAATTTGTCTTTGTTTCAATTCTTTTTGAAAAGCTTGGTTTAGAAATTCGGTGCCTTTGTCAGTTTGCCATCGTAAAGGTTGGCGTCCACTTTGTTTCAAGACCAATTTTAAGGCCCGTACCAATTCGGTACTGCTTTTAGAGGTCAAAGGCACGTCCCAAGCAAATTTGGAAAACACGTCGATGACACAAAACAAATATTTGTGACCACGATTGTAAGTGGCTAAATGAGAGACGTCAGCTAAATCGGCTTGCCATTGATGATCGATGCCTTCCACTTGAGTGGTACTTCTAGAAAATTTACGTCGAATGGGTTTGTGTAACGTGTACGTCGATTGTTCTTGTAACGATCGTCGTACTTCGGGCAAACGTACACTTTTCAATTTACTTTTAGCAGTTCGATATAATTTTTGAACTCCTCCGTAACCAGCAGCATGGCCAGGATTGTAATAAAGGCTAGCTAACAGTTTCTCCATGATTGATCAATAAGTCACCCACTGTTCGATGCTACTACTTTTGGTGTCGTGAGGTTTGGACGAAGTAGCTTGACGCGTTCGACGAGCCACAGGAGTGGTGATGGCAGGTTTTTTCTTAGTCTCTTTTTTCACTTCAGTCTTGCTGTCTTTCTTTTCTTCTTCTGCTGAAGAAGGAGTGGACATCTTCTTATGAACCCAATCTTTCATTTTTTCTCGATGAGGGGTAGGCGAGGGTGTCAACAAGGACGCGGCAATTTGACTAGAGATACCAGCAGACGGAGTTTGAAACACTTCTCTAGGCTCGTCTTCTTCTTTTGTCATCCCCGTGGCGGTGTCTCTTTTAGTGGTGGTCACTTTAGGTTCGCTTTTCATCAGGGCCTTAAAATCTCTCAGAGTGGGTGAAGCTGTTTCGTCGACTGCTTTTTGGCGAAAGAGTTGTAGACGTTGTAAAAGTTGACCGTACCGTTGGGATTTTTCTGTTTCGGACAAATCGCTGCGTTCCATCAGGGATTGTATTTCTTGTTGTAACTGGGACATTTCGTTGAGATTAGGATTGGGTGGTAAATGAGGTATCCGTTGTTCGTTCCAACGATGAAATTCCATCCATCGTTTGTAAGGTACTAAAGTCAGTTTTCGTCCTTCCATTTCATTCAAAGGTACCAAAAAGGTGTGGTCTTTTCAGAGAAGGGTGGTCCTTTTTATCTTTTTTTTTGGAGGGGTTATCGCATGACCCCTCCTAAAAGCGGTCCAGCAATCGTTCCTAACAAAGGAGCAGCTATTTTTAACAACGGTCCAATCAACATAGGTAGAAATCCTCCTCGTTGCACCAACATTTTTTTCTTTTGTTGAAGAGGTATTTTCTTTTTCATCATTTGACGAAGAACGTTCCGATGTTTCCCTAATTTTTGTTTCTGTATCTTGGACAAAGGTACCGTTCCTTTCAAAACGTTCAAACAACATTCACACACGGTATCAATGATTTCTTTGGGGGCTGTTTGAATGAGTTGTTTTCGCATGGGAGGATTGGATTTGGTCAGGACAGACAAGACATCCCAATGTTTGGCCAGACGAGGGGGAAGTCGTCCTTTTTTGCTGGTTTTACTTTTCTTCTTTTTTGGTGGTGGTGGTGGTGTGCACGTTTGGGAGCCATCTTAGAGGTGAGGAGTAAGTCTGAAGTCTTTGGCATTTCACCCTTCTATTTTATACTGGAATACGTCTCCACTGATTGTCTGCACGACGTACCATCTTCATGACAGGTCTCACTCGACGTTGAGGTGTTTTCAAAGGACTAAATCGTCTCAATTCTTCTTTGGATAAATCCACTAAACTTTGTAAGATACCAGTTCTTTCTTGGACTTTGGTTTTAGGGGATGGTACTTTGTTGGTGGCTGCTGCCATGGCTAAATCAGCTGAAGTCGACGGTCCCGACGGGGTGACTTTCGAAATAGGTTTCCATTTTTGCATCAAATAAGGAAACACGGATCTTAAGTCTGGTTTGACAGGCATCATGGTAAAAGGGGGTGAAGAAGAAGGCAAAGAGGAAGATGTGGACGCAAAAGGAGACCTCGTCATCATTGGAGACTGTGGTGATGGTGATGGTAAGGGTGGTGGTGTTTTGCGGGTGTACGTTTGCGTCCTGGCTGCAGTACCTCTCTTACGGCGGGTGCTGGTGGTAGGTGTTGTTTTCTTCTTCTTCTTCTGGGCACGACTTTTCTTTTTCTGAGGGCTGCCTTTCTTTTTTTTCTTGGTGGTTTTCTTCTTTGGACTTTTCTTCTTCTTCTTTTTGGGTGATTTGGGTTTTTTGGTTTGGGCATTAGGATCCCATTTCAAAAGGGAACGAATCATAACCCCTCCTAAAGAACCACTTCCACCAGGAGTTAAAATGATTTGTTTTTTAGTCCGTGAATCGATTCTAGGATCAGCCAGTTGTGACAATGCCGCTTTATGTCTTTGAAAAATACGTTGAGTTTGATGAGGGATGTGAATGATGCCTTGCAGTAATTGACGTGCCGTCAAAGTAAACCATCGTAACACTTCTTTAAGACTCGCTTCTAGCAAATGAGCACGGACTTGTTCATTTTTTTCACGACTGATGCCATACAAGGCACGAATCAATTTAGCCGAAGGATGAGGTTGAAAGGAAGTCATCTCTCAAAAGAGTGAGACAGAAATGACGTAGTGACTGTTTTTATAGTTTTTTTTTTAAAATGGGCTGAAGGGGAGGTGTAAATGACAGGATCACCTTCTTGACCCCAAGGGTGAAACAATTGAGCACGAAATCTCAAATAGTCAGGAGTGGTGGGTTTTAAGTCGATGAGTAAATACTCGTGAGGGGTTTGAGTGGCATCGTCGTACGCATAATTAAGCCAAGGAGCCCCTAACTGTTTGGCTAACACTTGTACTTGAGATTTGTCTCTGGGGCTTTTAAACAAGACCACGTAATGAGCGTTCAGACTAATGGTTCGATGGGCTTTACTTTGTTGAAATAAATTTTGAGTAATGTAGACAATACTAGCATTACGATGGTGTCCTTTTCGTGTAAACCAAAGTTTAATTTCTTCTTCGTCTTCTCCTAACATGTCATCAAAAATAACCAAATGGGTTTGACTCACGTCAGACACAATTCCATCGTCTTCGTGAGGAATACCATCCACAAATGAAATGGTTTCTCCTTGACTTTCTTTCAATAACGTGTAAGACGGTTGCCACTCTTTGTAACACCACACGATACGTTGAGGTGGACGATCAAACAAATCAGCTTTGTGTTCGATCAAACGTTTGACAAATTCGGTTTTCCCTGAACCACTCGGTCCAGCAATTAACATGTTAAATGGATGGCGCAGATACAAAGCATTCCAACTTTGACGATCTAACTTTTCGTCAATCACTTTAACCACAGAAGCAGAAGAGGCAGACGAGGCAGAAGAAGAAGAGGATGTAGCCATGATCGAGGTAAGAAGATTTTTGAGAAGAAGACAAAAGACCCAAGACATTTTATACATTTTCATACACGTTTATTTTTTTAAAAAAAAAAAACGAACACAACAAAACATATTTTACAAGTCATTAAAGCCAACGAGTGATAAAATAGCAAAGTAAAATCATCAGGTACACAATTAAGGCTCCTACTGAAACAATCAAACTGTCATATAAACACGTCAATGTACAACAATAGTTTCGTGTCCTAGTAATGAAAGACACAGACACTGCTTGGAGTGGTGGTAGTATTCTTCTGGTCTTCTTCTTTGTTTTTGAATCCTCTGACGGCAGCGGTGGTAAGGAAGGGTTGTGTTCCTCAAGAGGTATTTGGACCACAGTGGTGTCAGGTTCTTCTTCTTTTTCTTCTTTCAGGGTTTCCCATGGAGGTTCCCATTTTTTCACTTTTGGACCCTTATGGACAAGTTGCCAAATCTTTGGCAAACTGAGCCACTTCTTGTAGCCAATATTGGAAACCAAGGTTTCTCCAGGGTCGTACATCTTTCCAATTGAAAAGGTGTTGGTGCAACTCACTAGCAAAACACACTTCTTGAAATGTTTTATAAACAGATAAAGTGTGACGAATGTCTTCTTCACATGGAAGTTCCTCACTGATTTTCATCACCACTCTCAACGCTTTACGTACGATGTTTCTTTCTTTGACTGATAAAATCAAGTTTTTATAGTCTTCTTCTTCTACTAAGTCCGAAAAAGAACACAGTGTCATATTGCTTTTTGGAACTCAACAATTGAGTCCAAAACAACCACAGATCCTCCAAAAGAATCCAAGGCAAACACTTGTCCTCAAAAATAGTCCACAACGAATGTCCTGGAAATCGAATTCCAAGATAAGTAGTCACTAAGACACACACCACATAACGTCCAAAATTCAATGGAAACAGTTCTTGTATCACTTTTTTATAATCCTCTAAGGTCTGAACATGATCTGTGATTTCTTTCCACGGAATCCGTTTTACGAGTGACGTGTAGAGCTCAGGCATACCCACTCTTTTATAGCCAGGCTGCCCAATAGACACTTAGACGTGACGGGCTAGATCTTTGGCAAACTGTGGTACTTCTTGTAGCCAAGCATCGAAACCAACACTTTTCCAGTCACGTACATCTTTCCAACCACTAAGTTGTTGGTGCATCCAACTAACAAGGCACACTTCTTCAAATGTGTCAAGGCAAGATAAATTTGTTCTAATGTCTTCTTCCCCACTTGGGATGTTCATCACCACTCTCAACACTTTGAGTATAATTTCTCTTTCGTGTACCGATAAAGCATGAATGCTCATGTTTGACTTCCTTCCACAGAATCCGTTTCACGAGTGACGTGAACAGTACAGACGTGCCGCCTCTTTATAGGGGTCGATGGCTAAGGTAGGTATCTTGGGTGGCATGTTTTTATAGCCAGGCGCCCAAGGTTGGTACCTTTTGAGACAGTCTCCTTCAGGATAGTAGTAGCGATAGACGTTTCCCATAATCATTCTTCTATGACCTTGAAAGAGGGTATAGTGTAAAAATCGAGAAATGACTTTGAGTTTACGTTTCACTTGGATCTTGACAAACTCTTGGTAAATCCTTTCGCGCACATTCAAAGGCATGCCACAAATGTACTTGGGTAAAGTTTCCGATTTGGAAAGAAGTAACTCTCTTTTGTATTCTTCACGATACTGGCGATAGTCGTTGTTTAGAATCAGATTTCTGATGCGACGAAAGTAGCCATAGTATTGAAATCGAGGAATCACTTGAAGTTTTCGTTTCACTTGAATCTGAACCAACTCATCGTAAATCCGTTTTCGCAACTTCAAAGGCAAGTCACGAATGCGGTCTTCTAAAGTAGTCTTCTTGGTGACAAAATACTCACACACCAACCAAACGGAATCGGTAGGTAAAGGATATGATCCAAAACAAGCTTGAGTGATTATCCTATCTAATTTCAAACCACGTAAAGGCGATTCGTCTTGAGGGGACAGTTCTTGTAACAGTTTTTGGTATTCTTGTATGTTAGTCACATTTTTTTCCTTCACTTCATTCCATCGAATTCTATATTCCACTGCTACATTGTAGGTGGCACCCACCAATTTCTTAAAATGGTGATGTAGTTCTTCATCAATGTCTGACCATTTGAATATCTTAAAAATAATCAATCAAATGTCTTATCGTCTTCAAATACCATTGGTTACAACAGGTCTGTCGTAAAGGATGTAACTGTTCTTTTCGTTTCACTTGAATCTGAACAAATTCTTTGTAAATTCTTTCTCGTATCTCCAAAGGTAATCCACAAATACGATCTTCTAAGGTAGGAGGTATATACTGAAAAATATGTTCTTGCAACTCCAAAGGTAAACCAGTAATGTATTCTTCTAAAGAAGTATTCTCCTCCGCCATGGAATTTTTTTTTTTTACTTCTTCTTTTGTTTGGCATCTGGCTCATCGTACCCGTACTCTTCTAAGGCCACTAAAGGTAAGAAGTGACAGTGCGGAGACCATCTGGCATGTTCAATGTAAGCTGAGTCGGTAGGCTCCCAATAGTGAAGTTTCACACCACAACTGAAACATTGAACTTTATCTCCTTCTCCCGTGTATTTAAATCCAGATCTAGCTAAACCTTCCGGTTTAGGTCCTTCTAGAAATTTTGGCCACTTGTCTTTGAATGACTCGAGTCGACTTTCATACTTGGAACAACCAGGTAAACTCACAGGTATTCTGACATGCGAATATGGACCAACATTGACCTTGTTGTCGTTAACGTCAATACCAGTTCCTTTAGTATTTCCACTGAAGCAAAAAGGGCGTACTGCCTCTTTAGAGGGTTGTCGATGAGTGAGACTTCCAGATGGTCCTGAATCCAAGAAGTTACAACGTAAGGAATCCGTTTGAACGTGTGAATCGGGAATGCCAAACCGTACAGAATCCGTTTCATCCCATGGTACTGCATCACACTCCAAGTCGTGACTCATCTTTTTTTTTTCTTCTTGCTTGGTTAACGTTGAAAGTTAGAATGAAGGGTTAGGTTTGGAAGGGGTTCCTTTTTTATACTCCAAATTGGCGTGTCCGTAAGGTAAAGTCGTGTGATCTGGAAGTCTCACTCGTTTTTGGTACACGATGCGATACACTTTTTGTACAGGTCGAGTCACGATTTGATGATTAGGTAGTCGTACAATCTTGTGAGGTTCTAACGTAGGTACTTGAAAGTCTTTCACTTGTCCAGACAGTAAAGCATTTTTTAAAACCTCAAAGTTCACGACTTGGTTAGTTCGATAGTTCAGAGTCAAGCCTTTGACTTTACAGGAGGTGTGAAGTTGGCCATGCGGGTCTCGGTATCGGTACCCATAATTTTTAGGGCCACCGCTGGCAAAACTCAAAATATTATCTTGAGGGTGCTCGTCTGTCCAGGCTCCTAAACGATCTCCTTGAATGGTAGGGTGGGGGCAACCGGGTCGATGAATGTAAATGCAACTGTCAGTATCAAAGTACAGGACACGATCTCCCAAGACTTCTAACGCTTCGTCATACAATTTCAAACGAGCATGAGCAGTCACGTAGGCGGCAATGACTACGTTACTAAACTTGTCAGGTTTGACAAACTTGGGTTCTTCTTCGAAATTGACAATGATCAAATCATCGCGGACGATTTCGACGTGTTTGACTAGAATACTTTTGTCGTCCACCAGTTTAAAGTAGCGATAATGATCGTCCACGTATTCCGTTTTGGGTAAGATCGTACGTTGAGCCATTTTTCCCCACAAGCAATTAAGCATCACTTTGGCAAACGATCTTTTTCCTTCATTTTTTTCCACCTCTTCTAAAGTGATGCCTTCGATGTCACGGTATTCTTCTTTAAATCGTTCTTGGTCTTCGGGAGTTTGACACCACGAAGGATAACCACTAGCTTCTTGTTTCAGTTTTAAAAACTGATTTACGTACCCCGAGAAAATGCCTGGATGATGGGTGGCGAGTGGCATTGGTTCGTCCTCCAAATAAACTGTGTCGCGGATCTAAAGGTTCGATGTCGGCCGCGTCGTAACTTTGAGTAATATTCTTAAATTCAGGATCGGTTTTCAAACGTCGATCGTACTCGTGCTCCCACATTTCTACCACTTGGTATCCTTGACTTTCTAACTTGAGTCGTCGTTGGCAAGTCTGTTCGTATAACTGTTCCATGGTAGAATCTGAATAAGGGCTTTTCATGTCTCGGTCAGGATAACAAGTAGGGCATCCGTGAAACAAACAACCCTGAAACTCGTATACCGTGTGCGGGTTTTCTAAATGAAATCCATCCAAGGAATAACCTCCAATCTTCTTTTCTCCTCCTCCGTTTCTAGCATGTTGTATCCATTTGTCTTCTTTTTCACACAAGTAATGAAACCAACGTAAAGCTTTGACCGAATATTGACGACTAGCAAAGAGACCCGTGTTGGAGTCGATGATAGCGAGTTGGTTCTCGGGCATGAAATTTTGCCTGTAGACTAAGGAACAGGCTTTAGGTAAGGTGGCTGCATCTTTCAAAGGATCGACCTCCCCGTGATCGAGAAATAACTCTCGAAATTTTCCACAACAACGTCTTAAAATATCCACATCCGATCGACAATATTTGAGCATCTCTTCTTGAAAGTCAAATGGATCGTTCTGGTGAGCACGGTACCAAGCGTGAAAAGCTTCTCGCTGTTCGGGGCGCATTCCATCGGGGTCGTAATCATGAAGGTCAGGCAAATGAGGTAGGACGGCCTGTTGATTAGTTTCCATGTTAAAGAAGTGAGGAAAGTAGCCTTTAGCCATTTCTGTCATGCCAAACGTTTTTGGCATGCGACTCAAAGGCATGGCTAAATAACTCATTGAATCTTTAAACTGGACTTGTCCTACTTTCATGTAGATGAGCTTTTTTCCGTTCATGGTGACTTCAGGTCGTTCGGTCCCATGGTTCAAATAATAATTGAGTAAAAACTGCCCATCGTATCCCGAAAAATTGTGAGCTATGACGGTGGCATACCGATGACAATCTCCGTAACGTTGAATGTCTTCTTCGCTCCAACTGTCGTGGGTGGTAGGGTCTAAAACCCATTCAGCAAACTCGGACAAAGTGTTCACTCCACGAAAGATTTTTTCACGTCCTCCTGGAATCCGACTACAATGAGGACAGTGAAAATGAATCGATTCTTGAATGCACTGATCACAAGCCCGATGCGCCACACAGAAATTAGGAATGTGAATGCCCGTTTCTTGCATGCATTCGAAATCAAAAAAGATAAAATCTACTTGTTTCTTGTTCTTGTTCTTCTTTATTTCTTTCTTCTCTGTCTTGTCAAACTTTTGAATAAAACATCGATGATCAAAATCGACAATCTGATGACAAATAGAACATTTTTTCTTGCCAGCACAAACGTGTTTCTTAGAGTCGTTGGTTCGAATGAGTTGTCCACACGTGGAACACAATTTCAATAAGTCGCAAGCACATTTTTGTTGGTGACTTTGTGTCTTGAGATGCTGTTGGTAGCAAGAAGGACTGACAAAACTTCGTCGACAGGTTTCACAATGAACGTGTTGTTGTTGTTGTTGTGGTTCAGGAAGGCATGGTTGGTCGGCTAAACAGCCCCGGCATCTTGCTCCGCAATGGAGGTGTCGCTCTCGATTATTAAACCCATGGTTGCATTTCTCACAGTAGTAAGAGTATCCCAAAAATCCGGTAATACTAGTAATGGTATCAAAATGTTCTTCATGGTAATAGAGATGAATGTATTTTCCTTCATGAAAATCAGGGCCTCGAAACAGTAGAGCTCCGCGCACTTCTTGAGGGTGAACTTTCAAAGTATAATGAGGAGCCAAAACATCTTGAAGTTGTTGCATTTGAGAAATGCCACACACGGTCTCTTTAGGGATCCCCGCTTGTTGTAACAGAAGTTATGCTTCTTTTCGTTGTTGGGGTCTTTGAGATGTTCGAATGTTATTCCAGGCTTTTTTCCATTCTTTACTCTCGTTCTTGTTAGCATAGGTGCGGCCAACCACAATAGCTCGGGCTAAGCACATTTGGTCTTGAATATTGTTAATTTGGACGACACTGAATTTGGTAGTACGAAGATCGTCCACCAATAACGGTTTCCTACTTCGTCCACTTCCTCGAGGTGGAGCAACGTGTGTCATGTAGAGTGTAGCCTTTCCATCGGTGATGGTAAACTTGTCATTGGATTGTTGCACATGTTCTATTTTAGACATGACTTTGTCTGGCGTTAATTCTGCTGGAGTGCTAAACTCAATCCAAACGGGACTCTTCAAGTTGTCATGATGGATGGCCAGTCTCAAGCGATCATCTTCTTTGGCTCCACATTGCCGTTTCAAGTTCTGTAACACAGAACTCCACAAATCGCTAATGAACCCCGCCGCTTTCTCGGGAGGTACTTGGGACTTGAAGTCTTTGAAGTGTACAGTGTGAGTGTAAGCCGTGGTTCTAAATTTTCGAGAAGTTATTTTTTGAGTCTCTCGAATCCGATAGTAATTTTCAGGAGGAGCCAAAGTACTAGATTGTGGTGCTGTTTCTTGGTCAGGGGTTCTGGTAGTGATTTTTGTTTTGGGTGATTTGGAAGTTTGGGTTTGAGGTTCACTCATCTCGTCTTCGAAGTCACTGGCATGGACTTGAGCTAGTAGTTCCTCTAAGGGTGTTTCAGGTGGCACGGAATACCTTCGTCGTCGTGGCCTCTTGGTTTGTTCTTGTTCTTCTTCTTCTGGTTTCTCATGGTTTGGGCGTGATCTTTTCATCTTGAACTTTACTTTGAAACTGATTCAGTTTTTTTCACCCAGGTACCTTTATATAGAGAGAGAAGAGTATATAAAGAGAGACCTTGGTACCTTCAGAATCAGTCTTTGGTGATTGAACTTTCAAACTGTAAAGATGGAAAAGTACTGCGCTCGAGATAAAAGTCAAGATACTTGTTATATCTGTAAAGAGAAAGGACATTGGGCTCCAGAATGTTCACAACGTCAACAAAAAATGGAAGAGAGAAGAAAACATATTCCAAGAGGAATGCATCCTGCTTGGTATTATTGGAATTATATAGCTCGAGGACTACCAGTGAGAGATAAAAGTCAAGATATTTGTTATATCTGTCAAGAGAAAGGTCATTGGGCTACACAATGTCCCCAAGCTCAACACCAAAAAAAAAAGAAGAGACAAAACAAAAGATATCTGTTATTATTGTAAGGGACCAGGACATTGGTCTTCGGAATGCCCTCAGAAAGAACAAGAAGAAGAAAATCTACCAGAGGAGAGGGAGGAAGCCGATTCAACAACAAACCTAGAAGAAGAAGAAGAACATATCATCCAAAAAAGTAAGAAGAGAGTGAGAAGAATGGAAGACAGTGAGAATGAAGAAGAAATGGAAGACATGATTCCTGTGACGATCAGGGTTCCTATGAAGAAGAAATTCAAGAAGCACAAGAGAGACAGACAGTGAACAAAAAAAGGAACTTTGTTGTGTGTTTTTTTTTTGGTGTTATATGTTATTGCTGAATTATTTTGTAAAAAAAAAATGGCAGAATACACCAGACTGGAGAAAAAAGTAAGTGATTTTGTGTTATTTTGTTTTAGAGTATAGATGCACGCACGCACGCACTCACACTTTATATACAACACAATCGGATTTTTTAAAGTTTTAACTTGATTTTTGGCAATTTTATTTCTTTTCTAGAAATCTGGGGGCCCTTAAAAGGACCGTTGGGTTGTTTTGTTTTTTTGTTGTTGTTGCTTTTGGTTAAAAAACAAAACTTCAAATCAACTTCAAATGCCGTAGTCCTTTACCACGGCCCAATCCATATCCTGTTAATGCTGCTGCTACTGATGGTGTTTTGCTTATGGTGGTAGTCACTGGTGGTGGTGGTGGTGGTGGCATCTCACTAGAACTGGTAGGCTTAGAAGAATGTTGTTTAGCCCGTGATGGTCTTTTTCGTTTAGGTGGTTGATGAGTTAATGAATACTTATAGACATTGGTCATCCATTTTAACTCATATAATATCTCTTCTAACAGACTTACGGTTTTTTCTTCAAGACTGATGCCTTCCTTTACTGTTTCCTTCTTCTCCTCCTCTTGTAACTGATGCTGCTGTCTGATTTCTTCCTCACTTTGTCTTCTTCTTCTCTCTTCTTCTTCTTTCTGCTGCTGTTGAAGAAGAAGAAACATTTCTTCCTCTTTTCGTTGCTTTTTTAAAAAATTTTCCATCTCTTCCATTTGCCTTTTTTTAAATTCATCTATCATTGGTGTAGCAGTAGTTGTAGTAGTAGCAGTATCAGTAGTAGTATTCTCAGACAACTGAAACTCTTGATTTAGTAAATCTAAATCAAAGTCTTCCGACCGGAAGTTCATTAATGCAGCAGCATTAATCATTGAAAGCTCACTCCAATACATAGTACTTGTCTTTTCAGTCTCCATGAAGGCTGTCGAAAAAGTAATAAACCCAACGAACGCTACGATACCTTTATACCCGAGATGACGTCACACACCCGCTCTCTTCCCATTGGAAGAAAACCCGACCCACTTGTAACGCGCATTTGGATTGGTAGTTGATTTCGATCCATTTCAATCCTATCGTAAGGTATATATACTACCGCTTGTTTCATAAAGCTTCACCGGTTTTCTCCAGAACCACTCAAAAAGACTAAATCATGTGGGTTAGCGTGGAAGCATCGAACATTGTCTCGGGAATGTGTTTAACCCAGCATTCCCAATGTATGTGAAAGCCTCATGGGCTACCACAAAAATAACAGAATCCACTGAATGGAAAAGACGTATCTACATCGAACGTCAAGGATGTTTGAAGAGAGTACTTCTCTACGGACCAGAAGTTAGAAGAAGTAGAAGAAAAAGAAGACCTAGCCAAAGATGTAAATGCTAAACCCCTAAAACAAAAAAACCCAAAGGTCCTTTTAAGGGCCAGCCATTTTTCTAGAAAAGAATAATTTTTTCCAATGATTGCCTATATATATATGTGTTTTATATATGTTTGTATGTTATTTTTTGTTTTTGTGATAGTCTACCCCACAAAAAAAAATCCCTTTACCCTTGTATGTTTTGTGTTTGATATAAAAAAGGATAGTGTGGTGTGTGGGTTTTTTTTTTTTTTTTGAAAAAAAAGGGGATGTTTTCCATCACGTCCGCGCTTCTCGCATATAAAGCAGTGACTTCCACAGTGACGCCATTCACACTTTCACTCTACAAGAATGAACACTGTTGAAATCTTACAAGAAGCTTGGGATAGAATGGTGGATGTGGAGTCTTTGATGGAAAGGTTGGAGTATTGGTGGAGATATCCTACCACCAAACCATTTGTCACCAGCCAACTAGCGACTCTCAAATCAGCGAGAAGGTTGGTGAATGATGTTTTGGTGGAGGAAAGACAAAAAACTTCCTCAACCCCTTGCCGTGTGGGGTTCATCAAGAAGAGTCTGGATTTACTGCATGAGGTGGAGAACTTCCTTCACCTTGTTCAACAAGATGAATGGTTGTATCCACCCGCCAGTAACGCCAGGCGCGAAGAGGTGAACCTTCACATGGTGAAGGCATTGTTAAAGAAAGTTTTAGAAAAGGAAGTAGCTCAGATTAAAATCTTGTGGGCTCTTGAACGCTCCAAGAAAGAACAGGCCAGGAAAGAAAAAGGAATTTGAACGCCTGAATTTAAATTGGATGAAAATTCAAGATAAATTCAGGCGGATGAAACATCCTGACTGGCTACCTGATTCACCAACACTTCCAACCAAGAAAAAAAGATCCACCACCTTCCTAAGCTTCTTTACCAAATGTTGGAGGAAATAAAATATTCCTCCTCCAACGGTCCTTATGAGGACCACTCTTTTTTCAAGAAAGATTAATTCTATTCCCCCCCCCCCCCCCCGTAATGTAGTGACGAAGACAACGGTCACTACCATAAAAAAACACCCACCACACCAGTTTTTTGATGGTAGTGAACGTTGTCTTCGTCACTACATACGGTGCAACTCCCGCTATGTTAATTTTCCCGTTTGTAGCCAGACTGCCCCCAATGTTAAACTCCCGTACGTGGCCAGAGTGCCACCCACCATGTTAAACTCCCGTACGTAGCCAGAGTGCCACCGCAATGTTAAACTCTCGTACGTAGCCAGAGTGCCACCCTTGTAGCCAGTTACCCACCACATACTACTTATATATATATAACACATAGAATTATGGCCGTGATTACCCTACGCAAAAAAACACTAATTTATACATGGGATAAGTGTCAACAAAAAATACGCTTTTTTTATTACAAATAGGAGAAAGTCGGTGCGCTTAAACTTGTAGTGGAGGGTAGAGGACTGTAGTAAGTGTTACGTAAATGACAAATGAGGAATCATGCTGTATTGTACCACTGTCGTGTTAATGCGTCCGTACCATAAAGAATAAAAAGCTAGGCAAGGCATGTCATACATCCAATCGATCGATTCTTCAAACAGTTATCTATCTACCAATGCTGTTCGATACCTTCTGATCTTGTCTACAAAGTTTAAGTGTTGCCTGGTAACGACGAATATTGACATATGATACGAAAGTTCCATGAGGCTACAGCTAAGCTCCGCACACAGCTAATCTGATTGGTTGGTTATAAGAAGCAATTTTACCATTTTATTTTGTGTAACACAAAATCTAATGCAAGACGGAAAGAATAAACATGTATGATAAAATATGTGATTTTACGCCTTTCCTCTGCGGTTTTTATTAGACAAAAATGGCAAAGTACTTGTTGACCTTATAATTAACCAAACATAGTTTGGTTTGGTTTTTGTGGGTTAAACGCCATTTTTCAGCACATGATAGGCTATACATGGCGGCCAGTATATTTGGTGGAGAAAGAACCTGGGAAAATCCCGGGAAGAATCACCGACAAAGGGAAGCTACTGGCAGGCTTTCTCACATTTCTCGAGCCGAGACTCGAACACACGCAGACAGAGGTGAGAAGTGAGTGATCTGTAAAGGCGAGCGCCTTAGACCACTCGGCCGCCCAGGGCCCCTAACCAATTAGAGAGCATTATTAACATTTGCTGTTAGAACAGCCAAAATGTTAGTTTGATGTGTTCTTTGATGTACTATACTTAAAGGCGTCGAAGTAAACTAGTATTTAGTAAGAACGTATGTTTAACCTGAAGATGTAATAAACTTGTGTGATGAAGATAACCATAAATGTAATAAATGTTCAACTGTAAATACAATAAATTACCATAAATGTGATAACTGTGAACATTAAACAAAATTTCATGATGTTTTGTTTATTATATTTTGAAATAATATTTGTTGTAATTGGTGATTTATTACATGTACTGGAGAGTTATTACATACGGAAGATGTTGTTACATTTACGAATGATTTACGACATTCACGGATGGTGTTATTACATTTACGGGAGATTTATTACATTTACGGGTGGTTAATAAATTTACGGGTCATGTAATTACATTTACGGGTGATGTTATTACATTTACGGGTAAATGTTATTACATTTACGGAGATTTATTACATTTACGAGTGATTTATTACGTTCACGTGCAATGTTATTACATTTGCAATGATTTATTAAATTTACGGGTGGTGTTATTACATTTAAGTGTGATTTATTACATTTATAGGTGATTTACTATATATTTGCCTTAATACATTTACTGAAGGTTATTACAATGAGCGGTTTAACAATTGTACTTACACTTCGCCTTGGAATAGGTTCTACTCCAGACTTTGAGGAAAATTAGGCAGACAGGGAGGTAGATGAGGAGGTACTCGCAAAGCAGCCGACAGCCTTCCGCAGGGATTTCCTTTAGACAGACAGTCCAGAAGATCTCAATCTGTGTGTGGTTCTCATTCCCAAGGGTCGCAAACACCTCCTGCTCCATGAAAGTGGGATGGGCTGCCATGTCTCTGAAGAGTATCACTAAAGCGGAACTATTGCATATTAAAAGAGTTGAGATGAGGACAAGTCTTTTCAAGAATGTATCCCAGTTATGGAGCACAAGATTTACCGCAATGACGAACAAGACGGCAGCATTGGACAGAGTGGCTGCCGGAGAATAGTCTATACAGTTCTGAACTCGTCCAAGAGGCATATGATTGAACGTCGAGCGCTCGGACATGTCGAGGAAAAACATACAGATCAGAAACTGGAACAGACCAACGACAAGTGTGGTGAAGAGAAGTCCCCAGTTCTTACAGTGTCCGGCCTGGAAAAAGACCAGATGGCTTCCCGTAAAGACCCCCGCCAGAAGACATAGCAGCATGAACATGGTCTGAAGCAAGTGATACACGTGCATCGTGTTGTATTTCCTCAACTCTGTCACGTCAATCACAAAGAACGCCTTGTCATCTGAGGCATTGCCCTGTAGAACCTGCAATATTACATCAAAATGCAAAATAATATAGATTAATATTCAGATTCATTTATTTGCAAATAGGCGAACAACTTATCCTTGTGTATTTTCCTACATTAAGTGGTGTTAACGAAAACAATATAGGAGCATTAACATGTAACGATAAAACTTAAGTATTACTCAAAAACCCATCTTTTAAATATTTGGAATTTCTCGAACGACTCTCTCAGTCCCGGTCTAAAGCATTCTCGTGTCAGCGACCTTGTATTCTCGTTCAATCAGACTCTCTCTTGAATCTAAGAGATATCGTTCATATCAAACATGCACGTGCATGCACCAAGTTATACCTTTTTCTGAAGAAGGCCGTAATGAATATGATAATGACAGCAGTCAGCAACTTTACCAGATTTTTTGGGAACTATCGCTTTGAGCGTTACAGTTTTTTGTATAAACCTAGACTCTCGTTCAGCGATGATCTGTCAGTCACACAAGAGTCTGGTTGAATGAGACTACCTCGAACAACTCAGAAATACCGAAAAGTAGGACTAAAATTTGGACCCAAAACACTTCCACTTTATACATACATACATACATTCATACACACACACAAACACACACACACACATATATATATATATATATAGAGAGAGAGAGAGACAGAAAGGCAGACAGACAGAGTATATCTACATTTTTGAGTAGATATAGGGAAATGTTTCATGAGTGAAACATTGTAATATCAAGAGTGACAAAGCCACGAGTGACAACACAAAACGTTTCCACTTCACGAGTGAAATATTTCCTTATATCTAGTATAATTTTTTTTTTTTTAAAATGGACCTACATTTTCTGTTTATTATATATTTTGTAGGACAATAACCATCGATTTGCGTCGATTTTCTTCTCCATTCTGTGCTCTTACCAGTTGCAGTACAACATCGACAAAAAGAAGTTCCGAACTTTTACAATAATTTTAAGACAGCGAAATTTTACAGAATTAGCTTGTACATATAATGTCTCAAATTGTGAATCATGTCAAATTAATGACTGTTTTCAGAAGAAAATTAAGTGATTTTTATCTTCGTAAACACATTTCTTGCGCGGATTGATACAGTGAACATTGTAGGGGTGGGTATACTGTAGAAACACAACAGAGCGGTCGTATCCGACATACTTCAGAGCTTAACATCTATAAACAAAAGATTTTAATGACTGCGAATTTACTTATAAGGATTTTGATTCTTTATTTTGTTTATATCTGCATTCAAACGTGAATTGTCGTGCGGCCTTGTCAAGCATGCAGTCTAGTTCGGTAACGTACGCTGTACCTACATTTCGATTGTCACTTAATTTCGGTTTGCAATCAACACTCATTAATGCCCGAGTTCTCCATTGTTTTCAGACGTGATTATTATTATCAGAGTTAAATTGCTACTGAAACAATTGTATTACTATATGTATTTATTTATTTTAATGTATACCGTTTGTCATAGAGTGTAACAGGTATACGATATGGGTGACCCAGAATATCGAGTAGCAACAGGTCACTCACTGACAGTCTGCATGATTCATGTGGAAAACTAATACTTAAAAAAAGTTAATACTTGAAGCCTAATTTTGTTGTTTGGAGTTCGTTTTTATGCATTTTTTTATGGTGCCCCCTCATTGATTGCATAAACCTATAATTGAGGGTCTACAGACTTGACATATTTTAAGATCTGTCCATCCTGATGGAGAAAGGAGCGGCCGAAGGAAGGAGAGAGAGAAGGAGCAGAAGTAGAAGAAAAATAAAATAGGCCTAAATGTGCAGATACAGGTTTGAATAAGATACATAAGGGCATATATATTTCCTAAATAGGATAAGAAATTAGTTAAAAAGTGGTTTCGCCACTGTAGCCATATCATTTTTCTCCACTGATATATTTCGATATCTCATTATGAAATACATATATCGCCCATAAGTATGCTTTCAACATTAGACCACTGTTTCTATGTTCTCTAGACCTAGAGATGAATATACCGTTATTAGTCATGACTTTCTAGTGCAAACACCTTTGTTATAAAGCCGGACAATGACTTGCTCCTTTTACGACAGCTAGTCAAATACATACCTGGAAGAACAGATAGACTTTCTAGTGCAAATACCCTTGTTATAAAGCCGAACGATGACTTGCTCCATTTACGACAGCTAGCAAAATACACACCTGGAGATTGTATACTCAATAAAAGGAATTTATTAACATTTTAGAACTAGATCATCTGCGTATAAAATCATACACAGCTTTATTATACATTTCATAATGAGATACTGAAATATATCAGTGGAACAAAAATGATATCGCACAGTGGCGATACCACTTTTATCGCCAGTGGCGATATTACTTTTGGAAATACTTTATTTTTCCATTTAGGAAGTATATCAGCCCTTATGTATGTTATTCAGACCTGTATTTCCATATTTAAGCCTACTTCATTTCTTTCTTCTTCTTTTTCTTCTCTCTCTCTCTCTCTCTCTCTCTCTCTCTCTCTCTCTCTCTCTCTCTCTCTCTCTCTCTCTCTCTCTCTCTCAGGATGAATAGATCTTAAAATGTGTCAAGACTGTTGACCCTCTAGTATACATTTATGTAATCAATGATAAGGCGTCATAAAGAAAGCCTAAAAATGAACCCCAAACAACAGAAAGCAGGCTTCAAGTATTAACTTTTTTTACAATTAGCTTTCCACATGAATCATGCAAATTATCAGTGACTGAACTTACATGACCTGTTACTATTCTATATTTCGTGTCACCCATACAGTATCGTATGGCTTTTACATTCGGTGACGAAAAGTACAAATTTTTAAGAAAAAACTCTTGATTACTTATAATAATAAAATTGTTTAAGTTCTAACTGTCATCATAATCATAATCATGTCTGAAAACGATGGAGAAAGTGTCGATTGCAAACCGAAATTAAGTGGCAATCGAAATATGGGTGCAGCGTCTGTTACCGAAATAGAGTGCAAGCTTGACAACACACACAAATTCACGTCTGAATGCAGAAATAAACAAAAATAGAAACCAAAATCTTTACAAGTAAATTCACGATCATTACAAATCTGTTGTTTAATGATGTTACGCTCTGAAGTCTGTTAGACAGTTAATAAACGTTTCTAGAGCCTACACCCAGTAATGTTCACTGTATCAATCCGCGCAAGAAATGTGTTAACGAAAATAAAAAATCTCTTCATTTTCGTATGAATACAGTCATTAATTTGATTAAATACGCAATTTAAAGCATTATATGTACAATCTAAATTTGTAAAAAGTCGCTGTCGTAGAATTATTGTAAAATTTCGGAACTTCTTTTTATCGACGTAGTAATGCAGCCGTTAATAGCATATACACAGAATGGAGAAACAAATCCATGCAAAAATATATAATAAAAAGAAAATCCACGTTTTTTTGAGTAGATATAAAGAAATATTTCCTTATATCTACTCAAAAAAGTATATATCCTGTATGTATGATACATATGTTCAAGGTGTTGACATAGATATGATATAGCTGTTTACGATTTAGTTACATGTTATGAGTCAAATCATGGTCTCCAAAAGGGCCTACATGCTCTGAGAATATATTGTGACAAGTGGAGGCATAAAGTTAATAGAAACAAAAAACACAAAATATTGTTTTCTGAATGGGAGAAAGAATAGCAGATGATACTGTATTCTTCTATGAGGGTTTAGAGTCAGAGATTGTTAATAAATCTGTGTTTCTTGGAATTGTTTTCACAACAGGGGGTTATTTCACATTTTCTCAACAAATTTTAGTGCACAAGCTTCAAAGGCATTATTTGCAATGGATAAATAATTACACAACTTTGGAAATGTACCCCCAAAGCTAAAATAATATATTTTTTACATATTAATTTCAGCAATTCTTACTCACTGGGATTTACAGAAGGCGATGCTGTTGAACGGTAGCACTTACAATTTGTTAAAAATCTTCTTGAGGTTAAAAAATCTACTCAAGATGATATTGCATATGGAGAATAAGGGAGGGCACCTTACAGATCAGTAAATATTACTGCATTCTGAAATCTGGGACTAAGTTTTTCTCCTCGGATAATAGAAAATATATATCTGTCATATATAACATAATGGTTACTGACATAGATAGCCGTACTAGAAAGAAAAATTGGGCACCGTTAGACCGGGATTTATTAAATAGTCTTGGTCTAGTGGAAGTATGCATAAATCAAGCCACGGTTAGACCGGGATTTATTAAATAGTCTTGGTCTAGCGGAAGTATGCATCAATCAAGCCACGATTAGACCGGGATTTATTAAATAATCTTGGTCTAGCGGAAGTATGCATAAATCAAGCCACCGTTAGACCGGGATTTATTAAATAGTCTTGGTCAAGCGGAAGTATGGATAAATCAAGCCACCGTTAGACCGGGATTTATTAAATAGTCTGTGTCTAGCGGAAGTATGCATAAATCAAGCCACGGTTAGACCGGGATTTATTAAATAGTCTTGGTCTAGCGGAAGTATGCATAAATCAAGCCACGGTTAGACCGGGATTTATTAAATAGACTTGGTCTAGCTGAAGTATGCATAAATCAAGCCACGGTTAGACCGGGATTTATTAAATAGTCTTGGTCTAGCGGAAGTATGCATCAATCAAGCCACGGTTAGACCGGGATTTATTAAATAGTCTTGGTCTAGCGGAAGTATGCATAAATCAAGCCACCGTTAGACCGGGATTTATTAAATAGTCTTGGTCTAGCGGAAGTATGCATAAATCTAGCCACCGTTACACCGTTATTTATTAAATAGTCTTGGTCTAGCTGAAGTATGGATAAATCAAGCCACGGTTAGACCGGGATTTATTAAATAGACTTGGTCAAGTGGAAGTATGGATAAATCAAGCCACGGTTTGCTAGGGATTGATTAAATAGTCTTGGTCTAGCTGAAGTATGCATCGATCAAGCCACCGTTAGACCGGGATTTATGAAATAGTCTTGGACTAGCGGAAGTATGCATAACTCAAGCCACGGTTAGACCGGGATTTATTAAATAGTCTTGGTCTAGCGGAAGTATGCATAAATCAAGCCACCGTTAGACCGGGATTTATAAAATAGTCTTGGTCTAGCGGAAGTATGCATAATTGAAGCCACCGTTAGACCGAGATTTATTAAATAGTCTTGGTCTAGCGGAAGTATGCATAAATCAAGCTGTTGGGAACATACTTTTTTTTCTTCTTCTCTTTGGTTAAAAAACATTTAGCTGACCAGCTATTTAAAATTGTCAATCTGGAATCAGAGAAGCTTCAAGAGCTTGAGTATACAGAAATTTATCATCGAATTGTGGCTATATGGAAGATCTGGATCTAGTTACAGAAATAAAATTTAGACAATACCTTTCACAAAAATGAAGTTCTGCCCGTACTTTACATGTTGAATCTGGAAGATGGAATAAACCATAATCTTCCCCACTAGACCAATCGACCTGTATTTGTTGTTTGTTTGTTTGTTTGTTTGTTGTTGTTTTTTTTTCAATGGTAATGTTCTGGAACATAAGTATCACTTTGCATTAGAATGCTAATGTTAATTGCGGGTCAGAAAGAAGTATATAAACTTTTTTTGTGTGGAAAGGTCCTAATATGTTGAAATTTATTAAATTACTAAATTGCATGAAATCTGCCTAGGTTAGAAATTTGGAAAATTATATCCATAGAGCACTAACGGAAAGTAATAATATAATAAATGCTGCTTAAAATTACATTAAATTGCATGATTTGATCTATTTATTTCTTTGCTTATTTATTTATTTATTTTGTTCTTACGTCCGCTGTTACTATCTGGCCTGTCTCATCTCCATTTCGTTGTTTAATACATGCATTAATATTTATCATATTCCATTTATATAGTGCTTATATTACTAACAAGAAAAGCATTTTTAAATATGCTTATATACTGGTGTCTTCTCTTGAAAGAATGTTTGTATTTAAGTATACGTATGTACGTATGCTTATATACTGGTGTCTTCTCTTGAAAGAATGTTTGTATTTAAGTATACGTATGTACGTATGCTTATATACTGGTGTCTTCTCTTGAAAGAATGTTTGTATTTAAGTATACGTATGTACGTATGCTTATATACTGGTGTCTTCTCTTGAAAGAATGTTTGTATTTAAGTATACGTATGTACGTATGCTTATATACTGGTGTCTTCTCTTGAAAGAATGTTTGTATTTAAGTATACGTATGTACGTATGCTTATATACTGGTGTCTTCTCTTGAAAGAATGTTTGTATTTAAGTATACGTATGTACGTATGCTTATATACTGGTGTCTTCTCTTGAAAGAATGTTTGTATTTAAGTATACGTATGTACGTATGCTTATATACTGGTGTCTTCTCTTGAAAGAATGTTTGTATTTAAGTATACGTATGTACGTATGCTTATATACTGGTGTCTTCTCTTGAAAGAATGTTTGTATTTAAGTATACGTATGCACGTATGCTCTTGAAAATATTCTCGTGCAATTTATAGATCACACATTAACATGTGTTGTATGCTTCTGTTATATCATACTCCATACTCCATATATTTAATATATATATATATATATATATATATATGCGTGAGTATGGTATATGTATATGTATAATGTGTAAGTGTACATACGAATTATGAATATTATGTAGATGTGTGTGATTGAATGTATTGTTTGTATCAAACGTGCCACCATCAATTTCTGTAACGAACTTAAGTGTATATGTATATGGCCAATCGATGGAATGCAAATAAAGATCAATTACACTTACGCCAAAAACTGTCACGTGACTATTGTCGGATACCATTTTCTGATAACATAGAATTCCCCAATGATACGAAATCGATCAAATCTGATTGCAGTGTTGATGTCATAAAAGGGATTGAATTTTGATATTTCTTTATTAACTTCTCTCATTTTTGCTTGCAATAAAGTCTTTATAGTAAACAACAACAAAAAAGTAAGGTAAACTTTTTATTTCATTTTAAAGTTTCATCTAAATATGCAATTAGATTTGTAATTTTTAAATAAAAAAAGGAAAGTCAAAAACAATGAATGAAATAAAATTTTGGTAATTAAATCAGGTTCCTATGTGCGATGTATTTTTGTTGTAGAATTGATAAGTCGATGTACTTTACTTTATACAAGTATGTATGGAATTACTTTCAAATTCTGTCCAAACCCATGCAACAGTTTTACATTTTTGTCGAAAGATTTGTAACAATCAATAATGATTGGAGACTTGTCCGTGTATGCTTGCTAGTAGATAGACATACGGACGGACGTACACACACACACACGCACACATATATATATATATATATATATATATATATATATATATATATGCTAGGAGATAGACAGACGGACGGACGTATATATATATATATATATATATATATATATATATATATATATATATATATATATATATATATACACACACACACACATCTTTGGTGAGATAGATGGAGCATACTCCCCTTGTTAGGAGAGGAATCACCGGCACAATTCTATGTATATATTTTCTATAAATACGATGTATATTCTAATTTTAATTTTCTTTGTATATACGATGTACATTCTGAGCTTAATCTTTAACTCTGCCAATATTCCTCTCTACATTTGATATCTTTGATAGCTGAATACTGCAATTTCATATCTGAAATTCTATGTGGGTGATTCTATGTGCACATTTTTAATATTAAATATGTGAACACTTCTTAATTGCATCGTTCTAGCTCTAGATTTCCTGTTTGAATTCTTACAATTCATTTGATGGCATTCGTTAATGACTATAAAAGAAGAGAAATAATTACATTATAGAAGTTACAATTGTATCACAGTGACAGTTTGAAATAATATGTTTTAGCAAAATGCAGATTGGAATAATGTAATCAGTGCCATGTGTTGCCATAATGGGACATCACAGTAATGACCCGTTATGACAACAGATAGAGCTGTTACCTCACTCAATGAACACTGATAACTGCCCCCAGTCAGGTATGTTACAAATTCTAAGCATGAAAGATATATCATCCCCAATTCGATCCCACACATCCTGGTTGGCTTGCCGTGTCCTATATCAACAAAATGGCTTACACATTCTTTAAAATAATGAATCCTATCTATCTATCTATCTATCTATCTATTTATTTATTTATCTATTTATTTTTTTATTTTTTATTCCTCATAACCGGCTGATGGGGGACTATTCTTTGCAAAACCTCACCAATAATGGGTTAATCATTTGATATAGATACATAAGTACATGCATACCATCATCATTTAAGCTACCTTCGGTTTTGGATTAGGAGATAAAATGATACCCTCCCTTATGTCCGTTTGCCCATCCGTTCTGTCGGTTACTGTATCTCCTCTTAAATCACTGGCCGAAAATTCACCGAACTTATTTAATAAGTTTCCAGTATGGTAAATACAGTGCATATTAAGAGGGGTTAAGGTTTGTAGCTTACTCCCCAGGGGTTCCGGGAGGTGAGCAAAGGTTACATGTAAAAGAAAATGACCGTAACATTCAAGAGAAAAGATGAAGTTTAAAATTGGAAAGACGCAACTTTAAATGTTCGAGTGTGTAATATTAAAAATATGTGTAATATTAAAAATAACACTAATGTGAAATTTGAAGATATGAAATTGCAGCATTCTAGTATCACACAACACACACATTCAGAAATAAATATGTGCAAATGTAAAGATGCAACTGCATCCAAAATAAACAGAAAGTGCAAACATAGAATAATGCAAATTATAATATACATACACAGAATTATAGCGGTGGTTCCATTCCATACCTTTTCGTCAAATCCCTGCAGTCCTCAATGTGATATCATCCGCAATAATTTAACAGTTGTAGACACGTGTACCTAGTCTACTGAATGATACACACCTACCATGCTCAGGTAGTTATCAGTTATAAAATTTCAGCATAAAACGTTTTTATCACAAAATTTACATATCCAACAAATTAACTCGTCCAATGGCTTGTCTCAAGCACACTTTTGTGTACATTACGTGCCCTGTGTCAATAATTTGCTAACTAAATGGTTTGATGGACATTAAATGATATTGATCGTAGAAGACTAATTGGTTCAAAACTTCATCAACGTCACGAATACTTCTTTATTCGCACATGTACATACACAACACCCTTTTCGTGCCAGAATTTCTTGCAGGTTAAGATACACTCTTGCGTGCAAAATAAATACATTAAACCCGTAATTTGTTCAGCATGCATGATAGGCCAAAGTTTGACGGCAAGATTAAATCCCTAAATTTGGATTATATACACACTTCTGGAAGCTTCCAGATAAAAAAAAATAAAAATCATCACACAGAATGCTCGTAAAAAAAAGGCAAAAGATGGGGCACGGTTGGGTACTGCGCGGATTTCGTCTTTTTTTAGGAGCTTTCAGAAAAATCTGTTTGTTTGTTTTGCACCTATTTTTTAATTTTTTCCGAGCATTCTGTCTTTTGTACAACAACTTCTAATAGTGCGATATAGAACCATAGCCTTTGCCTTTGTGACGGTGATTATTAGGTACGATTAGCGTAAATTGTAGCAGGCAAAGGGTCGTGCTAAATTCATATGACTAAAGCGTGCGACACGTAGAATGTAACACTTATCATACATAATGTGACGACAAGGAAACGGGTGAAATTAGGACGATATTTCCTCCGGCTTAAGTTCGTCAGTAAGTTGTAATTTGAGTTATGCAGGAAGTAAGATCAACGTATAACTGTACCAATCACCCCCCCCCCCCCCCCACTCACCCCACCCCATTTCCGCCTTTGGAAATGCAATCTATTCACCTATATTTTTCTTTCTTTCTTCACTTTTATGCCCTTCTGTCGATAGAGTCGGCCTCTGTCATAACCCTAGCAAAGACAGCAAGTCTGAGAACAAGACTCTAGCTTGGCGAGGCGCCGCATAGTCTCCTTTTCATAGATTGTCTTAAGTCGGACATACCTTGTTATGTATGGATCATAACTTTACAACAGTCGAAGAGATTTTCATCAAACGTAGTCCAAGGTAATGATCTGACGGTGTGTCGAGTATATAAAGTTCACGCCAAGGGACACTAATTGTGTGACTTGTATCCTTGACCGGAATATAATTTCTGAACCAGTGAAGATATTTTAATGAAATTTTAACCAATTATATATCATGTATAGGCAGTGTGTCGCGTGCAATAGCCACGTCGCCTGCCTCAAGGCCAATGACACGATAAGGGAAAATGCAATTACGTGATTTTTATTCTTGTCTGGAGTACAAATATTGAACCACTGGATATATTTTAATGAAACTTTGCCCAAATATTCATCATGACTAGAAAAAGGTGTGTAGCGCACTACAGTCATGCCCGTGCTTCAAGGTCAATGTCACCACAAGGAAAAATATAAGTTTGTGACTTATATCCTTGTCTGCAGTATACCTTTGAGACCACTGAAGATATTTTAATGAAACTTTGCCCAAGTATATTTCATGACTAGACGGTATGACGCGTACCATAACCACGCCCCTGCCTCAACAGTAAGGTCAGAGCAAGGAAAAATATAACTCTGACTGGTACTCTTGTCCGGAGTATAACTTTTGAACCACTAAAGATATGTTGATAAAACTTTAACCAGTCATATATTATGACTAGACTGTGTGTGACATACTATAAGCACGCCCTTCGCTTCTAAGTCAAGGTCACAGCAACAGAAAAAATAAATCAGCGTTCTGGTGTAATTAGTGAACCAATGACAATATGTTAATGACAATCTAGCCTGTTATATATCTTGACTTGACAGTGTCTTACGCATTCACAGTCATATCCTTGACTCAGGTCAAGGTCACAACAAGAAATATTGTAAGTCAGTGGCATGTTTCCTAATCCAGGCTGTCACTTTTTAACCTCTTGATATTTTTTTTATGAAACTTTACACAGGTCTGCACCTTATCATCCAACAGTCGAATCCCTAGGTCAAGGTCATTAGTATGGAAAATGTCAAGAGACTGGTGTATCATGTGCCGTTTACTGTACTGTTGTTATCACAGTTGATTTTGGATTGTTTCTTGTTTCTTAGTTGCTATTTTGCACTTGTAAAGATTGACACCTGCACTTGTTAAGATTGACACCTGCACTTGTTAAGATTGACACCTGCACTTGTTAGACGAGGCCCACATTATATATTGTATTTGTTCTTCTGCTTTTTTTAAAAATCTCATTTGAGAAAAGAAATCATACATAAGTACGTCACAGTTAATTAAAAGCTCAACACGAAGTTTATTTATCAGTAACAAAATCATTACACCATTATGTGTTGCCAACTTTCATTATCAAAACTTATCCCACACGATTCATCTGAACATGAGTAAAATATTTAATCTTGTCCTTGACTTTAAATTATGTAGAAGGCCGGTGATAATCCTATTGTCTAGTGTAAGGATTTATTTCTGGTAGCAAACTATTCTAGGTAAGGCAAATACTGCTAAAATCAATTCTCGCCATTGAAAGGTGTACAATGTTTTATTGATGCAAAAGGTACATAGAGTGTACTTTGTGTGTGGTAACTGGTTTGCTCGGTTTGTGTGTCTGAAGATCTCATATATTTTAATCATCATACTGAGGATCCAAAACACGGATCTCATTTCTGATTGTTTTATCCTCATGTACATCAGTAGTATAGACATTGTACTTCCTAGCTCAGATAATATAACCACAAAACACCTACCCACAAAATACCTTATTTGAATTTTCCATAAACCAACACCCACCCCCTCCGAAACAAAAACTCAATTAATAACAACCATAAACCCGAGGTTACTATCAAATTGTTTTCTCAAAAACTAGGACCCTACCATACACGATAAAACAAGTTTTATGCCGCATTTATCTTGTAACATATATAAAACAGTACATTTTTGGAAAATATTTTAAATCATTAGGGCAAAGCGCCTTCGCTTCCACTATGGTTAGCGTTGGTCGTCCTCGACATGTACTCCTATTAACCTAGTAATTTAAAGCTCGGTGCAATTAACGCACAATCGCAAAACAATACAATTTTACTGCCATACCGTTGAACTATATATATATATATATATATATATATATATATATATATATATATATATATATATATATATATATATATATATATATATATACATATATATATAACTATACATTTATCAGTTGAAGTACCAGTATTTATTGCATTTATAACTGGATCATCTTCATTGTAAAGGTCATCAAAATCATCTTCGTCGTAAATAGGATTATCAATTCATTTTTTTACCATCTTGTGTTATTTTGCACTTTTTTCAATTAATCAAAACAACTTGAAAAGTAATTGGGTTTTGTAGCAGATAGACGTAAGTTATCAATAGCAGTTTCTATGCAAACAAAGCAACGAAGAACAATTTTTAACCCAGAAATACAAAGTAGTATAGCAAATGGAACATAACTGGGAAAATTTGAACCAATAATGGGTTGGAAAAATATGGATAAAACCAAATTAAGAAAACATAAGAAATTTTTGGAAATGCAAGATGAGCTAAAATATCGAAGCCAATATGGGATGTAGTATTACTAGGAGTGACATATCTGATGAGTACAGACAGAATCAAAAAAAAGATTACTTGACAACAAATAGAATAAGATTACTTGACAACAAATAGAATAAGATTACTTGACAACAAATAGAATTTTTGCTGCGTTTCTCATTTAGGTTGGAATTACCTCTATCTACATTCAGTGCTAGTTTAATAACATTTAAAAACATGAATTAACAAAAACAGATGAAACTGAGATAAGCGTGCGAGAAGAGAAGAGTCTCAAGTTCCTGAAATAAAAAACTGGAAAGTTGAAAACAAAAATACTGAAAGTAATGATATCTAATCGGTGCAATTGTTCCTTTAACACTTGGTGTAACAACGGTCACTATTACTATTATATATCTTAATCATAAAGTTAAACATTTAAAAAAGGATATAAAATTATATACAAGATGATACAAAACATACTAATTAATCAATTATACAGTTAGCAGATTAAAAGCTTCTATGGTTCTATTGTGTTCTTTTAATTTATTTTGCTAAGTGAGATATTCTGTGTTTTTCATAGTTGTGGTAACTTTGATTCATGTACTTATTTACATAGTTTCTATTCTTTTGTCACCAATTTATAACATAATTCTTATTATTTTGTCTCCAATTTGTTTTATACGATCTGTAACAAGATTTACAAGAGCTATTGTAACTGAACTCTGTAATGACTTTGTTTTGTTATATTTTGGACATGTTTACCACACTACTTTTTTAATTAAACTATACTACTAAAATTGTACTATTCTCACCTTTCAACGTGTTCTTAAAATGTGTTGAATTTGAGAGCAGAGCGAACAAAGTTCTAACAAAGACTAGTAAAATGTTCTAAAAAGACTAGTAAAATGTTCTTTAAAATACTAGTAAAATGTTCTAAAAAAGACTAGAAAAATGTTCTAAAAAAGGCTAGTAACATGTTCTAAAAAAGACTAGAAAAATGTTCTAAAAAAGACTAGTAAAATGTTCTAAAAAAAACTAGTAAAACGTTCTAAAAAAGACTAGTAAAATGTTCTAAAAAAGACTAGAAAAATGTTCTAAAAAAGACTAGTAAAATGTTCTAAAAAAGACTAGTAAAACGTTCTAAAAAAGACTAGTAAAACGTTCTAAAAATGACTAGTAAAATGTTCTAAAAAAGACTAGTAAAATGTTCTAAAAATGACTAGTAAAATGTTCTTACTAAATAATGTATAAGTAGTCTTTAAATCATGTTAATTTTGTTGCAATATAAATGGAAAGTGAAACCAAGAACTTCTATGGTTGTAGAGCAACCAGAAAATGTAACTTCACAAAAGAAGAAAGATCCACGTAGAGTTGAACTTGGAAAACGTTCACAAGAAGTAAAAAAGGCCAAAAGCAGAAAACTTAAAACAAGATCAAGATACAACTAAGAGTATAGCTGAAAGAAGTCAGTATGAACCAAGTAACTCAAACATGACCTATTACTTGATAGGTAGTGTGGTTGTTACATTAGGTTTAAGATTTATGCATTCAAAAGTACATCTATTGAGATATGTTTTACAAACTTCTATATCTGATAAGCACCCTCAGAGCAAAAAATAATCAGGTAAAATAGTTATGTATAAAGGACAGCTATTCCATTTCCAGAAATGCTTTAACTGATATATAATTTTCAGCAAATAAATGGTTAGTGAGACAATGAACATAACTGACACTATTTACCATGCAGCAATAAATTCAACTCTAAAAGGTTATTGCAGTATGCTTTTGAAGAGGGTATTTAAAATATCCATAAATTCATCATCAAAATGGATATTGAAGAAATCATAAAGTTAATTATTCCGATAGTATTATCTCAGTTTACAACTGATTAGCTGATAACACAAAGGATACTACAGACAAGATAATTAGGTAAATAAATGAATGCTAGTCGACCTAAGGAGGATAACTATATTTCTATACAAAATCTAAGCCAAAGAACGCAATACGAGCAATTATAGAAAACAAGCCTGACAACAATCCATCGGTAATTAATAAATCTATAGTTAAAGTAGACAAAGTGGAGTAAAGACCGAATTTAAAGCTCTATATTTCTTACATCGAAATGGAAGAGAAAATACCAAGTGCAGCACAAATGTATCCAATATTATCACCTATGGAATTAATTTTAGACTGATAAAGATAAATAAAATTAAGAATTCTCTGCTTAAAGAGATTTAACATTATATAGGTGTAAAAAAAAGTATATCCAACATTATAGAGGTGTCAGAAAAAAGTATAAAGAACTGAATGAATGAGCACATAGATTAAACAGTATGAGTTGCCCACGACCAGTTATTGTGAAGTTATCTTATTATAACGATAAAGATATGATTTTAAAGGAATTCCGATCACGGAGAAAGAGAAGACTAGAGGAGATGAAAAATAATCAAGTAGAAGAGACCCAGATGAATGATGGTGGGCAAAGTCTAATGGAGAATTCAGACGGGATAGAAAAGATCTATGTTACTGAGGATTTTTCTGCAAGAGTGAGACGTGTTTGCAAAGAAATGAAAACGTATCTCAAGTAATATGCTGACAAAAGAAAGAAGGCGTTCTCGAGATATGATAAGCTGATTCTAAAAGGGAAGACATATGAATATGACAGTGTGCATAAGTGCCATATTGAAGAACAAGAAAGGTTAGGTCAAGGCCCAGATTAAACACTCCCGGCAAATCTCTTGTTTCTCAAAGTTTTCAAAGTATGAATTTTTTTTGTTTTTGTTTTTTTTTGTTTTTTTTTGTTAGCATATCAGGTTTAGAAACAAAACCAAAATCTCAGTCTTCTGATGTCGAGACTTTTTGGGCTTCCTCTCTACTTAGGATATAATCTGTCTGTTAGAAACATAATGAGATACTACCGATCAATTAATACTGTATGGATATTGGTTCACTGTAAAGGTGAGCACCATATCATTAAATGCGAATAGGAATTCGTGGAGTATTTTTGCTTTTATTAAGAAGGTTAAAGAAACACTAATTATGCAGCCTCCATTCAGCCTCCAATAACATACTTTGGCTAAATATATCAACTAGTAATTTTGCTATGTTACATCATATTATATTAGGTATTGTATATATGTTCCCAAAATATTCTTCTATACATGTTAAGGAAGATATGTTTGAAATAATTGCAAATAACATGTCATTTTTCAAATCTAAATATCCAAGTCACGAAATAGTTATAGGAGGTGATTTTAATGCTAATACCAGAATGTTATCAGATTATATTCTTCATGACAGAGCACTTGATAATATGGAAATCCAAAATTACATCGAAGATTCCTGTCTGATACCTTTGTGTAACTAATCACTATGGTGATAAAACGCTAAGGTTTTGTAAAAATTACTGGCTTAAGGATTGTTAATTGCGGAATAGGGATACATCGGCCAATGTAGTGCCTGAACATAAACTCTTTTCTGAAATTGCAGATTTTAACGTTGAAGAGAGGTTGGATTCGATACATATGCAATAACATTAGAACCGTTGGGCAATGTTACTCAGTTTGGTCAGCCTGGTCAAGCAGTTCCAGATGCCCCGTCAGATGACCAATTTACAATTTTATCTACAGTGAATAGGTTTCTCTGATTGTAAATGATTGGAAAATATGTAATGTATCACCGATTTTAGTCATAGCTTTAACCGATGCTGCAGAAACAATGAAGGTAATACCAAAGCAAACCATACAGTATAGACATAATCAAGCTTGGTACGACAAGGTTTGTCAAAATGTTACGAAACATGCTGTCGGCCTTAAAAACACTCAGAACGTATAGATATAAGAATCTTTTAAACAAATGCATACAAGATTTAAAAATTCATACAAATATATTATTTGTGATAAGAAAAGGCTTGACTTGACAAACAGAGAAGCAAAACTGCTCCAATCTCTTTACAGTAAAGATGCCAAAACATTCTGGAATTTCCATATAGATCGGTCTCATACAATATATTCATCCATATCACGTGATTGTTGGTTTCAGCACTGCTCAATGGTTTTGAACCCTCATAATTATTCCTCTTTTATTGATTTCAGAAACGAGAACGACTATGATGTAAAGGATGATATACATGATTGTCCAATAACTGAAAATGTTATTTTGTAATTTAAAAAAAAGAAAGGCACCGGAACTGGATGGCAAACCCGGATAATTTTTTAATATGCTATTGAAAGTTTAATTCTATTCCTTCTTGTTCTGTTTAATAAAATGTATGATAATGAAAACTTTCGTGGGGATTAGTCAACTGCAGTTAAAGTACATATGCTGATGAAAGGAAACCCAAATAATTTGAATAATTTCAGAGGTATTAGTCTTTTGCCAGTTGTAAGCAAATTCTTTATGTCTATTCTTAATTCCAGGTTATCGTAATAGGAAAACTTGCCTAAGGTTATAGGTGAGGAACAGACGGGATTTAGAGAAAAATACTCCGATAACATTTTACCAATTTATACTTTACTTACTAAATATCTCAGGAAAACTGGGGGAAACTTTTACTGCTTGTACGTAGATTTTGAAAAAGCATTCGAGAGGATTGATAGATAGGCGCTTTACCAAAAAGTGACGAATTCCAAAAACGAGTGCAATAATGTTAAGAATGCTTTAATCAATATATTCGAATGTTAAGGCCTGCGTTAGCAGGCAGACTAAATTTACTGATATCTTCAACTGTCCATTAGGTGTAAGACAGTGATTTGCATTATCACCTACTTCATTTAACATATTTTTGAACGACCTAACAAGAGGAATTGATCAAAGAATGCTACGGAATTTCTATAAATATTACAAAAAGTGTTTCTGTTCTTGTATGCTGATAGTTTGGTTTTATTTGAAGACACAGTACGAGAGTTACAAAAATCAATCAACCTTTGAATAGATATTGTAATAATTGGATGTTAAATGCCAATGTAGGAAAGCAAAGGTACTCTTTTTTCTAAATTTTGCGTACTTAAGAACAGATGATCAATGGCTTTTTTGGCAACTGTAAATTTGAAGTAACTTCATTTTACAAGTGCCTTTGGCGTAATATTTTCTTCACGCAACTCTTGGTTTGTGTCAAAGACGCTGGCGGAACAAGGTTCTAAAGCACTGTTTCTTTCGAATCTAAGCTTTCAATCTAAAAGATATGAAAACACGGAGTGAAAAGGTAGATACTAAATGGACAACTACAGAACAAAGCTCAAATGAAAAAACAAACAAACAAAATCTTAGTATTGCAGAAACAAATAGACGACAACAAGAAAAAGATTTCAGATGCTCAAAATTAATTTATCCAGAGATTAAGCATTCTATCCATCGCTTACAATCTTTAGAAACTATTAGAGACTGAGACTGACAGAGGTTGGGGAGGGGGGGCTGGAGTAATACCAGACCCCCCAAAAATCCCAATAATTTCAATCAACTGAACACAGGATAAACAGTGAGAGATCTACCTTAGAGACCGACATGGAGGAAATTAAAAAGTCTCTGGAAAATTACAATACTTTACAATCTAAACTTCAACAATTAGTAATAACCAAAAAGATAGTGACAATAAAAACAATATAAGTGTGAAAGTATCATTATATCTATGAGAACGACATACGATTTATCTATTAGTCACTTAGGTGACAAGATTAAAGCACTTCAAGATTACCGTGGAGATATTATCAAAACATGTATTATTCACAGTGGTATCAAAAGAATCAACAATTTACAGAAGGAATGAAATAGTTTTTTTTAACGAGAAACAAAAGCACACGGAAATTAGCAAAATTAGTGTGAACATTTTTTAAATTTTTTTATATGGATCAGCTTTATTTATGGCTTGATTTAAGAAACAGGCATGATATATTATATGGAACATAGTATACATTGGGTAATGTTAAACACGCATGATATATTATATGGAACATAGTATACATTGGGTAATGTTAAACACGCATGATATATTATATGGAACATAGTATACATTGGGTAATGTTAAACAACGAATAAGTAAACAAACATAACAAGAACATGTAATTGCTCCCATAATGTTAATTTATTTTGTGTCTGATGCTCAGGTAAACATTCAAAACACCAAGTGAAAATCTATAATGTTTTAAAACAATTATCACTTTAATAAATATAGCTACTAAACATGGATACATTTTACATTTCAGGTATAATGCTTGAAAAGTGTAACAGATGTAATAAGAATGGTGTCGTTGACAAAGAAGGTTGTGTTATATGTGGTTTTGAAATAGAAAGAATAAAGAAAACTATAGTATAAAATATCAGCAAGTTAATTCACTTTTAAAATGTAATATTAGACAACTACAAACCAATCAATGGGATTACGAAATAAGTGTTACAGATGCAATGAAAACGGATAATATCACAGAAGTTTACTTCGACTGCATTTCTAGAATTCTAAAAGATAACTATAACATAAAGGACTATATAAGAACTGGCATACGAGATAAAATAAAGGACTATATAAGGACTGGTATATGAGATAAAAAGGACAATATAAGGACTGGTATATGAGATAAAAAGGACTATATAAGAACTGGTATATGAGATAAAAAGGACTATATAAGGACTGGTACATGAGATAAAAAGGACTATATAAGGACTAATATGTGAGATAAAAAGGACTATATAAGGACTGGTATATGAGATAAAAAGGACTATATAAGGAAAGGTAAATGAGATAAAAAGGACTATATAAGGACTGGTATATGAGATAAAATAAAGGACTATATAAGGACTGGTATATGAGATAAAATAAATGACTATATAAGGACTGGTATATGAGATAAAATAAAGGACTATATAAGGACTGGTATATGAGATAAAAGGGACTATATAAGGACTAGTATATAAAATAAAAAGGACTATATAAGGATTGCTATATGAAATAAAATAAAGGACTACATAAGGATTGCTATATGAGATACTGAGCAAGTTAGAGGGAAATAAAATACGAGAAAAAATGTCAGCCTGGTTATGGATGTACTTAAGTTATTTGCTAATTTTGTGCAAACGAAATACGGTGAACAAAATATAAATTATCCACACCATTCAATTCATCTTTAAAAAGTCCTGGTACCTTTTATTCATCTGAGGAACACAAATATTTGAAGAAATCAGTTGTGTCGTAAAACTGAATATTTTCTTTCATGTCATTGTAAAAAAAAATTGTCTCTACAGAAACACATATTTGTTTTCCAGATTGTTCTAGTAGAAGTTATACATAAACAACTCACTTAAATCCAGAACTGTAAAGCCACCGTAAATTGGTTTGGTTAATTTTATATTTTTATTCTTAAAACTAACACCATATCTTTTCTCTGATTGTTCTCCTTGCAAATTAAATATCATTTTGAAGTTTAAAATATTTCTCTTCGTTATTACATATTTTTACATTCGTTCTCTTTCTTAAATTTTCCATCTGTTTACCGTACACAGTATTATTCTTCAGCTTAAAGAAATCTTTTTCAAAGTCATTGTTTGCTTGTTGTCTCAAAGATGTATTCAGTTCATTATAAGATTTTTTAACCATGGTTTTGACCAAATAAAATCACTGTATGTACTTTTGTTAGTATTATTCCTAACTTAACAAACAACTTCAAATTTTGATAGTGAATACCATATCACTGTTTGTTTTTAACGTGCGTAATAAATTTGGTAAGAAGGTTTTGTAACCTTTTTTTATCTTCTATCAATTTCTTCTGTAATGTAGATCAATCAGACTCATTCGTAATTAGTTTTTTTTCTGATGCTAAAGAATAGTCTTTAAAGTAGTCATGCAAATATGATAGCACTTCTAAAACTACTTCTAAAATACCACTTCTAAAACTACCTCGAAAATAACACCAACTTTTTTTTTATATCTCTCCATGGCATAAGGTCTTCCTCGAGTGTTTTTATTTGTTGTTTGTTTGCCTATGTAATGTTTTTTATTTATTTTTTTCAATTTGTTTATTTTATATATTTTTTTAATTAATTTATTTATTTATTAATTTTGTTTTGCTCTTTATTGTAAAGACAAAATCCTGATGGTATACGTTTTGCTGTTTGATTGTCCATAATGTATTTTAATTCTGTTTACAAAAACCGATTACTGATTCCATAGCACTTTCAAAGACGCAATATAGAACAAACTAGCACTTTCAAAGACGCAATATAGAACAAACTAGCACTTTCAAAGACGCAATATAGAACAAACTAGCACTTTCAAAGACGCAATATAGAACAAACTAGCACTTTCAAAGACGCAATATAGAACAAACTAGCACTTTCAAAGACGCAATATAGAACAAACTAGCACTTTCAAAGACGCAATATAGAACAAACTAGCACTTTCAAAGACGCAATATAGAACAAACTAGCACTTTCAAAGACACAATATAGAAAAAACTAGCACTTTCAAAGACGCAATATAGAACTAACTGGTGGCTGAAAATGGTAGTTTTTAAATTTAGTTACGAAACTTTTCCAAGGATTATGTGTATTATGTGATCTGTTTTACTGCATACTCTTTGGTGATCTAGCAATGATAAGTCAGAATACAAACAATCCAGACACTTCTTTAAAAAGCTTTGGTTTTTTGTGGGGTTTTTTTGCATACTCGAGATGATATAAATCCTTTATTCCACTATACTGATTATTGTTTCCATCAAATACAATTAGCATATCTACATGATTTCTCTATCTCTTCCTGTCATTCAAACTGGCCCTATAAGTTTGTCCGATGTTTTGTAAATATTAACAGATATAACGAATTCTTTCTCAAATTTATTTATGTCTTGTAAGTTTATTGGACATTTATTAAAACAATGTTATAATTTGGTCGAGGTTATACTTTTGTAACCCCATACAGATTATGTTTTTGTGGATGTATAATCGATTATATGGCAAAAAAGAATTGTCTTTATTTTTTACATTAAGGCATGCTTTTTTATTTTGTATCCATTCTGGTAAATCTATGTATGAATATCCTCTTATTAGTCATTATCTTTATGTGCCGTTAGATAATTTATCTGGACAAAAAACATCAATGTGTATCATAACGTATTTCCTGACTTAATTTTTTATCTAGTATATAAATTTGTATCAATAAGTATTTCCTGACTTAATTTTTTATCTAGTATATCAATGTGTATTGTTACGACTAGCGGTTATGTAACAAAAGAAAAGACTCAAACAAGGTTTCAAGATTTAAAAATATAAATCTTTAATTTCCTAAAATATTAAAATATTTCAACAAACAATTAAAGTGAAAGAATTAAAAATAACTTACAATATAGAATATCCTTAAAAGTCCTAAATTGTTTTAAAGTTCACTGTTCCGGAAGTTAATCCAACTATTCCGAATGTAGTAGTCCGAATGAAATAGCCTTCACTGTGCTAATATGTTGATAAGTTTAAGTATATCCAAATAAACCTTGTGAATCTGGAATCTCACAAGTTTTTAGAATGTTTCCGATAATTCCACGGAGCTGTATAATAATTCAGATTAAAGACAGTACTGAATCCTAAATGTACTGTATTAATAATAAATAAATCGCCAAATAAGAATATCACACACACACAAACTGAACCAATTTCGTTATATCCTCTCTATTCAAATGTAACTATGAAGAATTTGGAATACCTTCTATAATTCCTACATATATAGCCTTAATGCGCAGAATCGAAATAAAAACCCATACTACGTCTTCAATAAACAACTGGGTATTTCGAAATAATTTCCTTCTATTAAACACGATTCATTCTCGGATGTGACCTTAAACTATAATTCCTGGTCAATATAATGTTTACTCCTAAAAGTACGAGAACTAGTCCGAAAGTTTATTATCTCGCGCGCGGAAAATACGTCACATGACTAAAGCTACAAGCAAATAGGTGAAATATTGATCGAGTCGACCGTATGTATACTCATAAGACGACAGCTGTTTAGACTAAGAACAGAGATCATAAACTAATAAACTATACCATTATTAAAAGGAAAAATATATATAATCTCGTAACAGTATCATGACGTATTTCCTGACTCAATTTTGTATCTAGTATATCAATATGTATCATGACGTATTTCCTGACTTAAATTTGTATCTAGTATATCAATATGTATCATGACGTATTTCCTGACTTAAATTTGTATCTAGTATATCAATGTGTATCATGACGTATTTCCTGACTAAATTTTGTATCTAATATATCAATGTGTATCATGACGTATTTCCTGACTCAATTTTGTATCTAGTATATCAATGTGTATCATGACGTATTTCCTGACTCAATTTTGTATCTAGTATATCGATATGTATCATGACATATTTCCTGACTAAATTTTGTATCTAATATATCAATGTGTATCAACCATACTTTTAACATTACTTTCCATTTCATTTTTGTTTCTTATATTTACAGGCAATGTTCTGTGATGAAAATCTACATAATGTAATTTGTTCTAACTTCAAGACGATAAATCTAGGTGGACTTTTACTAAGCCCAGATATGTTTTAGCTGCTGGATTTGAAAAAATGTATATGTACATGTCTGCCACCTGCACCAGAACTAAGCCAGCAGTTGATAGCTGTGTCTGGGTTAAAGTCCTCAAGCTCTGGTCCATTTGCTGATATGTTCATTAGAATTTGTAAACTCTCTTGGTTTAAGGAATTCTCAAACTCAGTAGCAGTCTTACGTTTTATCCCTCCACCCTCCACTTTAAAAAAAATGTTCCTTCTCCGAATATATATATATATATATATATATATATATATATATATATATATATATATATATATATATATATATATATATATATACCCTTGTATAGATCTATTAAATGAGTCCTTAAGCCTCATTTTCGTCATTTTATTTTTACTCTGAGCAATAATTCTGATTATTTCTTTTCTCGATAGAAGACGAATTAAGACGAGGCTAGTATCCTCTTCTTTCATATTTTGATATTTATGTATCAAGTAAATTTGTCACCATTTATTATAGTATTATTTTTTCAATTAAAAATTCAGTACGAAATGATTGAATAATGAGCCTCTTTTTAGTTTTTTCACATCTGCATGTAATTATTTTCTGGTTTTGTCATTTCCTTAATTATAATACCAGTCTGCTTTAGTGATATTTGCATATTTTTAAAAATACCTTTTGTAGATTATATTTCGACGTCCCATTTGGTCAATAGTTTTATTGTGAATACAATTGTAACATGTAATATTCTCATCCATTTATACTACTTAAATTTATATCTTACTTTAATTTTCTGTAAAATCATTGTACCTATACACACCGTTTAAATTGGTTCGATCATCAATTATTTTTTTTTTTTTTGACTGTTCATGCTCATTAAAATAATAGACTGGTAAAATACTGAACCTATTTTCCTCAAAAATATTAATTATGTTCTTTTCCAAGTTGTACAGTATCTGCTTGCAAATTTCTGAGCTTAAATATCCAATACTATAATGGAAATTGTATCATTGTCTAAAATTATGTTGCAGCACCAGCAGGCATCTTGAGACCTTTGAAGTGGTATCATCTCATCATACAAGATGTCACCATAACTGTCCTTCAGAATAATTTGTTTGATTTTATTCTTGATGGCTCTTTGAATTTTGGAGCAACCAATTTTATATGCTCCATTTATTTTAGCGACATAATGTTTTTATTCAGTTCCCAACCATTAAATGAATTCTTTACATTTTACTAACGCATATTTTTTTTTTTTGTACCGTACATTGTTTTCGTTTTCAAAATTTACAACCTTAAACAAATCATCTTGTTTATCTAATACAGATAACTCCTCCACATAAAATATTACCTCAGTATTCTCTCCCTTTAAGTCTTCCAATTTTTATACAGTAGAGTGACCTGCAATTATTTATGTTTAATTCCTCCGTGAAATTAGGAAGAAAGCCTTTTGGAAAAAAAAAGATTTAAGCCCCGCTTTGATTCCTCTCCACTTAACTTCAATTATGATCAATGTTCAAGCACTGTACTTTGTACAAGTCACGTATTTCAACAATGAGATCATATAAATAGAATCAAAGGTTACCGTTACTACCTTGAAAATCAGTACTACATTAACTGTAGAAATGTTGTTGTTTTCATACGTTATTCCATTTAAGACCTAGTTTATACAGGGTTTATAAAAAGAAGTGTGTAAACGGGTAAAACTACTAGTTGTTTTGTTGTTTTGTTTGTTTGTTTTTTTGTTTTGTTTTTTTTTGGGGGGGGGAGGTGTTTTTTTTTCTTCATCCCGGATATATGATACCAAATGTCAACTGTTTGTTACACTTATTATTGTTAGAGTATAAAACCTTAAGAGTACTGGAATGAAAGAGCGACGAGCGCTATCCGTGGCCCACTACGCTCGCTACTAGGTGAGAAAGCGGTCGGGATTAATAATTTATATAGAAAGGGTTTCGACGTTGGGAATTTTATTTTAATTCATTTACAGTTCAATGGTATGGCAGTAAACTATATTGTTTTTCGTTTTTGCATTAATTGCACTAAGTTTTAAATTACTAGGAGTATGGGTCGCGGTTGAACAATGCTAACGACAGTAACGGTGAAGGCGCTTTGCCCTAATGATTTAAAACACTACAAAAATGGTACGATAAAGTACATCAAATGTATGCTGTTTTATTTATGTTACAAGGTGACTATAGAATTTTTTATCGTGTACGGTAGGATTTTTAAAAAAAATATCTGGTAGTAACTTTGGGTTCATGGTTGTTATTAATTTATTTTTTGTTTCGTAGGGGGTAGGGTGTTGGTTTTTGGAAAACTGAAAATTTAGTGTTTAGTGGGTAGGGTGTTGTTTTTATGGGTATATCATCTAAGCTAGGAAATACTACTTTCATCGCATACACTACACTTAAATCCCATAAATATACAACACACACGAATCACCACCACAAAATACTAATTCAGTCCCTTCATTTCCTTTCAACCCGTCAAACCCACCATGAGGTGATTACAATTTTTACACCCATGTGCAGAACATCCCTTATCTTGTTACAATTACAACTGCACGACATGATGATCAGGATCAATAAATCCATAATTGTTATCAGGGGAAAAAGAAAAATTTTGTATCCTAAAAATCGATATCTTTCTCATCCCCTCCATTCCAATCAATATTCTAGACCAGCGTAAATATCTACAAAACATCTGCATTCATATCCAACGATTTAAAGTCCAGATCTCAAATAAAAAGGTATTGGTTGCCCGACATTACACATGCATGTAAGTACTATGACACGAATGCACACACGGACAGACCAGATCATACAATGTCGGTTTCGTCCACAAACAATACGGAAAATAACCGGTCTTACAGCTCATCCGCCGTAAGTCAGTAATCTCCATAGTCAACCATACCATTACTCGTACCTACAAAGATGACTACTAAACACGGGGCGTGCGTATAATGTGCTCCTCACGGTACTCTTGTTTCTAAAGGTTATACATATACATGTATACATGTAGGACAAATGCAGACAGTTTATACCGTGTTTGATATTACGCTCTAAGATTAAATAACACGCGCTTTGCACATTGCATATCGCTGTGGCATTACCACTGTAAATTTCAAAGGTATTGTTTCTTATCTTTTGCTGTACAGACTGATATGTGGGACATATTCACAATTTTCATGTACTGAATTTCACTTATGCGTTTACTCAGAAATATTATTTGGCCATAAAGGTGTCTGTTCGTCTTTCCGTATCACTGTATAATTATAGCAAACAGTACTTCTTCCTTGTGCTAATCCCCCACCCCTCCTTTTTCCCGGGTCAACAATATGAATTAACTTCTAGGTCTCTGCACAAGTTAACAAGCGTTTGCATTAGATATCACACCAGAGCTATTGGCAATTAGATATCACACCAGAGCTATTGCCAATTAGATATCACACCAGAGCTATTGGCAATTTCCACAAGTACCATAAAGCGTTTGCATTAGATATCACACCAGAGCTATTGGCAATTTCCACAAGTACCATAAAGCGTTTGCATTAGATATCACACCAGAGCTATTGGCAATTTCCACAAGCACCATGAAGCGTTTGCATTAGATATCACACCAGAGCTATTGGTAATTTCCACAAGTACCATAAATTATGTTACTTCCTTAAAAGGAAGAAACACAATTGATTTTCGCCCATGTAGTCCCGGGTTCAATCTCTATCTCCAGCACGAGCAAAGGTTAGTGGTCGCCGTGGATTTCTCGAGGATTTCAAGTTTCCTCTACATCAAATACCAACACCGTCAACACCTGAACTGTTGAAACTACGTTGTGCACGTGGTTAGAACTTCAACAATCAACATAAAATAAATTTAAATAACAGTGGTTTCAACTGAAATTGAGGCTAAATATGCAAGATCAAATCCGGAACTTCAAAGAACTCACTGCTGAGAACCTTGTTACCTGGGATACAGATGGGTTTCAGCAGCACTTGATCATAAAATTATCAGAATAACACGGAAAGTCTTCAAATTACAACGTGTGTTCATTAGCACTAGTTCATAAAATTATCAAAATATTCCCAGATGTCTTCAGTTACGACCCGTGTTCAGTAGTAATTGATTGCAAAAATTATCAGAACATCAGGGAATATCTTCAGTTACGACGCGTGTTCAATGGCAATTGATCGGAAACATTATCAGAATATCACGGAATATCTTTAGTTACGAAGTAGTTTTCAGTAGCTCTTGATCATAAAATTATCAGAGTATCACTGAATATCTTCAGTTACGACGCGTGTTCAGTAGCATTTGATTATAAAGTTATCTGCATATAAGGAAATGTCTTTAGTTACGACGCATGTTCGGTAGCATTTTAACATAAAGTTATCATTACATCGCGGAATGTCATCAGTTACTACGTTTTTCCACAAATTCTGACATGGATGCTTTAATGTAACGATATGAATATTAAAGAAAATTCTCTCCAAACTCTGGTGGATATATTGTGGTCAATCATGTTCGTGTGGTCAATTATGTTCGTTTCTGTGCGTCCGTTCTACAACAGTCGATTTTCTTTATTTTCTGGACTACGTCTACACAAATTGAAAGACGACGATCATTTGTCACGATGTTTCATGATGATGAGACGACAACGAATGTTTCGGATTTTATATGAAGTTCCAAGGTCGGATTCTATATGCAGTTCCAAGGAGGTGTCACAAGATTCAGGAGTAAAGGGATGGGGTGAGGAACATGGTCATAGGTAATAAATTATAAAAATGGTGGACAATTTGCCCTCGTAAATATACACCCGCCTCGCCCGCGTCCCACCCCTACCCTATGATGGAGATGAGTCTATGGGGAAAAAAAACTATTATGAAAATATTTAGAGTGAAATGATAGGTCAACATGCATATATTCTGATAATGAGAATAATATGTACCAAGTTTCACAGCAATCCACTAAAAACTGCAAGAGTAGCTGCATTCATAAAATTCGGTCATACACTGCATTCATGTAACTAAAACGGGGCAGCAACTCTTAAAAAATCATGGTAGCACAAAGATTTTTCAATATCAATACATGTTGCGTTCACAAGATTCTGTCTTGCACTGGATTCAGCTGCAGGACATAAAAGGCAATAACTCCAACAAAAATTGCGACTTGAAAGTGATTTTTCTACATGCACATCTTCAAATAATGACCATAACTTGAACAAAGTTTCATGGTGATCCACTGAAAACTGTGACACTAGTTGTGTTCACAATATTCTGTCATTCACTACATCAGGCTCCTAGTCAAAAAGGGCAATAACTCTAAGAAAAATTGCAGCACTTCGGTGATTGGTCGATATGCCCATCTTGAGAAGATGATCTTAACATTACGCAAGTTTCATGGCGATCTATTTAAATCAGTGAGCCTAACTACATTCAGAACATTCTGCCATTCAGCTGCAAGTCACAAAGGGCAAGAACTCTTAAAAAAATTGCGGGAACACGGTGATTGGACGATATGCACAGCTTCTGGTGATGACCATAACATTTACCAATCTTCATGGCAATTGAGCAAAAACTGTGGTACTAATTGCTCTAACGAGAGTGTGTTATACAGTGCTATAAGACAAAAAGGGCAATAACTCAAGACAAAAAATCCAGGAGCAAAGTGATTTGTCGATGTGCGTATCTTCAGGTGATGACTATAAAATTTCCCAAGTTTCATAGCAATCTATCATAAACTGAAGGACTAACGAGATTGTATGCCATACGGAAGGGCGGACAGACACGAGCATTACCATATACCCCCGCCAGTGGGGGTATAAAAATGCGGAACTTTGCGGTGTCTTCCATCTCCAATCTTGGTTGATTGACATTGTACGTGTAACTTCAAATGGTGAAATTGGTCGTACTCAAGGTGTCTTTCTCTGTTCCCTTACCATGCAGCATCCCTACCCCTTCATTAATAATTTTCAATTAGCATTATAATGTCATTTGATTAGTGAGACTGCTCACGTCTACAAACGTACGTGTGCCTGAAACTATGCGAACTATATGTATTCGCGGAAGCAAACTAGTATGAAATTTTGGTACGAGTTACTGGATTTGTAAACATTGGACAGTGTAACCAACAAAGAACTTCTGTTGGCACTGAGATGGGTATATACATATACATATATAAAGACATGTGCACACATCGTACATACATACATACATACATACATACATACATACATACATACATACATACATACATACATACATACATACATACATACATATAGACTAAGATATAAAAAACACAGTTGTTATTTGCCAACCTCAATATCTGACACTCATGTTAAAGATATTCTTTTAACTCCCCATATGTCAGTAGCACACCCACGTTGGGCCAACGTTGTACCAACGTCCGCCCAACCTGGCTATATGACGTGAGTTCAACGCCATTTTGATTATTTGCCCTATATTGGGCCAACGTGTCCGGCCAACGTTTGCCCAACGGTGAGCTCTGTTGAACCAACGTCGGTTTAACGTCACACAATGGCCCAACAGTGGACAAATGAGCAAAATGACGTTTGGCCAACGTCATTTAGCCAAGCTGGACCGACTATGGAGACAACTTGGTATCCATTTTGCCAATTCTATCACGGCTGATTTAATCCTTAGAAAAAACAACAATTAAGTTTTTAAAAAATAATCTATGTAAGATCTAATTACAAAACTAGTACATAATAGTCAAACTTAACCATTCCGGCTACGCCATACTAGTATAAAAACCATGCCGTCTGGTTTCCACAAACATTTTTGTAATTTCTATGCCAAATATAATTCTCAAATATATGTAAATATAAAAATCCTAAATTCATGAAAACAAATCTACTTACATGATGCATTGTGAACAATATTCCAATACCTGTAGTATATAATTTCAAAAAAAAAAAAAAAAAGGATCACGTACTGAACTGTTCAAGCAAGTACTCTGCTTCACGTACGGGTTTTACAGATTTAGTTTAAAGAGGCTTTACGTGATTTATTATATTGGTAGAATTTCTTAAAATTGGAAAAACTTAGCTCAACGTTGGACCAACACATATATCCCAATATGGGCATGACAACCACAGAACAACGCTGGCCCAACTATTGCGTTTCTCACGTTGGCAATTTTAGAACGGTCTGACGTTATTGTATTCGCTTACCTCCCGTTCGTTTGTACCCCCGCCCCCGATTTTAAAAACGAAAAGTATAAAGGATATACAAAATGCACAAAACTTAGTAATTTCATTCATCAATTTATAATTTCTAACCTGATTGTCGCCAGGCGGAGCCTAACATTGTCATCTTGTTCGCGTTTAAAACCAAACGGAAGCTGTCGAGGTAAACAACCAGACAGGCTGTTCACTGTCTTTTTCGGGTTTCTAGAACGGTTCATTTTCAGGAAAAGCTGTTGTCTGCATCCAATATTTGCAATGTCTAGTTCTATTTTTTTTTTTTTTTTAATTTTACAAAATTAAAAGGTGTAACTCTTACATACATGTGTCAAATGGTAGTAACTCCCAAAGTTACAGAACTTTAAGAATTATTCAGTACTTATCTAAGACAGTAAACTAAATCACATCTGTTGTCTGAAAAAACATGGACTCGCACACACACACAAAATTGAAACGCGCGGAAGGTGACAGTGCTAGGGACCCCTTGGTGACAATCAGGTTAGAAATTATAAATTGATGAATGAAATGACTAAGTTTTGTACATGTTTTTTTTTATATCCTTGATGCTTTTCGTTTTTAAAATCGGTAGGGGGGTACAAACAAACGGGAGGGTAAGCGAATACTATAGTCCCACGTCATATACCCAACTCCAACCATGCGATTATCTGCCAACGTTGGCCCAACGTAGGTGTTCTATCTGGGTCTGTACTCCTCTAGTGAGGTAAAATTAACCATTGCAAAATAAATAAATAATGGAAGAAAGAACAATATTTTCAAAAATACTTGTTCAATCGTAATTTCACTACCCAAGAACAATTGTAGTTTTCTAGCAAATTATACCTCATAATTATTATTAGTTCCGAACTTAAATTATAAGATAGTCAAATTTTAAAGAGAGAAAGGATAATTTTTTTCACACCCTCCCACCCATGTTTTTACTGAACTGTCTTGATATTAAATGTATGTATTACTTTGTAACAGCTATATTAACCTGCATTGTTATCATAAATATATGCTTGTTTGTACAGTGAGGTTTAATACAATTTTGATTCACCTTTCATGCTATTTTATTCTTTCTCCCTTTAAAATTTGACTCTAACTGACGTACAAAAAACAATAGGGGTCGACTGAGCAATGTTGAACAATGGAATGACGAGAAGGCGGGAACTTACAGACTGACTAATTAGTGAATCAATTAAAGAATTTGATTGAAATGTCAGAGACCAATCCCTATCAATTTTACATAGTGGAAGAATACTATTTCCTGTTTACATAGTTACCAGTTCCTTGGTAACCTGTTTTGAATGTTAACACTTGTCAGTTATGTCAAAGATAGTAGTATGGTATGATGGTAGTCCGAGTTTCCTCTGACCCTTCACCCCCACCCCCCAATTGTGATATTTGGACATATCCAATATCAAAAATGGGGGGTGAAGGGTCAGAGGAAACTCGGACTAGGTATGATGGGAGTCACTCAACACTGTTATAAAATGAGCACTGTCTCTACATACCCCTACCACCTGTTTGGTTTCGACCAGTTTTTTTTTTTTTTACAATATGTATCAGTCCACCCAACCTAGAAAAAAAAAAACTGTAGAAATTGGCAATGTAGAATAAATGTGTAACAATGCACACAAATCAATGAGAGCAAAAATACACGTCTACGTTTTCTATACTCACCTGACCACTAACATTCCATGCATCCAACTCCATTATGATCTTTAATGTATCCCTAAGCAAGTGAATATCTCCGCTTTGCAAAACATTTGGCAAAGCACACGGATAAAGTTAGTAAAAATCTCATACAAATATATGATTACATTTGGTCAGAACATGTCAATACATTATCAGCCAAAAATGTCAACATTGATTGTCATGGTGCGTTCTCTCCCACGATCTAAATTCAATAGGCCGCGCTCCAATAATTTCGAAAGCGCACGGTGTTGTCTTACGATACAACTTGAATCATGAAGAGCACGAGGACAGTCTGACCCAGCTGATATTTAGCACCAGTAAAAAGGCAAGCAATCCAGGTCTAATAGACCCTTCGTAGTACGTGCTGATACCTGATCCTTAGGTACTCGTACCTAACAGGAATATTGTTTGCTATTTTGTCATGAACATTCATACCTGTAAAATCTCACGTATTGTGTGTAAGACACCCGCGTTTTGTACAGAAATCACGCTCACACGCACAGTTTGATTTTCTTTCGTTTGGGTTTTGTGGGGTTTAACGCAATTTTACAACACATGATAGGCTATATATGGTGGCCAGTATATTTGGTGGAGGAATACCCCGGGAGGAACCACCGACCCGCGGGAAGGGGGATGTTCTATATATGACGTGACGCACCGAGTGGGGGAGGGGGTCCCTTTTGTGTGACGATGAATGGGTTTTTAAAAATGTGACGTCACAAAAACAACACCAGCGCCATCTATCAGAGGAATAAATAATTCAGAACGCAGTGTTGTATTGTTGTGAGTTTTTGAAACCCCTTCATGCCAGGTTGCTTTCTGTCAAATTTGGTCAATTCAGTTGAGCGGTTTATGAAAAGAAATTGTTTAACGTTTTTTTCTTCTTCTGTATTGAGGAATGGCGGCCATATTTGATGGCGGATCGGCATCTTTGGTGCAAACTTAAAAGCCGTTCATGCCAGAAAGATTTCTGTAAAATCTGGTATTCTGTTAGGGATTATTGAGAAGAAGTCGTTTAAAGTTTTTTTTTCCCCTTCTTTTTTTAGGAATGACGGCCATATTTTAAGGTGGATCTACATTTTTTCTTTTGTATAAAATTGAAAGACCTTTCATGCCAAAATGCTTTCTGTCGAATGTGGTCAAATTCTACTGTGCGGTTTTGAGAAGTTGTTTATAAAAATATTTATATTTTAAGTACGGCGTCCATATCGACGACGGATCGGCATCGCTTGTATACATTTGATGCCAGAATGCTCCATATAACATCATGTGCAAATTGGTCGAGTGACATTGTGATTTTTTTTTTTTTTTTTTTTTGTTAGGGGAAATTGTAAATAGCAACTGTGAATGGATCTTACTACGAACGATGGAACATACCAAAAGCTCACTTGGCCTTGCAGTTAGGAGCGTTAACAAATTAAAACTGAACCAATTTTTTGGTCACAACACTACCCCCCAGCACTACCTTTTCAATGTCTAAACAGAGCTGGGGTAAGATAGTACCCTTGTTCTAGGCCCTGAAACTTAACAGTTTACACAAGAGGCACAAAGTGGGTCTGATCGCTTATCTCTTTGACATCTGCCCAATAGCCAAGAGAAAGAGCCGTTGGCCAACAAATCTGGGTCAGCCGGATGCTTTCTGCAGAAATTTCTTCCAATGTTGTTGATCATAAATCTTTTGTATCTTCATCCATATGTGATGGTACATCATTTGTCCTTGAATAAAAAAGGACTTTAAACCAATATGAATTTATGTCAAAATTGTTACAATTCTGTTGAGCAGCTTTTTGAGATAACGTTCTTTAAAAGAAAAAAAAAGAACTATTTATTTGAAGACGGATCGGCATCACTTGTACAAACTTGAAAACCCTTTATGTCAGGATGCTTTAAATGAAAGATTATCAAAATTCTGTTCATCGCTTTTTTTTTTTATAACAGAAGTCGTTTAACGGTTTGAATACTTTAGAAACGGCGGCCTTTTTTAAAGACAGACTGGCATCATTTGTACAGTTTTGAAAGCACTTCATGCAAGAATGCTTTCTGTAAAATTTTGTCAATTCTGTCAAGTGATTTTAAAGAAAAATTGTTTAATAGTTTTTCTATTTTTAGTAATGGAGACCATATTTGAAGATGGATGACCCTCATTTGAAAAAATTAAAAGTCCTGCAATCCAGGATGTTTTTAGCTAAATTCATTCAACTTCTTTTGAGCGTATTTTGAAAAATAAAAGTCATTTAAAGGTTTTATATGTTTAATAACGACGGCCATAGTTAAAAGCGGATCTGCATAATTTGTATAAATTCTAATCCCCTTTATGTAAGGATGCTTTCTGTTAATTTATTCACATTCTGTCAAGCATTTGTGTTAAAAAGAAATCGTTTAAAGGTTGTTCTATATTTAGTAACAGCGGCCATATTTAAAAGCGGACATACAATATTTGTACACAGTTTGAAAGCCCTTCATGCAATGATGCTTCTGTCGTAACTGATAGCATTCTGTGGAGTGATTTTAGATAAGAAGGTGTTTCAAGGTTATATTTTTAATAATGGCGGCCATGTTTTTATGGCGGAATGGTATTATTTGTGTAAATTTAAAAGCCCTTTAAGCCATGATGTTTTCTGTTAAATTTGGTCATTTCTATTGAGCACTTTTTGAAAGGAAGTCATGTAAAAGTATTTCTATTTTTTAGTAATAGCGGCCATATTTGATGGCGTAAAGACCTTCTTGCCAGGATGATTTCACTCAAATCCGGCAAAATGCTATTGAGTGGTCTTTGAGAAGAAGATGTTGTAAGGTTTTTATTTTTTTAGTAATGGTGGACATATTACACCACGGATCGACAGCATTTGAACAAATTGGAAAGACATTGATGGCAGAATGCTCCCCGTAAAATCATGAGGAAATTAGTCTAGCGGTTGTTGAGAAAAAAAATCTCAATAGCATTTGTGAATGGGCGACGCACGATGGACGAACTACCATACCACATGCTCACCGCCTCCTCTTGCGTGCTTTGGACATTCAACTGTTTGATATAACATCTTCTCTGGATGTCACTGCTACGTCTGCCACAGTCTGCGAAATGAGTGCCTATTTTCTTGTCCAAAAAAACTAAGTCTCTCCTAATTAACGTCTGCGAAAGAAATGTTTGTGTTTGGACATTAAAATTTTTTGATGAGTTATCAACCAGATAATTAATTTATGCAGTTTTACCTCTCCTTCTCTCTTTCTCTTGTGACACCTGTTATTGAACCTTCCAGGTTATAGCAATAAGAGACGACACGCACCTAATCAAAACCTGTTGTTCTGCTTTCCAACTTTGACAACAAATAGTTTACTTTGTCGAAACATATTTTGATTGTTTTTGGCTTTACAGTTTCTTGGACAAGACCCATTCCATCAAAACGCACGCATTCTGGCGAGACGTTTGATCCATTAGATATCCGACAAGCGTGTCATCTGTCTTGGATATCAGTGCTTCTAGCTCAGAAGGCTTCCATCAAAGGAGGAGCTATACAAAAGATCTATCATTAAAAAAAAAATGTTCGTGTTTTTTTTTTCTTCTGCTCCTCGTCATCCGATAAACAGCGATTCCTATCGCCAATTCATTTGGCAATTCGTCCATGTGGATGAATTTAGAGTCTTCAGATGTGGGCCTGTATTTGACCTGCCACACACATTTAAAGCAAAACAAATCATTTTAGCAATATTCCAAGCATCCTTTGTACGTCTGATTCACTATTTTCATTCTGAAGATTTGATTGTGAGCCCTATGACCTTTGCAAAGTCAGCACGAACCACACGTGTACAGTGAAACAAAAAAATGGGTGTTTTCTTTACGCTGTCTCTTGATTTGGCTGCCTGTTCTATAACTGTCTCATCTGTCTTTGGAAAGTACAAATTTAGACTGGTTTATCCGTTAGTGTATTGAAAAATCCAAGTGTGGAATATTATTCGTATTCGTGTTTAAGAACACTCCTATCAGTGGATGGACTGCTGATTCCATTTGCTTTTTTAATGCTAAGATAGGTTTCCTGTAAAGATGCTATCGAGATTATAATATAGTCCTTCAAAAGCCTTTCTACCAAAGTTAGAAACTCGGTGTCTGTACTAGTTGCTTAGCATATGTATCTGTTGAGGTTTTGTCCACTGCGCTGAATGCACTAGCAGTAGATGCTGATGGATTCACTTCAACAGAACGGGCATCCTGTTGATCAATGGCACCTGCCAAACTAATTTTAATACTTTCATTTTCAGATAGCACTTTCTGACGCTTCAGGCCTGCGTTTAGGGCCAACATTTCGTGAAGTGTGTGCTTTGGATAATTTTCTTGACAGAAAAGACAAAGATTAGTAGTTAAGGGTGGGTACTGGGAGCCAAAAATTTTTGATGGCACTATAGAGCCAAGATGGCGGCGTGTGTTTTTTTAATGTTGTGGGAGTTGTTTGAGTTTAGGATAAAAGGAGGAGAGTTCGCTTTAGGATTCCAATGTTCTTTTATTGGAATCCTCCTTCTCCTTCTCCTTTTTAACCGGTGAAGACGTGATTTTTATATATATATTAGAATTTCCGACGTGAAGGAAAAAACATCCTTTTCACCTAAAAGAAAACTACTTTTGATAAAAAAAACCATTAGATCGATAGAAAGAGAGAGAAAGGTGATATTCATTATTTTTTTTCAAATTCAATAAAAAAAATAGAGGGAAAAAAAAGGTTTTTAACTTTTTTTAGATCGATAGAAAGAAAGAGAAAAGTGATATTCATTATTTTTTTTTTTTCAAATTCAATAAAAAAAATAGAGGGAAAAAAAAGGTTTTTAACTTTTTTTAGATCGATAGAAAGAAAGAGAAAGGTGATATTCATTATTTTTTTTTTTTCAAATTCAATAAAAAACAACACAACGCCATTTTTTTTCAATAATTCACAAAATGGTTTTATTCAACAAGAACTATTCCAACATTATAAAACAATTCACAAAATGGTTTATTCAACAAGAACTATTGCAACATTATAAAAAACTAACTATGTAACAAAGAAAATGTTTTTCAAACAGGAACATATTTACAAGGTTGACAACGTTGGGAAGGTAAAGTAAATGTCAAACTTTCTACATGGACATCATCATTTTGATGTACATTACGATGGTGAGCTAAAGACAAGAGATAACCATAACGTTCACAAAACCATTGTTGTACTTTAGCATCGTTTCGAACATAGTCACTATCAAAATAAGTCAATAAATGTTCTAAGGAATATCCAAGACTGCGTTGATGAAGATAATGAACACAATATTGTCCACACACCATTGAATCTGATCCTTGTAGTCTCACATTATTGAATCGAGTCGAGACGGCATTTCTTCTCATAAACTCGATGATGTCTTTTTCCAAAGGAGGTAATCCATATGAATCAAAATATTCCACACCATTGTGATTGTTGGGAAAGTACACGGCAATCCAATGGGTTCCTGGTAGATGACTGTCGTCAGTATTGATGACATAGGCATGAACGTTTTTTGGTTTACGATGAGGTAGTTCATCTTTAGCACATACCACAGGATTCCAAGAAGAAGTATAGGAACCGCGATTCAATAAGTAATGAAGTTCCCTGGTATCCATTTTTGTCCTTCAACAACAGAAATATTGAGTCAGCAATGCACACCTGACTTTATGCTTGAATTGTTCTGTCTTGTAATTCCAAGAATATTCACGTCGGATAGGTTCTGCACTCTGATGAATGAGTCCTTCGATCCGTTTGATCTCCAGAGAAGTCAATGGAGGAAAAGAAGAAGTCTGTAAGACTTTATACCACTGTGTCAACACGTGTTCATCTGAGAGTTGTGTCCAGGCCGTTTCCAAATATTCATCCAATTGTTCTTCACCTGTCAACATCATACATTTGTCGTGTTGTATCTGACTGGGATGATCGTTTTGACATCCATAACATTGTTCTTTAATCAGACTGTTAATGATTGGACTCAATTCCTGAGCATAACAGGTCACTAACTGTTTTTCGTGTTCTGGCCATCGACAAACCATAAATCCAGTAAACACAGGAACGGAATGGTTTTCTTCTTCTTTGTCTTCTTTTTTTTCTTCTATTTGAGGTACTAAATAAATGACTTCGTCATTATCATTATCCTTTGTGGTAGTTGGTGACTGGTGAATCACTTCACAAAATCCCTCATCTATCTCGATAGGTTCTTCTACGTTCTGCATCTTTTGTTTCTTCTAATAGTCTACAATGACTTCTCTCAAACTGTTGATCTCTAGAGTGTTATCAAATTCTGCATACAAGATGACGTTCACTGTCTGGGTTAGAGCTTGACCAAACTGAAGTTCCACACGAAGGGGGCCTGATTTTATAGGGTGGAAATGTCCTTCATCGCTGCCTTGGTCCGGAGTGAAATCAAATCCCCACAAGGCATACCCTCCTGCATAATCCTCGTACGTAATGCCGTGGCTACTGTCTCGGCCTAACTGTCCTGTGGCTTCATACAGGGTCAAGTAAGATCGTAAGTAATTTCTCTCGCCACCAAAGTCAGGTTCAAAAGGTCTGGTACACAAGGTCTTGCCATCTCGACTGACATCTATCTTGGTGACGTTAAAGTGTTCAAACTGGAACGGATTCTGACTGATGGCTCCGTTGAAGGCTGCATTAGAAACCATACCAATGATCAAACGTTTAGGGAGCTGTCCTTGGAAGATGTGATCTTCGACTATGGATCGGAGTCCAGCGGCTGCAGTAAAGGTTTTCACTTCCACACGTCTAAGAGGATACTTAGCAGTGGTTCTGCTCAAGGTTTGACTGATGTCGTTAGCTACTTTGGGTAAGACTTCTACACGTCGCACATAAAGTTTGGCTTGTTGAATGATGGTTTTCCACTCGTTAGCAAAAGCTATCAAATGGAAAGCGGCACTACTGCGATTCAGTCTCAGACGTACATCTACTCCGTTCAACAAATACTTGTCTTGCAACCACATGTCCAAATGCAAACGATCCATCAGTTCTAAACTGTTTCCTCTGATTTTCTTTCGACGTTCGTTAAATCCCACATTATGGGGATCTGCTGGAATTATTTTATGAGCAGCATCATCAGTCTGGTCAATCCTCGCCCCTGTTGACGGGGTTATGTCGTTGAAGGCACCCGCGGTGTCAGGTTTCCAGACCACCGAAGCATCCAGATGAGTGTTCTTGGCATCTTTTCCGTACGACAAGAGATTTTCCAAATAAGCACGGTAAGGGTAAGTATCCAAACTGCTGCTGATCAGTTTGTTATTCAAGTACAAATCTACTCCACTGAACAAAGAATGAAAGAAATTATTGACGGGAGCTACTAGGGAAGCTTCCACAGGAAGGCTGTTGTCACTTTTTTGTACTAGCAGTTTCAGGTACAAGTAACTGTTATTCAGATCGATGTAATCTTCGGTTTGTCCTTTGATATCAAATTCGATAGGAGCTGAATCCGTCAAAGACGATACAGGATGAAATTCCACCCATTGGGATTCTTGCATTGTCATCATGGTGGGACGCATAGAAAACAGTTCTAGTTCGGACTTGGTACATTCGCAAGAATCTCGGTGCATCATTTTCACAGTTTAGTAATCAAATACGTCTAATTCTCTACCAGTTCTTCTTCTTTTCTTATTTTTTCTGGAAGTACTACTGTCGTGTGTTCTTTTATGAACTTTGAAAGGATTTTGAGGTTGTCGTCTCTTTCTACCTTGTCCTTGCTGCTGTGAAGTAATGCCAGAGTCTGAAGCGTGAAGCGTATTTATAGGATTTTCTCGGAGACCTAAAAGATCTTTACCAGTCGTCATCAACACATTTTTGCCTGCTCTCAAAAAGGCTTCTTTAGGATTTTGTTTGTCGATGAGGACGTTTTGCAAAAATTCTTTTCCTTGTGTCAAAGCAGCATCTTTTAAGGCATGAAATCCTCGAGTCACCATCGGTTTCAAAATAGGAGCTACCGTCCGAAAAGCTGATTTTAACATATCTCCTAAACCATGTCCTCGTTGTCGAGCCACTCCTTGGTACACTGGATACATTTTTTTTGAGGAATGTTAGAGAACTTGTTTTTTTCGAAAATGTAGTTTCACCGTGACTTTTCCTTGGTCAATGAATGGAACACTTTGTCCTAAATCTCCTTTTATACTAATCTGGACACTGTCAAAATACGATTTACTGACTGGAAGATAATGAGGATGTACAAATTCACGGTGAACGTGAAAGGTGTTGCCACCAACACTAGCATTACTAGTGGTAGTACTTCCACCCTCTTCGTCCACAGTAACACTAGAACCACCACCACCACCAATATCTAATTTGAAAGGAATGACTCTCAGTAAGGGAGCAGAGGTGTGTCCCACCACGTTGTACTCCACCACATCAGAGTAGACAAACATTAAATTCAGTCCACCATTCAATTCGATAGGATGTTTAAATTTATGTCCAAATTCTACGTTGGTTCCAAACTCTAAATCACTTTCAGCGGTAAAATCTTTATTTCCACCCAAAATACCAAACAATCCAGAGCAAAATTCAATGGTTAAGTATTTTCTCTCTTCCAAAGGTAAACCTTTATCTTTCTCAGTAAGGAGTTGCCTCTCTCTTTGAAAAATTGGACAATTAAACGTCGTGCCAAAGCATGGTAAGCAATTCTTACAAATTTATTGGCTGCTGATATGGCTTGGCTAAATTGGCGTGCAAACTGGGTTCTAATGGTGTCCACCAAATGTTCAGGACTAAAATAATACCCTGTAGGAATTCTCAGAGTAATCTGAGAATAGACAGTAGGACTAGTAGATTTAGGATCTGGTACTAACTTTTTGAATGATCCTTTCATGTCTGGATCTTCAGGGTCTTCTTTCCAGATTTCAGGATCATTATTTACCAAGTGATCATGTATTTTTTTGTTCAAGATTTGTACAACCATAGTGTTTTGAGTTTTGTTGATGTTTACGATTTGCGTAGGATGAATGATTTCTACCAAACTCACTTCCCAATGAGCATCGTGATCCAATTGAATGGCTTGAGGTAATTTGGCCGTGAAACAACATAAGGTGTTGTTGGGAAACACATCCATGGAACTGTCACTAGGTAACGTTAAATAAAATTGGTCATTCATAGTTCCAAAGTAGTGGTTCTGGTGTCCGAGGTGTCACTCAAGTGAACAGAAGAAGGATGTTCAAAAAGGTTCCAAAAGAGGACTGGTAGTATTTTGGTGGTGGTGGTAACTGGACGAAGAAGAAGAAGGTGGACTGGCGTTGTTGTTGTGGTGACTATTGTCGTTCGTGTTCGTAAATTTCAAAGAGGGACTGGGTAAAAGATAACCGATGCAACTGCTCAGTAAAATGGTCCACAATTGTTTGTCTCCTTGTTGTAAACTCAAATTGGCAATAGCTGCTCCGATGACACAATACACTACAAAGATTTGGCAGAAAAAGACGATTTGATTTTTAGGCACACGTTCTCCACACCACACCCAAAGGGGTTGTTTTTGTAATTCTTGAAGAGAAGAACTTTCCGAAGGAGTCGTCTGGGTGGCTACTGTGTTGAATGGCATGTTGTGAGTTTACTTCTTTTTCTTTTTATAGTCGACGACTTGAGAAGCTGCAATCCAAGAATCAAAACTAAAGGGGATATCCTTTCCAACGTACTTTGACTTCTTCTATTCGACGTTTACCAACTTTACGTGTTCTTTGTTCGAGAATGCTTTCGATGTCGTACAAGGTATCTTCTTTTTTAGTCACTCGTTGTAACTCAGGCAAGTAAAATGTTCCTTTGAGTACTTCACCGTTCATGTCTTCCAATTTATAGACGGGAGGATCACGTCCACGGACGGGGGTAGTGACACGAAACAATTCGGTAGTCCAGTTAGGTAAATAACCTTTGTCAAAAGTACGTTTGGTTTTTCCGATAACGAACCCAATCTCCCGTCTTTAATAACTTCAACAAAGGTGTTTTCTTTTTCTTCTTTTTTTTGGTCTGCTGGGGTGAACCAAATAATTTATCAAACACTGACACTTCGTTTTCAGGGCTGACCTCTTCGGGGGTACATCCAATACTACGATGGTACGATTGATTGTACGCTTTGACCAAACGAGGTAATACGTCAATGTACTTGAGAGTATGTTGATGTGTAAAATATTTCCACATGCGTTCTTTCAAAGTTCTTTGAAAACGTTCCACGATACTGGCTTTGGTTTCAGGATTTTCGGTCGTAAAAAAATGAATGTGTCTTTGTTTCAATTCTTTTTGAAAAGCTTGGTTTAGAAATTCGGTACCTTTGTCCGTTTGCCATCGTAAAGGTTGACGTCCACTTTGTTTCAAGACCAATTTTAAGGCTCGTACCAATTCGGTACTGCTTTTAGAAGTCAAAGGCACGACCCAAGCAAATTTGGAAAACACGTCGATGACACAAACAAATATTTGTGACCACGATTGTAAGTGGCTAAATGAGAGACGTCCGCTAAATCGGCTTGCCATTGATGATCGATCCCTTCCACTTGAGTAGTACTTCTAGAAAATTTACGTCGAATGGGCTTGTGTAACGTGTACGTTGATTGTTCTTGTAACCATCGTCGTACTTCAGGCAAACGTACACTTTTCAATTGACTTTTAGCAGCTCGATATAATTTTTGAACTCCTCCGTAACCAGCAGCATGACCAGGAATTGTAATAAATGGTGGCTAACAGTTTCTCCATGATGATGATGATTTTCCTCAAGAATAAGTTAACCAATTTCCAATACTCTTTCTTCGTGAGGTATCTTTTTGGATTGTTGTTGTTTACGTGTCCGACGTGCTACTGGGGTAAAAGAGGGAGTTCGAACATCAGGGGTTATCGGTTCTGTTTTGACTTCTTTCTTTACTTCTTTCTTTTTCTCTTCTGAGGGTAAAGGGGTAGACCTCTTCTTTTTTATCCAATCCGGGGTGGCTAACTTTTTTATTTTTTTAAGAGGTGGAGTTAGTAAAAACTCTTCTTCTTCTTCTTCTTCTTCTTCTTCTTCTTTTTATTCTTTTTCTTTTTTGATAGGTCACTTTAGGTTCGCTTTTCATGAGAGCCTTAAAATCTCTCAGAGTGGGTGAAGCTGTTTCGTCGACTGCTTTTTGGCGAAAGAGTTGTAGACGTTGTAAAAGTTGACCGTACCGTTGGGATTTTTCTGTTTCAGACACATTGTTTTGTTCCATCAGGGATTGTAATTCTTGTTGTAACTGAGACATTTCGTTAAGATTAGGATTGGGTGGTAAATGAGGTATCCGTTGTTCGTTTCAACGATGAAATTCATCCATCGTTTGTAAGGTACTAAGTCAGTTTTCGTCCTTCCATTTCATTCAAAGGTACCAAAAAGGTGTGGTCATTTCAGAGAAGGGTGGTCCTTTTTATCTTCTTTTTTTGGTTATCGCATGACCCCTCCTAAAAGCTGGTCCAGCAATCGTTCCTAATAAAGGAGCGGCTATTTTTAACAGCGGTCCTAACAGCATAGGTAGAAATCCTCCTCGTTGTACCAACCATTTTTTTCTTTTGTTGAAGAGGTATTTTCTTTTTCACCATTTGACGAAGAACATTCCGATGTTTCCCTAATTTTTGTTTTCTGTATCTTAGACAAAGGTACCGTTCCTTTCAAACACGTTCAAACAACATTCACACACGGTATCAATGATTCTTCTTTAGGAGCTGTTTGAATGAGTTGTTTTCGCATGGGAGAATTGGATTTGCTCAAGACCAGACAAGACATCCCAATGTTTAGCCAGACGAAGGGGGAAGTCGTCGTCCTTTTTTGGTGGTTTTCTTCTTTTCTTGGTGGTGTACACGTTTGGGAGCCCATCTTTTTTAGGTCGGTAGAAAACAAGTCTGAAAGTCTTTTAGCAGGGTACCCTTCTATTTACTTATCACTGGAACAGTTCTCCATCATGATTGTCTGCACGACCGTACCAACTTCACACGGACAGGTCTGACTCGAACGTTGAGGTGTTTTCAAAGGACTAAAATCGTCCTCAATTCTTCTTTGGATATAATCCACTAAACTTTTGGTAAAGTTATATAACCAGTCTCTTTCTTGGACTTTGGTTTTAGGGGATGGTAACTCTTTGTGGGTGGCTGCTGCCATGGCTAAAGCAGCTGAAGGTCGACGGTCCCCGACCGGGGGGTCACTTTCGAAAATAGGTTTCCATTTTTGCCATCAAAATTAGGGAAACACGGATCTTAAGTCTGGTTTTTTACAGGCATTCATGGTAAAAGGGGGTGGTGAAGAAGACAAAGAGGAAAGAAGTGGACGCAAAAGGAGACCTCGTCACTAGCTGTGTGGTGATGTGTCAATGGGTAGTGGTGGTGCTTTTTGCCGGGTGTTACGTTTGCGTCCTGGTTGCAGTACCTCTTTTACGTTCGGGTGTTAGTGGTGGTAGTAGGTGTGGTTTTTTTTTCTTCTTTTGG